>SJYX01008453.1:51801-132768 GCA_006410675.1 Oreotragus oreotragus | reverse complement strand
TTTTTTTTTTTTTCAGGATTCACTGCAAACTCAGACAGGAGATACAATGAGGAAGAGGGCTTCCCTGCTGGCTCAGATGGTGAAGAATCTGCCTGCAATGCGGGAGTGCCAATTTCGATCCCTGGGTCAGGAAGATCCCCTGGAGAAGGGAATGGCAATCTACTCCAGTATTCTCCCTGAAGAATTCCATGGACAGAGGAGCCTGGCCAGCTACAGTCCGTTGGATTACCTAGAGTCAGGCATGACGGAGTGACTAACACTTATCTTAAATAGAACCACCTCTGATCCAATGGAGACATCCCAGATTCTCTTTTAGTTGCTGCATCCAACTCAAAGTTCAAGATGTGGAATCTTGATGACAGGTAATTTCACCATTAGGACCACATGCAATTCCTGCTTGTCTGGTAATTATTACACTAAAAGGTAAATTGTCCCCAAAATATGCACAATGTTGGAGAAAATATAGATGAACTGTAATGAAATCTTCCATTTGGAGAGAGAGGATTAAGAAAATACAGGAAGTAATACCCATAATAACTTTCAAATCCAGCTGATAAGAACAGCAAGGACTCCTTGAACTAGCAGCAGAGTAGAAGCTGGTCCCTGGCTCTGCTCCCTGAGATGCTGCTCAGATCTGGTACTTCAGGCTGTTGTACTTTTCAAAAGCAATTGCCTGTTACTTTGTGTTTGTGGAGACCGGAAATTGTTTCATACCTTTTTTAGTGGCGCAATGACAGTTGCAGGACTTTCCAATCCAGACTGGGTGTTTGATCACTTATTGTATTGTCAGAATGTTAGCAGATTACCTGTGTCAGTCAGTATCCTACAGATATAACTGTAACCAACGATATTACCTTGGGCTTCCCTGGTGGCTCAGCTGGTAAAGAATCCGCCTGCAGTGCGGGAGACCTGGGTTCTATCCCTGTGTTGGGAAGAGCCCCTGGAGAAAGGAAAGGATACCCACTCCAGTGTTCTGGCCTGGAGAATTCCATGGACTGTATAGTCCATGAAGTTGCATTGAACATGACTGAGCAGCTTTCACTTTCAAAGATATTACCTAGTCCACGTTTTTAACCTTGAGTTTTCTCTTTACTGAGTAGCCTTTTAACTTTGAATAGCCTCTTTACTGACTAGCCTTCATATTCTGCTCGCTCTTCCTCCGTTAACTTAATGGCCATTCCCTTTAGGTAATTTAATATATTTGACATATGAGAGTCACTCAGTTGTGGCCAACTCTTTGTGACCCCATGTACTGTAGCCTGCCAGACTCCGCTGTCCATGACATTCTCCAGGCCAGAATACTGGAGTGGGTATCCTTTCCCTTCTCCAGTGGATCTTCCCAATCCAGGGATTGGACTGGTGTCTCCTGCGTTGCAGGCGGATTCTTTACCAGCTGAGCTGCCAAGGAACCCCAAGGACACTGGAGTGGGTAGCCTATCCCTTCTCCAGCAGACCTTCCCAACCCAGGAATTTAACCAGTGTCACCTGCACTGCAGGAGGATTCTAACCAGCTGGGCTACCTGGTTGGGGCAAGGTCAAATCCTTATCTCATTTTTGCCTTCATACTGCTCCATTTGCCTGGCTGCCTACCAGTTTTATTGCTGCTTTGCTGCCTTTGCAATGGCTTCTGTTTAGGGTGTAAAATATGTATGTTTGTTTGTTTAGCCTTCTAAGGTGCCAAATTGGAGGATTCTCAGGCAATATAGATGTTTCACTGTAGGGAGAGAGTGTTTCTCTTACTAAAGTGGCCTTTCCCCCTGTCTGTGCACCCAAGCTATCTACTTCCCATCTGGGTTCATCCAGCTCTTGTAGACTTTTCCTAAAGGTGGCAATAGAGGTAGCACTCGCCAACATTCTGATCAGTCCCCACTGCTCCCAACATTCAGTATCAGAGGACAGTTTGCCTCAACTAATTCATCAGATAGTGATCTGACCAAATATTTTCCATTGTATATAAAGTGTGACAAGTTTTCCAGTGTCAAGTGTCTAAGACTTGACCTTTCCTCTTTCCACTTTCCCCATTAAGTCAAGCCCATATTTTAGTTCCAGTTTGTGATCTGGTAACAATTACTGAATCAAATGCAGTGCTTACGTGCAGAACAATGTGTTTTAAGTAGTTTAATTAGCAACAGTTAGTTCACAAAAACTCCAGAAGAGCCAGGGAAAAAATAGTTCACAGAGAAACATTCCTGCCCCCGTGGCTTGTCACCTAACACTTGTAACACTAGGCACTTGAAAACAGAAACTGCTACAGCTGCCCCAGAATAACAGCGCTCTCTGCTTATACATGCCAGAAGATCAGAGCTCCCTACACAGAGGCTGACTCATTTGGCTTCATTCTATTGCCAAACTTCTGCTTGGTGTTGCAAAGCAGTTTGGGGACTGTAGTCTTTAGCTTTACAGCCTCAGTTTACAGAAAAGCAAGCAAAAAGGGATGCAAGTGGATATATAGAATCAGCCACACTTTTTTTTTTATTTTATTCTTCTTCCTATAAAAGCAGCATAGCAGAGTGACAAATTGAACATGGCAGGTTCAGCACTCAGACCTCAGGGCTTCTGTATGCCACTAGCTGTGTGGCCTTGGGTATGACTTTTTATAAACCTTAGTATCCCTATTTTGAAACACTAGGAGAATAATACCATATTATAAACATAGTGTGACAATTTATTAATAGGAGAGTGCAAGTAGTTATTAACATAGTATCTACATGAAGTCAATTCTAATAGTTATAATTCTTAATAATAGTAACAGTTATTGCTATTATATATTATTTCCACTTTGAAGCAATCTCCTAACTTAGTTTTTATTCAGCTTAGAAGTTTTACTATATTTATTTTGCGAAGGTACCTCAGGGTTTTGAAGTTTCTTTTTGAAATGAGACATGACTTAAATATAAGTAATTCTGAGTATGAAATATTTTTAAAGTTGCATGAAAGCCTAAGACTTAAAAATGAGAAAATATCTCAGGATTTTTCTGGTAGAGCTCAAAAGGTCTTCTGTAAAATGTTTATCACCTCATGTTTCTCTTCAGGCCATGAATAACATTATTGAGTCTTTATGTTTAGTCACTAATTTTACAAAACTTAGTTAAGCACTTACTATGTGCTAGTCACTCTGCCTAAAGGTGAAAAGACTGATAGGATCTTCACTCACATAGAGTTTATACTCCAATAAGGGAGACAGGCTCAGACAGTAAAGGGTAAAGAATCCACCTGCAATGCAGGAAATCTGGGTTTGATCCCTGGGTTGGGAAGGTCCCCTAGAGGAGGCCATGGCTCCCCACTCCAGTATCCATGTCTGGAGAATCCCAGGGTCAGAGGAGCCTGGCAGGCTACAATCCATAGAGTCGCAAAGAGTCGGACACAACTGACCAATTAAGCACCGCACAGCAAGGGAAAAAGACAATAAACCAGTACACAAGTGTGGGTAAAATGGCTACTGATTGTGATAAATCCTGAGAAAGAAGTTGTGTTAGAAAAGTTTTGGTAGGGGCAGGGTAAGCTACTTAGCATGGAGTTTAAGAAATGCATCCCAAAGAGGGTACATTTAAAAAGGGACCTAGAGGAATGAAAAGAGACAGATGTGTGAAAAACCAGTGGGAAAGCATTCCAGGGAATGGCAATCTCAAATTCCCTAAATGGAAACTAATTTGAACCATTATAGAAACAGAGGACACCAGGCTGCCTGGGGTTTAGTGAGTTAGAAGAGCCTAGTACAAAGTTAGAAAGCCAACATGGGCCAGATTTTGCAGAGCTATAAAGGCCTGGCAAGAAGTTTGGGTTTTATTATAACTGAAATGCAAATGGGAAGCTATGGAAAGGTTTTTAAAGTAGAGATGTTGTCTAATCTAATTTGTGTTTAAAAAGATCCCTCTGGCTCTTAGACAGAAACTAGACTGGAGTGAGCTGAGATAGTTAGAAAGCCAACATGGGCCAGATTTTGCAGAGCTATAAAGGCCTGGCAAGAAGTTTGGGTTTTATTATAACTGAAATGCAAATGGGAAGCTATGGAAAGGTTTTTAAAGTAGAGATGTTGTCTAATCTAATTTGTGTTTAAAAAGATCCCTCTGGCTCTTAGACAGAAACTAGACTGGAGTGAGCTGAGAGAAAATCAGAGAAACTAGTTAGGAGGCTTTTGAAATAAGTAGGTGGTTATGTGGTCTAAGGTGGTNATGGTGATGGACAGGGAGGCCTGGCGTGCTGCTCTCCACGGGGTTGCAGAGTCAGACGTGACTCAGTGACTGAACTGAACTGAGGCTTGAAGTAACTATTTTGGGGGGATGACCAACAAATCGATACTTTCATTTTGCTCATGTTAACTTTAATATTTCAATGAGATGGGCAAGTAAGGATCTCAAACAGACAGGTGGGTCTGGGTCAGGAACACAGAGGCAGTAAAATATGCGTTTGAGTATTGCCAAAATGAAGGGCTTCCACGGTGGCTCAGATGGTAAAGAATTTGTCTGGAATGCAGGAGACCCAGGTTCAATCCTTGGGTCAGAAAGATCCCCTGGAGAAGGGAATGGCAACCCACTCCAGTATTCTTGTCTGGAGAATCCCGTGGTCAGAGAAACCTGGTGGACTACGTACAGGCCACGGGGTTGCAAAACGCTGGACATGACTGAGTGACTAACACATTTCCGAGATACAATGATATCTAAATCCATGACTCTTGGATGAAGACAAAAATGTGCATTATATAATGTGCATCATATAAGGTGCATAAAGACAACATTTATCATGGGATAGGGAGATTTAATAGATTTAGAGAAGAAAAGTCATAAGATCACTGTCTGAGGAACCTCAGTGTACAAACTTTGTGAAGAATTCTGTTATATGTGCTCTTGAGTTATTACATTACAGACTGCATAAAACATGTAGGCATGTTTCTGTGCAAGTAATATTTGATTTTGGAAGAAAAGCTCTGGAGTTGGGTGGGGTCACCAGTCCCCTAGGGAGAGTGTACAGATGGAGAAGAGTAGAGAGACCCAGACTGAGCTCGAAGAAACTTCAACAGTTTAGTGGAGAAAGATACGCACACGAGAATGTTTTAAAAGAAAATAAAGGAGAAAGACCATGAATCAGCGACACCATGGCTGAGAAAGGAAAATGGAAAATATTTTAGGAAAGATGAAGTGGAGTAGTTTAAATGAATCAGATCCTGCTGAACGTTTTAATAACATGACGCCAAAACATATATTGAGTTTAGAAACATGAAATTTATCGGTGGCCTTACCAGATTAGTCTCATTTGAATGACGGAGATAAAAGCCAGAAAACATAAGTTTAAGCCTGAATTTGAGATGAAGTAGAAAACTTGGTGAAGAAATGGAACCCAGAAAAGGAATGAAATCTTTTTGATTTGATTCCCCAAGGAATCAATGGGGATCTCGAATTTAAGGGGAAGGCTTGATACTTTATGGGAGCACAGTGGTTTCTTTAGACATAACAAGAGGGAAGAAGTTGGATGTGAACACTGATGGGATCAAAAAATTATTAACAAGAGATTTCACATTTGATACTGAGAAAATGATCAGTAAGGATGGAGCTAAGAAAATGATAAGGAAATCTTGGAAAAGGGGGAGGTGAGATGGTATAAAACAGTGATTTGAGCCAGTAGAACAGTAACATTTCTAGGAAGGATATGATATTGCTCAGTTCTCAGTAGTTTATATAAGGTCTATTCAAAGGTATTGATCACAGTTTGAAAAGGAATCCAGATATGTGGTTACTTAACAGTTAGTGTCTCAGGATTCTCAGAATCGGTTTGACCACAAACAAGACAAAATTCAAAAATAATAATAATAAGGAAGATTCAGTTTCTCAGTAAAAAGTCCTCACATTGCATTGTCACAAGGTTGATTAAATCAGTGGTTTATGGTAACAAAAGCTCATTCGGCTTCCTCTGTCCAGCCTCAGAATGTTGGCATTTTCTATGACTAGCTTCCCTCATGGCTGGAAAAGGCCTGCCACAGTTCTAGGAGCCACATGCAGACAATCTAGGGAACAAAACAACGGACCAGGGCACCACTGTTTCTTTTAAAGAGTAAAGGAACTGTTTCTGGAAACCACTTAGAAAACTCTCTTTCATTGGGCAAAATTCTGTCCTATTTTCAAGCTTCAGCCACTGCCTAGCAAGAGGAATGGTGAAACACGGTGGTTTAGTCTAATCAGAACCCACATCTGGGGGCCGAGTCAGCCTTTCCTAAATTACTTGCTCATGAGTAGTATGGTGATAATAATAATAACAGTAATAATAAATAGACTTCTGTTTGAAAGGCAATGGGGAATGACCATAATCTAGGCATTATGCTGTTTATGTTATATAGATTTAGGTTTTGCCAAGTGTATGCAAGAGAAAAAAATGGAAGGCAAGGCAACTGGGAGTATTTGCAAGTGAGGATTAAAATGATTGACAGTGGGGTCTAAGCTGGACACTAAGAGATGAAAACTACAGCACTGATGGACTGTGAGAAAGTGAAGAGGTCAATGGGTCGGTCATCTTGAAGAAATGTTGTGGGACTGATGAGAATATTATTAAAAATAGCTTTTTGGATGGAAAATGGCTTGAAGTTGTGAGATATTTGAAACTATGACTGTGAGGACAGTAGACTCTCTGGTATCAATTCTGATTAATTTCTCTTCTGATGGGATGTGGTCTTAAAAAAGTGAGTCATGGGACCTAAGATGTTATTTTTTCTATAGACAGGTTTCAACTATTAAAAAAGTAGAGATCGCTACTGGAATGCAGTCCTTCAGATTTATGAGGTATCTCAGTTAATAATAGTGGGGAAGAACTAGATATTTCCTGGGAGAATACTGAAAATAAAAGGATATAAAGTTTAAAATATATAGGCTGTATGAAAAATGTCTCTCTTTTGCAGATATTAACAAATACGGTGTAAAAAGAAATCACCTTGGACTTAACTGACATATTCAGTAGTTTGGCACCAGTGCTTTACCTTAAAAAACAACAACAACAACAAAAAAAACACTGTCCAAAATTTTGAGTTAATTCAAGAGAATTCAGAAACAGTGAGGGATGATATTTTGTAGGATGGATATCAGGAAGGGACCTTTAACAAGCCACCTTCCTTACTGGAGACCTAGATTTTGGTTGCTGTTTATTTATTTATTTATTTATTTAGGTCTGTGTACCCTAGCAGCATGCTTTTTTTGGCTTAGTACATTCTCCCTTGCAGAGTGGATACATATGTATATGAGCTACAGCAACATGAAAACCTGCCAGGGTTGTTGTTGGAGTCAGACTCAACATTACAGCTGTTGTCTCACCATCGAAGTCGGCGGACTGACATGGTTTAAGTCTATGTGTCCATGGTTAGCAGGCCTTGTTTTATACAAAAAATGGCTATTGGCTGAGCTTCAGGGTTTATAAACATAGTTGCCCCCTACTCGGAGGCTTGCTTGCTTTCTTTCTTCTCTTCATCCGAAAAGCTTAAAGCTTTCATTGCCTTCCAAGCTTAGGAAAAAGTCAACCTCATTGGGTAGACCAGCTCTTGTTTGCAGCAGTTAAATTCTATGTGAAGATGCATTAATTATCTATAAACTCTGAGTTTTAAAATGCTTCATTTTGGAAAAAAAGTGCTCATTTTGTACCCATTTCTGCTCCTACTGTTCTTAGATCTTAAAAGGAAAGGTGTAAGTAAATGGCACAGGAAGAAATTAAAAGCAAAGATAAACCTCCCAAAACCCAAGAATTTTAAAGGGTGGTTTCCATACAGAAAAAGTAAAGGACACATTGTTTCTATCAGATAAAGAATAGGTTTTTGGAATTCAGCCTTGTCATTTTTCACATGTATATAATTGCTTTTATCACCTTTTACTTTTGGAAATTTCAGTCAATTCTATTCAATTTGTCAATTATGTAATGCTCACTTATTACATGGAGGGCATTGGGCTGATAAATTGGAAAACAAAAATGATAACTATTTGCTCAGTCCTCAAGGAGCTTATATTATATATAATGCTTTAAAAGAAATTGAATCTAGTGATTTTTTTTTTAGTTGCATGAGCCCTCTAGATTTTATTTTAAACATATGTTTTTAAGACATAATTCACAACAAAAATTTTTATATTATCTGTTTTTTCTAAACATATGCACAATCAAAAGGCATCTTCAGAGATGCAAATTCATTCTTTCTTGATACTTCTCTCCACTGCTCCCATTTACCTCATTATTTCCCATAGACCTTTGTAAGGAATGTGTGTTGGCAATTTTTTTTCTCTACTGGTTCTTTGCTCAATGTGTTTCTTCCCTTTATATTTATTGAATTTTTCATACCATTGTTAACTTAGTGCACTTTACAAATTACATTGCCATGCTGATCTATCAGGTCATTAATGGAAGCACAAGGAAGTTAAATAATTTACTGCTTTGCTTGAAAGAGCCTATGTTTTCTGGCCCTTGGGGCATAATGGAAGATCCGTCTGTTTGTCAAACGCAAGCCAGATGAAGCAGCAGGCTCATGATCCCAGATTCAGTCCTGTTTGCAAACAGACTGCTGTAAATAAGCATAGGTATTGTTTTTTGTGCCAGAAACCATAGAACAGACAGATCAGAAGCTTAATGATGTCTTAATTGTAAGTTTTTAATGTTAATGTCAGCTAACACCAACTCTGTTTTCATTGTGTGCATGCTCAGTCACTCAGGCATGTCCAGCTCTTTGTGACCCTATGGACTGTAGACTGCCAGGATCCTTTGAGCAATAACCCAGGAGTCAAACTCACGTCTCCTGCATTAGCAGGCAGATTCGTTACCACTGAACCACCTGGGAAGCCCCCTATTTTCACTACAAAAGACCAATATTACCTTTAAAAGTTTAGCTTTCTATCCTGTCTTCTGAGATTAAAAAATAGTCATCATAAAAAATTTTGGAAAATGCAAATTCAGAGCCTACACATTTAAAATAACTTGATGTCCTATCACTGTAACATATTGTATATGCACAAACTTGCACTCAAACCTGCAAATGCATAAATATATATATGATCTATAGTATCAACAGCTATTTTTAAATTTAAAAATTAATCTATGTTCAGCTTAGTCAATAGTTTTAACATCATTTCTATGGACTGTACAAATTCTATTTTGTGGAATAATGCAATTTATTTAATCAAACCCTATTGTTAAACATTTATTTAGTTTGAGTTTTTGTAAAGAATCCTAAAATAAACATCTTTATATCTGTGCATGGATTTCACTGTTAAGGACACGTTATAGAAGTCATGATGTTAGGTAAAGTACACAGGATAACTGCTCTCATTTCTCTGAATACATAGAAATGGTTTATAAAGTTAAAATCATATCACAGTGCTAAAAAAAATATGAAGAAATATTTTGGAATTCACAACAGGAAATGAAGCTCCACAGTCCAAGAGACTCTAGGCTCAGAAACAGGAACTGAGTCTAGAATTTCCACCCTTGAATATGAAAAGAAGGCCTCACAGCTCATGCATGAGTCATAGAATGTAGCTGATAAAGTTTAGTCCACTTGTAGGAGAAACAAACTGTTTCTATGTGGTGGAGGGAGTAAAAAGAAGCTGAAGTACCACTTGGATCCTGGCCAAGCCATTTGCTGGTTTTTAAGGTAGAAATGCTGTTTTCCAGAGTTCCAGACACATTTGGATGATGTTTTCCTGAGCTTTGGATCCCTGGGGCTGGGCTGAGATGGCCTCAGTAGAAAATAGAAATATTCTAATGCAAGATCAATTTTCAAATTAAGATTTGCTGACTTAAAGGACAGGACATTTAGTCCTTTCTCACGTAACAGTACAGGATGAGAATTGGAGTGTGGTGCTGACTTTGACACATGTAATTGTTCAGTGATCTGGACTTATATGTGTTGTCCCATCTGTAGTATCTGGCTTCAAAAATTGCTCTTATCATCATTTTGAAGAACACAGGAAGTTGTAAAGAGCATGGGGAAGCATGGAAGGCAGGTGTTTGAGCCCCGTGTAGAAGTGGCAAATGATGCTTTTATGCAAAATCTGCTAGTGGGTATCTTGGAGTCTCACACTCAAATGAATTATGGGATAAAAGCATGGAGTCATCAATCAATAACAGGCAAATCTAAAAATTAATTAAAATATTGGAATTAAAATAAAATAGTTGATATAGTAAATTTAATAGAAAAGCTTACAGTAAGCTAAGTGCATCAAAACATATAATTAGAAATGTAAAACAGAAAATCACTCAGAGTTCCAGAACAAAGAGAGAAAACAAGTGTGTTATTGAATTTATATGGGCAGCTCAGAGAGGCAAGTGGGTAGAGATGCAATTCAAAGTTATAATGGCTAAAACTTTTAGGAACTGAAGAAAACTGTGCATATTAAATTAACAAATAATAAAACACACAGAACAAAAAGTAAAAGATATACTTCATATCGCCTTGACAGTTTTATAGCTGCACATTTTCACCCTGCTTATTTAATTTTTTGCAATGTACATCATGTGAAGTGCTGGGGTAAATGAATCAAAAGCTAGAATCAAGATTGCCAGGAGAAATATTAACAACTTCTGATATGCAGATGATACCACTCTAATGGCAGAAAGTGAAGAGGAACTAAAAAGCCTCTTGCTGAAGGTGAAAGAGGAGAGTGAAAAAGCTGGCTTAAAATGCAACAGTACCCTATTGTTAAACATTTATTTAGTTTGAGTTTTTGTAAAGAATCCTAAAATAAACATCTTTATATCTGTGCATGGATTTCACTGTTAAGGACACGTTATAGAAGTCGTGATGTTAGGTAAAGTACACAGGATAACTGCTCTCATTTCTCTGAATACATAGAAATGGTTTATAAAGTTAAAATCATATCACAGTGCTGAAAAAAACATATGAAGAAATATTTTGGAATTCACAACAGGAAATGAAGCTCCACAGTCCAAGAGACTCTAGGCTCAGAAACAGGAACTGAGTCTAGAATTTCCACCCTTGAATATGAAAAGAAGGCCTCACAGCTCATGCATGAGTCATAGAATGTAGCTGATAAAGTTTAGTCCACTTGTAGGAGAAACAAACTGTTTCTATGTGGTGGAGGGAGTAAAAAGAAGCTGAAGTACCACTTGGATCCTGGCCAACCATTTGCTGGTTTTTAAGGTAGAGATGCTGTTTTCCAGAGTTCCAGACACATTTGGATGATGTTTTCCTGAGCTTTGGATCCCTGGGGCTGGGCTGAGATGGCCTCAGTAGAAAATAGAAATATTCTAATGCAAGATCAATTTTCAAATTAAGATTTGCTGACTTAAAGGACAGGACATTTAGTCCTTTCTCACGTAACAGTACAGGATGAGAATTGGAGTGTGGTGCTGACTTTGACACATGTAATTGTTCAGTGATCTGGACTTATATGTGTTGTCCCATCTGTAGTATCTGGCTTCAAAAATTGCTCTTATCATCATTTTGAAGAACACAGGAAGTTGTAAAGAGCATGGGGAAGCATGGAAGGCAGGTGTTTGAGCCCCGTGTAGAAGTGGCAAATGATGCTTTTATGCAAAATCTGCTAGTGGGTATCTTGGAGTCTCACACTCAAATGAATTATGGGATAAAAGCATGGAGTCATCAATCAATAACAGGCAAATCTAAAAATTAATTAAAATATTGGAATTAAAATAAAATAGTTGATATAGTAAATTTAATAGAAAAGCTTACAGTAAGCTAAGTGCATCAAAACATATAATTAGAAATGTAAAACAGAAAATCACTCAGAGTTCCAGAACAAAGAGAGAAAACAAGTGTGTTATTGAATTTATATGGGCAGCTCAGAGAGGCAAGTGGGGAGAGATGCAATTCAAAGTTATAATGGCTAAAACTTTTAGGAATTGAAGAAAACTGTGCATATTAAATTAACAAATAATAAAACACACAGAACAAAGAGTAAAAGATATACTTCATATAGCCTTGAAAGTTTTATAGCTGCACATTTTCACCCTGCTTATTTAATTTTTTGCAATGTACATCATGCGAAATGCTGGGGTAAATGAATCAAAAGCTAGAATCAAGATTGCCAGGAGAAATATTAACAGCTTCTGATATGCAGATGATACCACTCTAATGGCAGAAAGTGAAGAGGAACTAAAAAGCCTCTTACTGAAGGTGAAAGAGGAGAGTGAAAAAGCTGGCTTAAAATGCAACATTCAAAAGATGAAGATCATGGCATCTGGTACCATCACTTCATGGAAAATAGATGGGGAAACAATGGAAACAGTGACAGATTTAATTTTCTTGGGCTCCAAAATCACTGTGGATGGTGACTGCAGCCATGAAATTAAAAGCCGTCTGCTCCTTGAAAGGGAAGCTATGACAGACCTAGACAGGGCATTCAAAAGCAGAGACATAACTTTGCTGACAAAGGTACATATAGTCAAAGCTATGGTTTATCCAGTAGTCATGTACAGATGTAAGAGCTGGACCATAATAAAGGCTGAGCGCCAAAGAATTGATACTTTCAAATTGCTGGAGAATTGCTAGAGAAGAATCTTGAGCATCCCTTGGACAGAAAGGAGATCAAACTAGTCCATCCTAAAGAAAATCAACCCTGGATATTAACTGGAAGAACTGATGCTGAAGCTGAAGTTCCAATAATTTGGCCACCTGATGTGAAGAACTGACTCATTGGAAAGACCCTGATGCTGGGAAAGATTGAAGGCAGGAGGAGAAGGGATGACAGAGGATAAGATGGTTGGATGGAATCACCAACTCGATGGACATGAGCTTGAGCAAGCTCTGCAAGTTGGTGGTGGACAGGGAAGCCTGGCCTGGCGTGCTGTGGCTCATGGGGTCGCAAAGAGTAAGGCATGACTTAGCAACTGAATAACAATATTTTGTACATTCTAATAAAGCTACTTGATACAAAGGACAAATAGAAAATTCTCAGAATCACCAAAGAAAAGAGAATGGTTACAAATAATTTTTTTTAAATATTGACTATAGTACACCTCATCTATAATAAAAATATCTGAAGACAATATAATTATATATTTTAAATAGAAAGGTAACTTCATTATAAACCTAGAATTCTCTATCTACCTAATATTTTACTCAAAAGTAAGAACAAAGTAAATACTTGTTTAAACATGACTAGGAGCTTAGCAGTTGTGGGAAGTCTAGGAGAAAGGCTGTTAAAAGACACATTTCAGCAAGGAATAAAATGAACACAGAAAAAAAGTGGGAAGCGAGAAGAAATGGTAAAAACTAATTGGCAATCCAAGTTGCTAAATGCAAACAGAATCAATCTATAAGAAGGAAAAGATGGGGAAAGGAGAAGCATGGGGAGGAGGTAAAATATATTTATGTGCTGACTTTGACCTTCATCAGAAAACATATAATGCTAGTAAGTTTGTTCAATAGTTAAGCTGACCAATGAAGTTAGAGTTTATCACTTAATAATGAATAGTGAGGGAGAGAAGGAAGTTATGATTTAAAAGGGGGTAGAAGGAAAACAATGCAAAAGCAGCATGGCATACATACAGGACTGCAACGCCAGACCAAACACACACTAGGATTAATATCAGCAGTGAAGACAGATGGAATAAGCATATTGTTTACAGAACAAAAGATGGGAATTATATAAATATAACTGCTTATTAAAAGAGGAACTTCCATATTTTAAAAGTACAAAGAGGATGAAATTGAAGGATGGAAAAGGATTCAGTAGACAACAAGTAACCAAAGAAAAGCAGCATTATATGAAGAACAGACTTCGAGCAAATTACATAGAACATAAGCTGAAGAATCGATGCTTCCGAACTGTGGTGTTGGAGGAGACTCTTGAGAGTGCCCTGGACTGCAAGGAGATCCAACCAGTCCATCTTAAAGGAGAGCAGTCCTGTATGTTCGTTCATCAGTCCTGTATGATACTGAAGCTGAAACTAACTCCAATACTTTGGCCACCTGATGTGAAGAGCTGACTCATTTGAAAAGACCCTGAAGCTGGGAAAGATTGGGGGCAGGAGGAGAAGGGGAGAACAGAGGATGAGATGGCTGGATGGCATCACCGACTCAATGGACATGAGTTTGAGTGAACTTTGGGAGTTGGTGATGGACAGGGAGGCCAGGCGTGCTGCAGTCCATGGGGCTGCAAAGAGTCAGGCACGACTGACCGACTGAACTGAACTGAAAAAAATGGTTACTTAATGTTAAGTGGAAGATCATCAATCATAATTTTGTATGTACCTAAAGAATGGCCTAGAAAAATACAAAGTAAAATCTGAGTTAAAGGAATAAAAATTATTAACAGCCATGTCAGGTTTTCTATATCCATTTCTAGAAACAAAATAAAAGGTCAAAAATATGAATAGTGTTCTCTCCTTTGGCCAGTACCATAGTTCCCAGGTGGCGCTAGTTGTAAAGAACTCACCTGCCAATGCAGAAGACATAAGAGACCCAGATCCAATCCCTGGGTTGGGAAGATCCCCTGGAGAAGGGCGTGGCAACTCCAGTATTCTTGCCTAGAGAATCCCATGGACAGAGGAGCCTGGAGGGCTACAGTCCATGGGGTCACAAAGAACCAGACAGGACTGAAGTGACTTAGCACATGCATATGGATAGAAATGCTTTGTGCTGAGAAGAATAATCTTCTACTAAGAAAATCTGAGTTTGAATTTAGGCTTCATTTTAACAGGCCTTGAGCAAGCTACTTAAGTAGTCACTAAGGAGTTCATTACTGGATCCTCACACATATAGTGAAGTCCAGCTATGACTTAGGACCAGGACGGAGTAGCCTGGTGGGCTGTGGTCCATGGGGTCTCGAAGAGTCGGACACAGCTGAGCGACTTCCCTTTCACTTTTCACTTTCATGCCTTGGAGAAGGAGATGGCAGCTCACTCCAGTGTTCTTGCCTGGAGAATCCCAGGGACGGGGGAGCCTGGTGGGCTGCCATCTATGGGGTCACACAGAGTCGGACACGACTGAAGTGACTTAGCAACAGCAGTAAATGTCACTGTCCCGAAGAGGTCTCCCATTTTTACTTGTAATTCAGTCCAGTTATCCCTTATTACCATGTCCTATTTATTTCATTTGCTTAATCCCACTCAACATTCAAAAAACTAAGATCATGGCATCTGGTCCCATCACTTCATGGCAAATAGATAAGGAAACAATGGAAACAGTGGCAGACTTTATTGGGGGGGGCTCCAAAATCGCTGAAGATGGAGACTGCAGCTGTGACATTAGAAGACACTGCTCCTTGGAAGAAAAGTTATGACCAACCTAGACAGCATATTAAAAAGCAGAGACATTACTTTGCCAACAAAGTTCCATTTAGTCAAAACTATGGTTTTTCAAGTAGTCATGTATGGATGTGACAGTTGGACTGCAAAGAAAGCTGAGCACCAAAGAAATGGTGCTTTGGAACTGTGGTGTTGGAGAAGACTCTTGAGAGTCCCTTGGACTGCAAGGAGATCCAACCAGTCCACCCTAAAGGAGGTCAGTCCTGAGTGTTTATTGGAAAGACTGATGCTGAAGCTGAAGCTCCAATACTTTGGCCACCTGATGGAAAGAACTGACTCACTGGAAAAGATCCTGATGCTGGGAAAGACTGAAGGCAGGCGGAGAAGGGGACGACAGAGGGTGAGATGGCTGGATGGCATCACTGACTCAATGGACATGAGTTTGAGTGAACTCTGGGAGTTGGTGGTAGGGAGGCCTGGCGTGCTGCAGTTCATGGGGTCTCAAAGAGTCGGACATGACTGAGCAACTGAACTGAACTGAATCCCACTTTAAAATTAGCTTATGTGTTTATTTATTTAATTGATGGTTCCTTCCCTCTCACCACCAACACAAAAATAAATACTGTATGTGGTCAAGTTTTTTGCCTAGTTCATTTGTATTCAACTCCTGGCATGATGTCTAGCACACAGAATAGGGTTAATAAATAACCATGAAACAAATGAACACATTTCCAGGAATAAGAAACACTGAAGTGAAAACTTGTTTCCTAAAGGACACTCCACTAGCTAAGCAAATTAGAGTCTTAGAGAGAATTAAATATTTAATATGTTGCTTAAAAGTGTTCCTCAATTTTCTGAAGGAAAACAGTTTTATATTTTTAGAAGTGCATTTCTTGTGAATTATTTGTGTAAACAGTATCCTTTGTAACCATATCAACTTGTACCCATTTTAAAACATCAGGCAAAACCTTGCCTATTATCCACACAGAAGAAACAACAGTTCCAGGGGGATTACTGGAGGATGAATTCTCCCTCCCTCAAAACTCAAGTACGTGACGTGTATATGCACGTGCCCACACACGCACACCATGGTCTTCCTTTTGCATTCTGAAACATGCCATCAATGGATAGGTTTAGATTACTTTGCTACTTATGATGGAGTTCCACATCCCTTTAGAATTAAAATCTTATGTGTACCACCATGTCTAAATTCCTAAGTTCTTTGAATTATCTCTGTCAACTGGCACCTTTGGTAAATATATTCAGAACTACCAAGAATTTGCTTTCATTTAACATATAGCTATATTAAGGACTCTCTTTCTGTGATTGCTTCTGTTTATGCTTATCAATCTCTGTAAATATAAGGGAAAGAAACAGTAATAACTTTTGAATAATGGAAGTTAGTGAAATTACAGATGTAAATATGTGCATTTTATTTTTATAAGAATTTATAGAAGCAGGGATTTTATGAAGCTATCATAATCAGAAAGCACTAAGTTATTTTTGAAAAAGTCAATTCCCACAGAAAGTCAAAACATTCTCATGGAGAAAGCATGCAGTTTCTTAGCAAAGATTGTAAGTGTCATATCCGCAGCTTCCTATGTGACCACCCAGTCACATAAGTTCTTTCAAGACCACCATCCTTACTTTTACAGCCAAATAAACTCTGTGAGCACTGATGCTCTCGTTCATGTCTGTGCCATGCATTTATGATCTCCATCCCAGAATAGAAGAGCTTTCAAATTTGCCCATGAATTTAAGCATCTTTTAATACCGTTTATTAGAAGTAAACAAAGTCAGCAAGAATGAAGAATCTTTGCTTCCTTCTGGAATCCGCTTCAAACAGATGTATGGTACTTTCATTTCTTAAAAGAGTATCAATGGTATTTTCATATTTTTACTTTATGTGTTAATGTGATTATGATTATTTTAAATATGACATTATTAAAGAGTCTATACTTTCCATTGAAAATATTTCACAAACTAAATATGTATTTAATTCATCTTCCTTTATAGTTATGGGTTTTTATTAACTAATATTTGTACCAGTAGGAAACATGTAAATAAATTTGAATTTCTCCTGTGAGTACCTGTGAAACATTGTATAATTTAGGTAGCAAAGTTTAGAAGTTTCTATTTTTAGCAAAATGAAAGTTATGAATAGAATCCCTCATATTTATCAGAAAACTGATTTGTGTATTTTAGAAATGATTTCTTTCCTGAACATAGTCAACATAATAAGTTCACATTTAGTATTTAAATAGTAATACAACTATTTTGCCATATATTATTATATAAATATAAATTTTTCTTATATTTCTTCTTTTGTAGTATCACAAAGAATTCACAGACTTTTATTTCTTCATTGCTTTACCTCTAAATGCAGTCACTTGTTATGTGTTAATCAACCAGTGAGAACCCTTTCAAGCTGATTTTATGTCCTTTTGACAACTTTCCCATTAGGTTTTCTTATCTTCTTGCACAACAAAAGTCCTAGGCTCACATTTTGTTTTCTCACGTTTGCTCTTGAAATGTGTCCAAGAGCCCTGGTTTCTTTTAGCGGGTATATGGAAACCAAGACCCAAGTTTCTGAGTTTTAGAGGTACTTATTGCTACTAGAGTGTCTTCATCTTTCAGTGACCTAAGAATCATAAGTTCATGTTTACAAGTTTAAAATTTAACATGGCTGAATTCTTAACTTTGTTGTTTTTATAATTTTGCCCCTTTTCTCTTACATGTAGAATCTCAGTCACTAACATTAGTAACATTTCATTTGCTAAGGTTTCAATTTGAATGTAATTATTTCAAAATTATAATACCTATATATATATATTTTTTTAACTAAGCAATATTTTTACTGACAATACATCAGTTAAGAGAAGTTTAAGATTTCTTTGCAAATTTTAACCTAAAAGAATATTTAAACGGTCTGAGTTGTGCTCAAAAACTACATCTTTCCCCCTGCGGCAAAGGCACTAATATAATACAGTTAAGTTTCACTCAAGTCACTCCAACTTCACTCTCCCTACTTCACACACCAGTGTTTCTCCTCCAGTCCCACACCGCCAGTATCTAGCTTGGGCAATCTTTTTTTTTTTTTTGAAGAATCTGTGGTTTTTATTTATTTACTTTTGGCTGTGCTTGGTCTTCACTGCTGTGAGGGCTTACCTCTGGCTGAGGCGAGCAAGGCTTACTCCCTAGCTGTGTGGGCTTCTCATTGCAGTGACTTCGCTTGCTCCAGAGCAGAGTCCCCAGAGCACAAGCTCAGCAGTTGCGGTGTGCAGGTTTAGTTGCTCCGTGGAATGTAGGGATCTTCCCAGATCAGGGATCAAGCCCATGTCTCCCGCACCGACAGACGGATTTTTACACTGAGCCACCGAGGAAGCCCTAGCTTGCACATCTTGATTATTATTTTTTACTCTCCGCATATGACACCCGGAGAAGGCGATGGCACCCCACTCCAGTACCCTTGCCTGGAAAGTCCCATGGATGGAGGAGCCTGGTGGGCTGCAGTCCATGGCGTCGCTGAGGTCAGACACGACTGAGCGACTTCACTTTCACTTTTCACTTTCATGCATTGGAGAAGGAAATGGCAACCCACTCCAGTGTTCTTGCCTGGAGAATCCCAGGGACGGGGGAGCCTGGTGGACTGCCGTCTGCGGGGTCGCACAGAGTCAGACACGACTGAAGCGACTTAGCAGCAGCAGCAGCAGCAGCAGCATATGACACCGCTGAGGGCTGTTGAGGGGATAATGTAACCATCCATGTTAAGTTCAATGTATGTTTGTGTTTGACCTGAATTGAACCCTGACTCAGTTTTTCTAATTATTTATATTCATCTATGGCTGACTCTCTAGCATGATTTCTAATACCCCTCCTAAAATTCTCCGGCTTTCTGTCTTCAGTGAAATTCTTATGTACAAGAATAAAGCCAACAGTGTGATTAATATTTAGAATCTCTACCTTCAGGAATTTGAAAATTTTGTGTGTGTGAGATAATCATCCTTCTTAAATGTTTAGATTTAAAAGGGATCTCTCAGCTTAAAGTCAAAGCTACATAGCTAGTTGGAATTTCCTGTATCAGCCAACAAGTCAGTTGATAAATGGGCTGAATCAATGTGTGCATTGCCTCCAAAACCCTGAAGAAAGCCATCAAACACTGATATCCTTTCTCAGTAACAGGAAGGACATATCGTAATGATTTGCTTTATATTTTAGAGGGTATATACTGCCATTCCCAGGCCACTGACTAAAATTTTAACCAATAGCAGGTTCCTGAATTTTTATATTTAATTTCTCACATCTTTCTATGCATCTTTCTAAGGCATGAAGAAAACTTATTCCTTTTTGCTTCTCATTTCTGATTAATATGAGGTCATTAATATAGGGGGCTACAGTGACATTCTGTGCAACAGCCAGATAACTGATCTTATTTTGGACTGTACTGTGGGCTTCACAGGTGCTGCTAGTGGTAAAAAATCCAGGTGCCATTGCAGGAGACACAAGACATGTGGTTCGACCCCTGGGTCAAGAAGCTCCCCTGGAGCAGGAAATGGCAACCCACTCCAGTATTCTTGCCTGGAAAAATCCATGGACAGAGGGAGCCTGGCGGGCTACAGTATTACTTTAGCAAGACAGCAAAACTAGGCATCTTAGAATGGTTTTTCCTTGAAACTGATTCTAAGATAAAGATTTGAGTATACTAGTTGATTTGGGAATTTCAGAAACCACTGGTAGGGATGAGGGTGCAGTTCAAAGAAGTAAAAGTAGCTAAGGCCCGTGTCAAAGTCAGGCTATGTGAGCTTAGTCTCACAGGAAAACCGTGAGGGATAAACCACAACAGGGGAGTGGTTTCCAGGCCCTCCTACCGAAGAATTATACTCCTCGGTTTCCCGGTCATACTCAGGTGCATCCTGGGTGTGAGAAAGGATGTGCTACCATATTCATTAGCACATTTTAATGCTCATACTTATCATCATCTAAGAAGAAAAGCAGCTTCCCAATGTCATTTCTTTACCATATCAGTAAGCATGTTTACCAATGCCTGCTTTTGAACAGATAAATAATACAAAACTTCTTTCCATAGAATTGCTTCTTTGTTTTATGGGAAAAATCATGATAAATTTACTTTCAGAATGTTTTGTATTGTGTTGACAAAATACTTACAATTTTTGTCATATGCTACATGGATTTAATCTTTGATTTTCATTTACATTTACCTTATATTTGTATACTCTGTGTGGGTTTGTAGTCACCTAATATCTGTGTTAAAATTAATAAGATATGTGTGTATCTGTATTATGTGTACGTTTAAAATATAAGGTCTCTTACTTTGTAATATATCCTTTCTTTTAAGATAATTCTCTCACTATTCATAAAACATGGCAGGTCACTGAAATTGGATTACATGGGATAAAAGGCTCAATGCACAACGCTGAACAGATTTGCAACAATTTTACCACATTTGGCAGTACAGTTTAATGAAAGAGCTTTTTAAGCCACTCACATATTGTTTTAAATCCCAGTGACATTACTCCAACTCTGCACCTTCATTCATTAAACTGCAAAATTGAAAAGCTTTTGTCTACACATCTAGGTTGTTGTAGGATGGAATGAGATTATATTTTTTTCTTTTTTTTTTCTGTTTTCTCTTTTTGCTTCCCAATGTCATTTCTTTACCATATCAGTAAGCATGTTTACCAATGCCTGCTTTTGAACAGATAAATAATACAAAACTTCTTTCCATAGAATTGCTTCTTTGTTTTATGGGAAAAATCATGATAAATTTACTTTCAGAATGTTTTGTATTGTGTTGACAAAATACTTACAATTTTTGTCATATGCTACATGGATTTAATCTTTGATTTTCATTTACATTTACCTTATATTTGTATACTCTGTGTGGGTTTGTAGTCACCTAATATCTGTGTTAAAATTAATAAGATATGTGTGTATCTGTATTATGTGTACGTTTAAAATATAAGGTCTCTTACTTTGTAATATATCCTTTCTTTTAAGATAATTCTCTCACTATTCATAAAACATGGCAGGTCACTGAAATTGGATTACATGGGATAAAAGGCTCAATGCACAACGCTGAACAGATTTGCAACAATTTTACCACATTTGGCAGTACAGTTTAATGAAAGAGCTTTTTAAGCCACTCACATATTGTTTTAAATCCCAGTGACATTACTCCAACTCTGCACCTTCATTCATTAAACTGCAAAATTGAAAAGCTTTTGTCTACACATCTAGGTTGTTGTAGGATGGAATGAGATTATATTTTTTTCTTTTTTTTTTCTGTTTTCTCTTTTTTTATTTTTTATTATAAATTTATTTGCTTTAATTGGAGGCTAATTACTTTACAACATTATATTGGTTTTGCCATACATCAACATGAATCTGCCACGGGTGTACACATGTTCCCCATCCTGATCCCCCCTCCTACCTGGCTCCCTGTACCAACTGTCTGGGTCATCCCAGTGCACAAGCCCCAAGCGTCCAGTATCCTGCATTGAACCTGGACAGTCAATTCATTTCATATATGATAGTATACATGTTTCAATGCCATTCTCCCCAATCATCCCACCCTCTCCCTCTCCCACAGAGTCCAAAAGACTGTTCTATACACCTGTGTCTCTTTTGCTGTCTTGCATACAGGCTTATCATTACCATCTTTCTAAATTCCATATATATGTGTTAGTATACTGTATTGGTGTTTTTCTTTCTGGCTTACTTCACTCTGTATAATTGGCTCCAGTTTCATCCACCTCATTAGAACTGACTCAAATGTACTCTTTTTAATGGCTAAGTAATATTCCGTTGTGTATATGTACCATAGCTTTCTTATCCATTCATCTGCTGATGGACATCTAGGTTGCTTCCATTAAATATATTTTTATATTTAAATAAATCTTTACTTAACTTCATCTTCTTTTAGTATGCACTCTTGAAGCTATTCCTGTTTTCTTTTCCTTCACTGAGTGAGCAAATTCTGAATGAATGAAGGAATGAATGAATGAACACAGGGACTTTAGAGGATTTAGCAGGAGAAGTCCCAGAGGTAGTCTCTCTGAAATTAAAAAAAGAAGAATTCAGGATACTATGAGGGATAATAACAGGAAAATATAAACTACATCTTAAATATAAATTTTGACCAGTGTGTTATAGAGGGCTCTCCAAGGAAGTGATTTTTCTCTAGAACCAAGCAGATATAAACGTTTGGCATAAGAAGGCAGATTTGATCTTGAAAGGAAAGTAATGAGCAGTCCTAAAGAGATATCTCATTCCCCAGGAATGAAACCTGGGTAACCTGGATGGAAGCCAAGAGTCCTGGACACTAGACCACCAGGGGCTAGAGGCTAGAAGCCACGTGGCCCCAGCTCTTGTCCCTGTTTGCAAGCAAGGTGGCTTCAAGGAGGCAAAACCTGTAAAAACAGGCAGAAAGCTTATTATTAGAGACACGGCACCATGTGTGGGAGCACACACAGGGCAAGAGTGCATTTATCACAGTCAGAAGCAGGGTAGAAACACACACCCAGAGAGAAAGGGCGTGGGGATCCTCTCTAATGAGGAGGCATGTAGTAAGTCAGAAGCTAGGCACAGTGGGCCGAAGACCTAAACAGACATTTACTCAAAAAGAGTCATGCAAATGGCTAATAAATACGTGAAAAGATGCTGAGCACCACTTACTGTTAGAGAAATGCGAACCAAATCCACAATGAACTATCACCTCACACCCGTCAGAATGGCCGTCATCCAAAAGTCTACAAACATTAAACGCTGGAGAGGGTGAGGAAGAAAGGGAACCCTTCTACATTGTTGGTGGGAATGCACACTGTGAAGAACCACTGTGGAGATTCCTTAAAAAACTAGTAATAAAACTACCATATGACCCAGCAACCCCACTAGTGAGCGTATAGCCTGAGCAAATCATAACTGACAAAGATACATGTAGCCCGACACTGACTGCAAGCACTATTTACAATAGCTAGGACACGGAAGCAGCCTAGATGTCCATCAACAAATGAATGGATAAGGCAGTTGTGGTACATACACATAAGGGAATATTACTCAGCTATAAAAAAGAATGCATTTGAGTCCGTTCTAATGAGGTGGATGAACCTAGAGCCTATCATACAGAGCAAAGTGAGGCAGAAGACAAATATTGTATATTGACACACATTTGTGGAATCTAGGAAAACGGTACTGACAGTCTTACATGTGGAGGAGGAAAGGAGATGTGGCCACAAAGAGCAGACTTTCGGACACAGTGGGGGAAGGAGAGGGTGGGGTGATTTCAGAGAACAGCATTGAAGCATACACTTACCATGTGTAAAATGCATAGCCAGTGGGAGTTTGCTCTGTGATGCAGCGGACTCAAAGCCAGGGTTCTCGGACAACCTAGAGGGCTGGAAGTGGGAGGGAGGTGGGGGCGGCATAAGAGGGAGGGGAATATGTGTACCTGTGGCTCTCACACTGATGTATGACAAAACCCATCACAATATTGTCAAGTAGTTATCCTAAACTTAAAAATGAAATATAAAAAACAATAATAAAGTAAAAAAAAGAAACTCGGCTGAGACACACACCTGGAAAGGAGTGCTGGCATCCCGAATAAGGAGGAGCACAGTAAGGAGGTGATATAAACCACTTACATAGGTGATGTAAATCACTTCTGGGACTTTGTTTACCTTTGACCAATTATCTTGTTTCTTTCTTTCATAACTGACCACTCTGTGGATACTCCCCAAGATGTGTGCATGCTCTTCTAAGCTGCATCCCACCAAAGAGGCCTATGGGTGCATGTCGACGCTTATTATGGAGTTAGGGTCCCCTCCGTCTTCAATCCCCAAGAAACCTTCCTGCACACCTGCAGACAGAGAAGTCTTCCTTGGTATCAGGAGTGTGCACCTTATCTTTTTGCTTTGGCGGAACTCAGCTTCTCCCACTAGCTCACCACTAGGCTATAGGTGAGAACAAAGCTTGAATTTTGTCCAGCCAGGAGTCTATCTATTTGCTACCTCAGATTAAAGAGAATTTTGGGAAGATTTAATTATATGAGCAATACTCTAAGATATATCAGTTCAGTTCAATTTATTCACTCAGTTATGTCCAGCTCTTTGTGACCCCATGGACTGCAGCACGCCAGGCCTCCCTGTCCATCAACAACTCTCAAAGTTTACTCAAACTCATGTTCATCTAGTCAGTGATGCCACCCAACTATCTCATCCTCTGTCGTCCCCTTTCCCTCCTTTCCCAGCATCAGGGTCTTTTCAGATGAGTCAGTTCTTCCCATCAGGTGGCCAAATGATTGGGGTTTCAGCTTCAACATCAATCCTTCCAATAAATATTCAGGACTGATTTCTTTTAGAATGGACTGGTTGGATCTCCTTGCAGTACAAGGGACTCTCAAGAGTCTTCTCCAACACCACAGTTCAAAAGTATCAATTCTTTGGTGCTCAGCTTTCTTTATAGTCCAGCTCTCACATCCATACATGGCTACTGGGAAAACCACATCTCAATAAAGCTGTTTTAAAAATAAGTAATAGTTTATTATGAATTAGTATAAAAGACAAGGAAAAGAACATATTAAAGAATAAGACCTGATCTCTGTCTGGAAGAACATGAAGGAATTCAAATGCTGTCAAATAAGATATAAAGAAGCATATTTTGTGCGGGGAGAGATCATATAGTCTTCAATGTTAAAAGGAAAAAGAGAGGGAGAAATGAGTGGAAAACAAATGCTTCTGTTAAGGCAAACCATAAGAACAGAAAAGTGTCCATTAGATATGCCAGGGCTGAGATGATCTGAGCAGGAAGTTTTGGTATAAAGATAAGGAAAGACAGTTTTCCAGTAAATAACAGATTAGTAGGCAACCCAGTATGTTTGAGGACTTCATTTTTAGTGTTACGATTATCTATGTTACTGGCAAGATAATCACAGATTTCCCCATCAAACCCTTCAATACGGGGCCTATTGCACAGACATCAGGCATAGCCATCAGGTTTGCTTCATGCAATGAGATGTGAACAGAAGGGAAGCATCCTGTTTTCAGGCAGAACAATACAGAGTCATGTGATGGTTCACCCATGGCTCCTCTACCCTGCCGTCCACGTGCACAGACTGTCTGCTCCGTCAGCCTGGGTCCTTGAGGGAAAGAAGAACAATTCAAGATGGACACATGACGTGAGACTTCAGGATAACCTAGGAAAAGATAATTCAAAAAGAACACTGTTGGTTTTCCTATCTTAATTTAAATCTGATGCTGTGTAATTAGAGTGCAGCCATTTCCTACAGGGAAAAATCAATGTCAAACAGGAGACAAAAATGAAATCTGTGAAATATGAAGAGTGGTATTTCAAGTGTATAACAAGCTTAAATGAGGTTCTAGTATAAATATGTTAAATAGGATTCTATAAGATACATACAGTATGTGTACATATATAATTATAATAGATAATAATTATGATATTGATAATACATACTGATCCAACATAATTTATTTTTAAATGGCTCTGTGAAAAGCATACCCTGAATAGATTCACCTGTTTTTTCTAACACGCTCTGACTATCTTGTTTTTCTATTACTGTTTTTAGTCCCCAGGAATTAACAATGAGGCTGTTAACAATTAACAATGATAGATGCAACTCAGTAGACAAACAGGGAAATTAGTTTAGAGTGCACACGCTGGAGGACATCTCAGGCAAATGGGAGGGAGAAGGGCATTCTTGCCTTGAATTGAGAAGGCCTGCCAGAGCTCACTTACTTTCCATTTAAGATCGGATGAGTGGTGGAGGTGGAAATCGCTCTTGTGGGAGATGGTCTTCTTGCCTCTTGTCCAAAGAGCTCTTATTGGTCTGGGGCAGGGCTGCTCTGTAGATCACAGCATTACCTCAAGGATCAGACCATCACTGCTTTCTCTCTCTCTCGCTCTCTCTTTTTTTTAATCATCATTTGCCCTCTAACCAAGTTCTCATCCCGGGAGAAACCAATCCCTCGTGATACACCTCACCAGTAAAGCACACGATTTTCGTTTTCAATTTGAATTGTTTTGTATCAAAACAAAAAGATTGATGAGGCTGTTAACAATTAACAGTGAGACTCAGTGCGAAAGTGTCAGTCAGTCCGTGGTGCCTGACTCTTTGTGACCCCATGGACTGTAGCCCACCAGGCTCCTCCGTCCTTGGGATTCTCCAGACAAGAATACTGGAGTGGGTTGCCATTTNACAGTGAGACTCAGTGCGAAAGTGTCAGTCAGTCCGTGGTGCCTGACTCTTTGTGACCCCATGGACTGTAGCCCACCAGGCTCCTCCGTCCTTGGGATTCTCCAGACAAGAATACTGGAGTGGGTTGCCATTTCCTACTCCACAGGATCTTCCCAACCCAGGGACTGAACCTATGTCTCCTGCATTGCAGGCAGATTCTACCATTTAAGCCACCAGGGACTCAGAAAAGACTCAGAACACTATCAAATTTTGCATATTACATAATTTTATTATATGTAAATTCAAAGATGAATAATCTCTGTTCATTTCCGACAGAATGATCTCTGTTCCTTTCCAAAATAAACCATTCAATATCACAGTAATCCAAGTCTATGCTTCCACCACTAATGCTGAAGAAGCTGAAATTGAACAGTTTTATAAAGACCTACAAGACCTTCTAGAACTAACACACGAAAAAGATGTCATTTTCATTATAGGGGACTGGAATGCAAAAGTAGGAAGTCATGAGATACCTGGAGTAACAGGCAACAAAGTTGGCCTTGGAGTACAGAATGAAGCAGAATGAAGGCTAATATAGTTTTGCCAAGAGAATGCACTGGTCATAGCAAACACCCTCTTCCAACAACAAAAGAGACAACTCTACATATGGACATCACCAGATGGGCAACACCAAAATCAGATTGATTATGTTCTTTGCAGCTGAAGATGGAGAAGCTCTATATAGTCAGTAAAAACAAGACTGGGATCTGACTGTGGCTCAGATCATGAACTCCTTATTGCCAAATTCAGACTTGAATTGAAGAAAGTAGGGAAAACCACTAGTCCATTCAGGTATGACCTAAATCAAATTAAATGATTTACAATTACACAGTGGAAGTGACAAATAGATTCAAGGGAGTAGACCTGATAGGCAGAATGCCTGAAGAACTATGGATGGCAGTTCGTGACATTGTACAGGAGGTGGTGAACAAGACCATCACCAAGAAAAAGAAATGCAAAGTGGCAAAATGGGTATCTGAGGAGGCCTTACAAATAGCTGAGAAAAGAAGAGAAGCAAAAGACAAAGGAGAAAAGGAAAGATCCATTTGAATGCAGAGTTCCAAAGAAGAGCACAGAGCGATAAGAAAGCCTGTCTCAGTGATCGGTGCAAAGAGATAGAGGAAACCAATAGAATGGGAAAGAACAGAGGTCTCTTCAAGAGAAATAGTGATACCAAGGGAACATTTCATACAAAGATGGGCACAATAAAGCGCTGAAATTGTACGGACCTAACAGAAGCAGAAGATATCAAGAAGAGGTGGAAGAAGACACAGAAGAACTATACAAAAAAAGCTCTTAATGAACCGCATTACCATGACAGTGTGATCACTCACCTAGAGTGATCCAGGACGTCCTGGAATATGAAGTCAAGTGGGCCTTAGAAAGCATCACTACAAACAAAGCCAGTGGAGGTAATGGGATTCCAGTTAAGCTACTTCAAATCCTAAAAGAGGATACTGTGAAAGTGCTGCACTCAATATGCTAGCAAATTTGGAAAACCCAGCAGTGGCCACAGGACTGGAAAAGGTCAGCTTTCATTCCAATCCCAAAGAAAGGCAATGCCAAAGAATGTTCACACTACCATACAATTGAACTCATCTCACATGCTAGCAAAGTAATGTTCAAAACTCTCCAAGCCAGACTTCAATAGTACATGAACTGAACTTCTAGATATTCAAGCTGGATTTAGAAAAGGCAGAGGAACCAGAGATCAAATTGCCAACATCCGCTGGATCATCAAAAGCAAGAGAGTTCCAGAAAAACATCTGCTTCTCCTTTATTGACTATGCCAAAGCCTTTGACTGTGTAGATCACAATAGACTGTGGAAAATTCTGACAGAGATGTGACTACCAGACCACCTTACCTGCCTCCTGGGAAATCTGCATGCAGGTCAAGAAGCAACAGTTAGAAACGGACATGGAACGACAGACTGGTTCCAAATCAGGAAAGCAGTATGTCAAGGCTGAATATTGTCACCCTGCATTTTTAACTTATATGCAGAGTACGTCCTAAGAAATGCCAGGATGGATGAAGCACAAGCTGGAATCAAGATTGCCAGGAGAAATAACAATAATCTCGGATATGCAGATGGCACAACTATGGCAGAAAGCGAAGAAGAACTAAGGCTCTTGTTGAAAGTGAAAGAAGAGAGTGAAAAAGTTGTTTTGAAACTCAACATTCAGGAAACTAAGATCATGGCATCTGGTCCAATCACTTCATGGCAAATACATGGGGAAACAGTAAAAACACTGAGAGACTTAATTTTCGGGGCTCCAAAATCACTGCAGATGGTGTCTGCAGCCATGATATCAAAAGATTTGGCTCCTTGGAAGAAAAGCTATGAACAACTTTGATGATGATGAAGTCGCTCAGTCGTGTCCGACTCTTTGCGACCCCGTGGACTGTAACCTATTAGGCTTCTCCGTCCATGGGATTCTCCAGGCAAGAATACTGGAGTGGATTGCCATTTCCTTCTCCAGGGGATCTTCCCGACCCAGGGATCGAACCCGGGTCTCCCACATTGGAGGCAGACGCTTTAACCTCTGAGCCACCAGGGAAGCCCTATGAACAACTTTGATATATTAAAAAGCAGAGACATTACTTTGCCAACAAAGTTTCTTCTAGTCAAAGCTCTGGTTTTCCCAGTAGTCATATATGGATGTGTGAGTTGGACTATAAAGAAAGCTGAATGCCAAAGAATTGATGCTTTTTTTTAATTTTTAAAAACTTATTTTATTGAAGGATAGTTGATTGACAATATTGCATGCCATTTCCTTCTCCAGGGGAGCTTCCCGACCCAGGGATCGAACCCGGGTCTCCCGCATTGGAGGCAGATGCTTTAACCTCTGAGCCAATTAACCTCCAATTAAAATAAATAAATTTATATTTAAAAAAATAAAAAATAAAATGTCCATCTATATATCACACAGTATAAGCAATTTAAAGTAAATTGCAGACAATATAGCAGTTGTTAAATTTGCAGGTTCACCTCTGGTTTGCTTATTGGAATATAAGCTCCACAGAGCAGTTCAGTTCAGTTCACTTCCTCAGTCATGTCCAACAGTTTGTGACTCCATGGATTGTAGCTTGCCAGGCTTCTCTGTCCATCACCAACTCATAGAATTTGCTCAAACGTGTCCGTTGAGTCGGTGATGCCATCCAACAATCTCATCCTCTCTTGTCCCCTTCTTCTGCTTTCCATCTTGCCCAGCATCAGAGTCTTTCTAATGAGTCAGTTTTTTGCATCAGGTGGCCAAAGTATTGGAGCTTCAGCTTCAGCATCAGCCCTTCCAATGAATATTCAGGACTGAGTTCCTTTAGGATTGACTGGTTTGATCTTGCAATCCAAGGGACTCTCAAGAGTCTTCTCCAACATCAGAGTTCAAAAGCATCAATTCTTTGGCACTCAGCTTTCTTTATGGTCCAACTCTCACATCCATACATGGCTACTGGGGTGACTTATTCATACATATACCCAGAGTCTTTGCAGTTTCAGACCCACAGCCAGTGACCTAGAAATGGTGGTTGGACTAAATGGGGTCATCTGCCAACCTCTCCCCCTTCCTTCCCGATTATGCTTCCTTGCTTCCCATTTACTTCTATCATTTTCTTTCTTCCCTCCCTTCCTTCCTGGTGACTTATTTATACATATACCCAGAGTCTTTGCAGTTTCAGACCCACAGCCAGTGACCTAGAAATGGTGGTTGGACTAAATGGGGTCATCTGCCAACCTCTCCCCCTTCCTTCCCGATTATGCTTCCTTGCTTCCCATTTACTTCTATCATTTTCTTTCTTCCCTCCCTTCCTTCCTCTCCCTCTCACCCTCCTTCCCTTATTTTTTTTTTATCTCTCTCCTTTTCTTTCTTTCTTCTTCTCTCCTCTCTCTCTCTTTTTTCTTCATTTGTGTTTCTCTCCTGTCATTTTCCTCTAATTTTCTCATTTTGTATGGGAAAGTTATGTGACTTCTTCAGATTTCTGATTAAATATTCTGCCATTGAAGAACTAGAGTGTTTGAATACTTGCTTCTGCTTGATTTTGTTGCTTTGAGGCTTTGTATTTTCTTTGTTTCCTGATCATAAAAGGAGAACAGTAGTGATGCCTTGGTCAGGGGGCTGTTGTGAGAACTGGAGTATTGCCAGCATGCTTAATTCTCCACTCCCCTACCACCCGCCTCTAATTTAGCCCTAGTCCCCATTTCATTAATTATTAGCTTACCTTCATTTCCTCAGCCATGATGTCATTCATTTCTTTCTCTAAATGGTCTTGAGAACGTGAAACTGTAGAATCTTCTTTGCTGGTTCTGTTTGTGTGTGTGTGTGAGATGTATGGGTGGGGGCTGGCAGTCAAGGAGAATTGCTTTGCTACACTCTTCTTTCCTTCCAAGCTGAGTTCTCTTAGACAAGTCAGTTAACCCCTTTCAGGTTTTGTTTTCCTACCTGTGAGAGAGAGTTCTCACATAGGTGTCATGAGGATGGAATGAGATTAGTATTTGTAAAGACAGCTGGTCCAGATAGATGCTCAACAAAGGTGAATGGAACTGGAAACAATCTTTTCTAACCAATTGTAACATCAGGGTTCAGCCAGGAAGCTGACCTTTCTGAGCTATGGATAAGGAATAACTACAAGAGGTGGACCCTATAAAATTGTAGGAGGCTGGGAAAGTACAGATATGAAGGCTGAGTTGGAAGATTGCAGAAGACATCAACCAGTCAATCTGAAAGCCAGGCATAGCCAGCTGCCAAAGTGAGACTGAAAGGGGAGCTGATGGGAAGGATGTGGGGAACCATTTGCCTGTCTGGATCCACAACCACACGTCTGCTGAGGCACCTGGGATCTCTGTTAAACAGTAGGGTGAGCAGTCATGTCCAAGAGCTTAACTTTGACAAGAGGAAAGTGACGATTACGTGGAGCACACTGGCCCCTCCATCTGTCTGTCACTCATGTCTAAACTTAAGGACCTTAGAACTAATGGCCGATACTCCATTCCCCTCTTCCAAATCTCATGCAAATTCCAATTCTCATGCCAACTCTAACTCTGTATGATACCCAGAATTCTGGGAAATGTAGTTTCAGCTTTATCATATTGACTTGGAAAAACCATCACACCAATCTTTTTCATTTTATAGCTAACTACTTTTGGCTTTGATTTAATTTTTTTTCAGTAAATGCTAAAAATACTCCTTAAGCATGATCTGAAGTTTATTGAGCTACATAAAATAATTTTCTAACTGGGTCAGGCTCTCTACTTTGCACTTGAAATGCAACATCCCATAGGAGAAAGGGTTTTAGTGTAACTTATGTTAGCTTCCTTACAAATGGGAAAGGGAGGTTTTTATTGAGTATAATTTGGGTTTAGATTTCAAACATACACTAGCAATGAACATATCCAGGTTCTGAATAGTTTATTCATTTGCTTGTTATTTATGTCCACTGCTGGGTTTTTTTTTTTTTTTTTTTTTATATATATATATATATATATATATATACATTGTTTTTCATATTCTTTTTCATTATGGTTTATCACAAGTTATTGAATACAATTACCTGTGCTATACAGTAGGGTCTTATTTGTCCATTATATATATATATATATTTTTTTTTTAACTTTACAATATTGTATTGGTTTTGCCACACATCAACATGAATCTGCCACGGGTGCACACGTGTTCCCAAACCTGAAGCCCCCTCCCACCTCCCTCCCCAGATGCTTTTGAACTGTGGTGTTGGAGAAGACTCTTGAGATCCCTTGGACTGCAAAGAGATCCAACCAGCTAATCCTAAAGGAAATCAGTCCTGAATATTCATTGGAAGGACTGATGCTGAAGCAGAAACTCCAATACTTTGCCACCTGTTTTAAAAAACCAACTCATTGGAAAAGTCCCTGATGCTGAGAAAGATGAAGGCAGGAGGAGAAGGGGACGACAGATGGCATCTCATCCTCACTGACTCAATGGACATGGGTTTGAGCAAGCTCTGGGAGTTGGTGATGGACAGGGAGGCCTGGCATTCTGCAGTCCATGGGGTCAGAAAGAGTCAGACACAACTGAATGACTGAACTGAACTGAATTGAAACTCAAGGATGTGTCAATTAGTCTAAATAGCAGCTTATTTTTAAGATAACATGCATTTTCTCATATCTGTACTTCCCAAGCCCATATGATATATCATTCCTTAGCTCTAAAGCATTATTGTAATTGGAGCCTAATTGTGTTTTACAGCAAGAAAATTGACTGTGGAGATTTATACTTATTGATAACTTGTTTTTTGTTTAAAAATATTAACTACTTTCCATTGGAAGCAGTTTAAGGAAAACACTACATTTTATTCAAATGTATGGTAATAGTAACTTACTTTAAAAAATTCAATGTAACCTGGTTTCTTAGATTTAATGTACAATATTTCCAAAAATGTGACTCTGTAATGCTGACACCTCTTAGTGTTCCAGTTTTCTTCCCCATCAGTGACTTTCCTATCATACTCACTCACTTACCAAGTTCTTTTTATTTTTTCAATAATGTAGTCAGTAGTGCAAGCCTAACCACTTATTAGAAAATCAAGCTATGTTCTTTCCACTTCATACATCATCACCGGCAATAAAAATCTTGAGATCAGGGTATTTCTGGCAGCAACTTGACACTGCATCAGGTGGAAAAAATCCAAAACTTCCTTTTTAGGAGTTCACAGTTCAGCATTGATGATAATAGTGCAGCTTTTTTTTTTTCTTCTTTGAAATGAGTAGACCTGATTTTTACGTCTTACCTGGCTGAATGTGTGTGCAGTGTAAAAGAGCTGCTTGAAGTCTGACAGGAAACTTTTGTAAGTAAAGTTCTACTTTTCAAGCAATATACTTTATTCAAGATGATAGAACTTGCAATGCCGCTGCGGATCACGGAGAATTTTGGTTTGTAAAAATTGACTAGTCTAAACATGCTACATGTAAGAATTCCGTTTAAGTTTTTTTCATTTCATTTGATGGTTGCTGTCCAGTTACTCAGTCTTGTTCAACTCTTTGCAACCCCATGGACTGCAGCACGCCAGGCTTTTCTGTCTTTCACTATCTCCCAGAATTGGCTCAAATTCGTCTATTGAGGGGCCATCTAACCATCTCATCCTCTACCACCCCCATCTCCTTTTGCCTTCAGTCTTTCCCACCATCAGGGTCTTTTCCAATGAGTCAGCTCTTCGCATCAGATGGCCAGAGTATTAGAGCTTCAGCTTCAGCATCATTCTTTCTAGTGAATATATAGGGTTGATTTCCTTTGAGATTGACTGGTTTGATCTCCTTGCTGTCCAAGGAACTCTAAAATGTCTTCAGCACTACAATTTGAAAGCATCAGTTCTTTGGGGCTCTCACATCCATCCATATATGACTACTGGAAAAACCATAACTTCGACTGTATGAAATTTTGTCGGCAAAGTGATGTCTGTGCTTTTTAATACACATTTAGGTTTGTAATAGCTTTCTTTCCAAGGAGCAAGCATCTTTTAACTTCATGGCTGCAGTCACTGTCCACAGAGGCTTTGGAGCCCAAGAAAATAAAGTCTGTCACTGCTTCCACTTTTTCCCCATCTCTTTGCAATGAAATGACAGGACTGGATACCATTATCTTAGTTTTTTGAATGTTGAGTTTCAAGCCAGATTTTTCATTTTCCTTTTCCACTCTCAAGAGGCTCTTTCGTTCCTCTTTACTTTCTGCCATAAGGATGGTATCATCTGCATATATGAGGTTGTTAATATTTTTCCTGGCAGTCTTGATTCCAACTTTTGATTCCTCCAACCCGGCATTTTGTGTGAAATACTCTGCATAGAAGTTAAATAAGCAGGGTGACAATATGCAGACTTATTGTATTCTTTTTCCAGTTTTGAACCAGTCTGTTGTTCCATGTTCAATTCTAACTGTTGCTTCTTGACCCACATACAGATTTCTCAGGAGGCAGGTCACGTGGTCTGGTGTTCCTATTTCTTTAAGAATCTTCCAGTTTGTTGTGATCTATACAGTCAAAGGCCTTAGCGTAGTCAATGAAGCAGAAGTAGATGTTTTTCTGGAATTCCCTTGCTTTTTCTATGAACCAACAGATATTGGCAATTTGATTTCTCATTCCTCTGACCCTTTGAAACCATACTTGTGCATCTGGAATTTCTCAATTTACATATTACTCATTCCTAGCTTGAAGGATTTTGAGCATTACTTTGCTAGCATGAAATGCGTACAATTTTATGGTGGTTTGGACACTCTTTGGCATTGCCTTTTCTTGGCATTGGAATAAAAACAACTTCTCCTGTTCTGTTGCCGCTGCTGAGTTTTCAAAATTTGCTGATATATTGAGTGAAGCTCAGCTGGAATTCCATCACCTCCACTAGCTTTGTTCATAGTGATGCTTCCTAAGGCCCACTCGACTTCACACTCCAGAATGTCTGGCTCTAGGTGAGTAGCCACACCATGGTGGTTATCTGGGTCATGAAGATCTTTTTTGTATGGCCCTTCTGTTTATTCTTTCCACCCCTTCTTAATCTCTTCTGTTTCTGTTAGGTCTTTATCATCTCTGTCTTTTATTGTGACCATCCTTGGCATAATTGTGACCTTCCCTTTCTATTGGTTTCCTCTATTTTTTTTTCTTTTTTTTTTTGCATTGTTCATTTAATAAGGCCTTCTTCTCTCTCCTGGCTATCCTCTGAAACTCTGCATTCCGATAGCTATATCTTCCCCTTTCTCCCTTGCCTTTTGATTTTCTTCTTTTCTCCGTTGTTTGTAAAGCCTCCTCAGATAACCACTTTGCCTTCTTGAATTTTTTTTTGTTTGGGTTGGTTTGATCCCTGCCTCTTGTACAATGTTCCAAACCTCTATCCATAGTTCTTCTGGCACTCTGTCTATCTAATCTAATCCCTGAATCTATAGATTATACATTCAGATTATAGATTATAATCTCTACTCTATAATCATAAGAGATTGGATCTTACCTGAATGGCCTTTTCCCTACTTTCTTCAATGTAAGCCTCAGATTTACAATAAGGAGTCCATAATCTGAGGCACAATTACCTCTAGGTCTTGTTTTTGCTCACTGTAGAGTTTTTCCAACTTTGGGTGCAAAAACATAATCTGATTTCAGTTTTGATCATCTGGTGATGTCCATGTGTAGAATCATCTCTTGGGTTATTGGAAAAGGTTGTTTTCTATGACCAGTGTATTTTCTTGACAAAACTCTATCAGCCTTTGCCCTGATTCATTTTGTACTCCAAGGCCAAACTTTCCTGTTACTCCTGTAATCTCTTGACTTCCTAGTTTTACGTTCCAATCCACTATGATGAAAAGGACATCTTTTTTATTGCGATTACTTCTAGAAGATGTTTTAGGTCTTCATGGAACCAATCAACTTCAGCTTCTTTGGCAACAATGGTTGGGGCATAGACTTGGATCACTGTGATGTTGAATGATTTGCCTTGGAAACAAACTGTGATCATTCTGCCATTTTTGAGATTGCATCCAAGTACTGCATTTCAAACTCTTTGGTAGACAATGAGGGCTACTCCATTTCTTCTAAGGGAATCTTGCCCATAGTAGTAGATACTAATATATTTGCCCATTCCTGTCCATTTTGGTTCACTGATTCCTAGGATGTCAATATTCACTCTTGCCATCTCCTGCTTGACCATGTCCAATTTACCTTAATTCGTGGACCTAACATTTCAGGTTCCTATGCAATATTGTTCTTTACATAGTTGGACTTTACTTTCACCATCAGACACATCCACAGCTGTCATTTCCATTTTGGCCCAGCCACTTCACTCTTTCTGGAGCTATTCATAATTGTTCTTCACTCTTCCCCAGTAGTGTATTAGACACCTTCTAACTTGGGGGTGGGGGGGTGCTCATCTTCCAGTATTATAGCTTTCTGCCTTTCCATACTCTCTGTGGGGTTCTCCAGGCAATAATAGTGGAATAGTCGGCCGTTTCTTTCGCCAGTGGACCACGTTTTGTCAGAGCTCTTCACCATGACCTGTCCATGGTCCATAGCTTCATCAAGTTATGCAAACCCTTTCTCCAGGAGAAGGCTGTGATCTATGAGGAGGTTTATTTGATAAGCTGGACAACATTTTCTATCCCCCTTACCCATTTTCTCTACCCACCTCTGGCTGAAAAATGTTTTGTTATTTAGAATAATCAAATGAAAATCTGTTCATATGGGCAAGAAAATATCTTAAGAGGTTTCTACAAGAAGATCTTTATGGTTTTCAGTTCCCACCTTGTTCTAAGGATAACATCAGGATGTGGGCTAAGGGATAATAGTGAGGAGGACAAAAGGGAAGGAAATAATAGGAAAGCCTGGAGGAGGAACCTAAGCAATAATTAAGAGATGCCTGGGTCCTGGCCCTGAATCTGTATAGACTGAGAGATAACCCAAGAGAAAATTAATGTTTTGCCTAAATCTGTGAAGATAATGTATGCTGATGATCAACAAATAAGACACTTTACTAATTAGCTTGATTTAGGTAATGGACAAGGTCTCTATATATGTATAATAGAAGGACTGAATATGCAAGAAAGTTAGATACCCCGAGTGATGAATTAAGAATATATGCGCCATGTGTGCTATATTGCTTCAGTCATGTCTGACTCTTTGTGAAACTGTGGACTATAGTCCACCAGGCTCCTCTGATAATGGGGATTCTCCAGGCAAAAATACAGGGATGGGTGGCCATGTCCTCCTTCAGGGGACCTTCCTGACCCAGGGACCCAACCCATGCCTCTTAAGTTTCCTGTATTGGTAAATAGGTTCTTTACCACCAGAGCCACCTGGGAAGCCCCTAAGGATATATGTGTATATATAAAATCTCTAATTCTTCTTCTTCATGCACTTACAATCTGGGACTGTCCCTCTGACATAAATACACAGACATGCAGGAATAGAGTAAAATGGCAATATATACTCATGCCTCAAAAATTAATTTAGAAATTAAATCAAAATATAGGTCACAATTATATATGTGGATCACTAGAAATCTCTGGATACCTCTAAACATTTTTGTGGAAGATAATTATGACCTTGAAAAAAAAAAGAAGAAGAAAAAGATAAACATAATTTCTTTTAGCAAGTTAGGAAAGCTTACTATTATCGGAGAATTTTTTGAGAAATAAACGTTATATATATATAGTGGCTACTGAAACACCTCTTAAAATCACAGTGTATTTAAAGAGGAACTATTTTAATTATTTCTTTATAAAACAAGACATGCAGAGTGTTGAGCTTTTTGTTATGCATTAGTGTATTTCCGATCTTTCTTTGTGACTTAGTTGGTAAAGAGTCTGCCCTCAATGCACGAGAGCAGGGTTCAATCCCTGAGATGGGAAGATGCCCTGAAGAAGGAAATCACAACCCACTTCAGTATTCTTGCATGGAGAATCCCATGGACAGAGGAATCTGGTGGGCTGCAGTCCACAGGGTCACAAAGAGTTGAACACAACTGAGTGACTAACACTTTCACTTTCGGTGTATTTTGATTCTATGAATGGTGTGTGATGACCTACACATATTTATATGTGAATAGATTAGGATAAATATGATTGAGTTGGTGAACAATGTTTCCTTGGTAATATTCTGTGGAGTCCATAGAAAGTGGCCAACCATGGTTCGATAGGTTATATACAATGCAAAGATAACCATCTGAGGATACTGAGAAAAGGCTGGTATCTAACATCTGTGTTGTGATATAAGCAGAGTTTTCTCAGAGTAGTGTGTTTACAAATTATTCATTAATTCTCCTTAAAGGTAATCTTTATGACCATATATATTTTTTTAATATCTTTATCCGGACTTTGCAAGGTAAGGCAAAATCTTTTCCTACCATGAATCAAAATCAGGAGAATCCTAGATGTATATTCATATGGATAACATTTTAAATATGAAACTTTATATGGTTATCCTGCACTTTGTTTTTTCCAGAATATCAATAACCTCAGATATGCAGATGACACCACCCCTATGGCAGAAGTGAAGAGGACCTGAAAAGCCTCTTGATGAAAGTGAAGGAGGAGAGCAAAAAAGTTGGCTTAAAGCTCAACATTCAGAAAATGAAGCTCATGGCATCCGGTCCCATCACTTCATGGGAGATAGATGGGGAAATAGTGTAAACAGTGTCAGATTTTATTTTTGGGGGCTCCAAAATCACTGCAGATGGTGACTGCAGCCATGAAATTAGAAGACACTTACTCCTTGGAAGAAAAGTTATGACCAACTTAGATAGTATATTCAAAGGCAGAGACATTACTTTGACAANTGTCAGATTTTATTTTTGGGGGCTCCAAAATCACTGCAGATGGTGACTGCAGCCATGAAATTAGAAGACGCTTACTCCTTGGAAGAAAAGTTATGACCAACTTAGATAGTATATTCAAAGGCAGAGACATTACTTTGACAACTAAGGTCCGTCTAGTCAAGGCTATGGTTTTTCCTGTGGTCATGTATGGATGTGAGAGTTGGACTGTGAAGAAAGCTGAGCACCGAAGAATTGATGCTTTTGAACTGTGGTGTCAGAGAAGACTCTTAAGAGTCCCTTGGACTGCAAGGAGATCCAACCAGTCCATTCTGAAGGAGATCAACCCTGGGATTTCTTTGGAGGGAATGATGCTAAAGCTGTAACTCCAGTACTTTGGCCACCTCATGCGAAGAGTTGACTCATTGGAAAAGACTCTGATGCTGGGAGGGATTGGGGGCAGGAGGAGAAGGGGATGACAGAGGATGAGATGGCTGGATGGCATCACGGACTCGATGGACATGAGTCTGAGTGAACTCCGGGAGATGGTGATGAACATGGAGGCCTGGCGTGCTGTGATTCATGGGGTTGCAAAGAGTTAGACACGACTGAGCGACTGAACTGAAGATCCATAGTGAAATATGTTTGATTTTCAACTCATTTGAGATGAGAAAGACAAAAAATAAAAAATAAGCAAGTGGTTTTAATTTGTTACATGAGGACATCTGACAATATTTTAGGATGCTATAAAGGTCTTAATTAACTGGTCAGTTATTTTTCTTACCTATTTTTAAAAAATTTATTTATTAGGCAGCCACTAGGTCTTCACTGTGGCACGTGGGATCTTTAGTTGTGACATGGGGCCTGTGGGAGCCCAGAGATCAAACCCGGATCCCCTGCTTTGGAAGTAGAGAGTCTCATCTACTGCATCACCAGGGAACTCCCCGCTCATCTACTTATTTTCAAAGAAACTTAATGAGCAATAACTGTGTAGAGAAAATAATGCTAATGCCATTATAAACATTAAAGAAAGTCTTCCAGGTTATAATTATCCTGTACTTGTGTATGAAGGACTGTTTCTCACCCTTGCATATATATCCTTTTCCAGTAATAGTTCTGGGCCTATTGTGAGACTTACAGGCTAAAGCAGCAGCTTTTCCTGCTTACTGTATACTGACGTGTCAGTTTCCTCCGCTTTCCCTTACCACATTTTACTTCTTGGATCAAATCAATTATGTTTCAAATACTATAATCTCACGCATGTATACATCTTGGTCTCCTTTGGCTTGATGTTACTTCTTTCTTGTACTCAGCTTCTTTTTGCTGAATATGGGAAATCTTTTCTCCACAAAATGCTTGATAATGTACTCAGGTTTCTCTAATTAAGTAAGCTTTTTCCGACAAACATCCTTGAAGTGTCATTAAAGTTTAGTTGTTGTTAAATAGTTAAGCTTAATTATTACTCTTAAAACAGCTTTGTTTTCCATAATGAGCTAAGCAGGGTTTTATAAATTAGCTTTGTAACTTGTAAACATTTTTTAAAATTCACATATGTATGTGCTGAAAACTTCCTGTAGACATGTTGGATTAAGAGAGTTTTGACATCCCTAAGATTAAACAAATTTCTAAGTGAAACTCCTAAATATTATGAGGTATCTTCTATTTTAATGTGGAAAAGTAATAAAAATATCTGAAATTAAACTATCAATTATCCACACTACTGTTCCTACTGTATATATTTTGTAATTTGGATGTGGCAAAATCTAAAATATTAAAGTCCCAAGAATAGAGATATACTTTAGTTAGAGTCAGAAATCATACGGGTCAAGATTTAAGGGAGCCTCACTATGTGAAACCTTTGACATCTTTGTGGTTTCACTTTGCAATAGTTAATCATTTTATATGCCACTTTATTGGGCCAGGGCTGCCCAGGTTAAACATTATTTCTGGGTATGCCTGTGAGGATGTTTCTAGAAGAAATTAACATTTAGTCGGTTGCTGAAGCTCCAATATTTTGGCCATCTGATGTGACAAGCCAACTCACTGGAAAAGACCCTGATGCTGGGAAAGATTGAAGGCAGATGAAGAGGTCGGTGGATGAGATGGTCAGAAAACATGGTCGATTCCATGGACATGAACTTGGGTGAACTCCAGGAAATGGTGAGGGACGGGGAGGCCTGGCGTGCCAGAATCCATGTGGTCGCAAAGAGTTGGACGTGACTTTGTGACTGAACAATGACAAGAGAGGGCTTCGTAGAGTAGATTGCCCCAGTGTGAATAAGCATCATGTAATTTGTTGTGGGTCTGAATAGAACAGAAGTATGAGAAAGAGGGAATTCAGCCCTTTTGCTTCCTGCCTGCCTGCTTGAGCTGGAGCATCAATTTTCTCCTACCCTTGAACTAGAATTTACACCATCAGCTTCTGTGGTTCTCTGGCCTTCGGAGCTAACCTGGAGTTGTACCACTGACTTTCTTGTATTTACAGCTTGCAGACAGCATGTTGCGGGACTTCTCAGCCTCCATAATCACCTGAGCTAGTTCATATATTTATCTTCGTATACAGTTGGCTGTTGTACGGTCCAGGTTTGAATCATGCAGGTCCACTTACAAGTGGATTTTCTTCAACAGTAAATATGATAGCACTGTGCAGTCTGTGTCTGACTGAATCTGAGGATGCAGCATCATGGAGACAGAGGGCTGCCTGTAAGGTTAGTGTGGATATTCAACTGTGTGGGCGTGTGGCACCCTTCCCTGCCATTGTTCAAGAGCCAGCTGTAGATATAAACAAATCTTATTGACTCTGTCTGTCCTGAGACCCATGATAATGTCACATCTTAATTCCTTTCTCACTTTGATCTCCCTAAAGGGAGATCTTGAAAGTTAAACGTATGTTATGTTATGTTAACCAGGTCTAGTCCATTAGACAACTATATTTAAACTTTGCATTCTGAAGGAATGATTCAAAGAACAAGCAAGTTTCTAACAGCCTTGCCGAGGCCATGTTAGAGATAAGCATATTCAGGTGTGGCTTCTGTTATCCACTGCTGATGCCACTAGCAGCAGCAGCCTGAGAAAATTCTTATGGCGGTAAGATTTTGTTTTCATCTCTTTTTTAAAATATAAATTTATTTATTTTGATTGGAGGCTAGTTACTTTACAATATTGTATTGGTTTTGCCATACATCAACATGAATCTGCCACAGGTATACACGTGTTCCCTATCCTGAATCCCCCTTCCTCCTCCCTCCCCGTACCATCCCTCTGGGTTATCCCAGTGCACCAGCTCCAAGCATCCAGTATCATACATCGAACCTGGACTGGTGATTTGTTTTGTATATGATATTATACATGTTTCAATGCCATTCTCCCAAATCATTCCACCCTCTCCCTCTCCCACAGAATCCAAAAGACTGTTCTATACATCTGTGTCTCTTTTGCTGTCTCGCATACAGGGTTATTGTTACCATCTTTCTAAATTCCATATATATGTGTCAGTATATTGTATTGGTGTTTTTCTTTCTGGCTTACTTCACTCTGTATAATACGTTCCAGTTTCATCAACCTCATTAGAACTGATTCAAATGTATTCTTTTTAATGGCTGAGTAATACTCCATTGTGTATATGTACCACAGCTTTCTTATCCATTCATCTGCTGATGGACATCTAGGTTGTTTCCATGTCCTGGCTATTATAAACAGTGCTGCTTCTATCCACTTGTGTTTGTAATTTCATTTACGTTTTTTGAAAAGCTTCCTTGGGGAGTGGGGCTCAGAGGGGAGGAGAATTTATGAGCAGAGTTAGTGAGGTTGTTGGTCTTGGGAAGACAGTAGTGGAAATAATGGAGAAGCTGCCTCTGTTTACGCTCCTGACCGCAGTACCCAGGACATGCCCTTTGGGTTGTGGCTCCTGGCATCTCTCAGCCCCGCACACACCCTCCTCTCTTACCCTCGCCTTGTGGCTTCACATTTGGGAGACATGTGGCTAGAGTAAGAGTCATCTCTGGCCTCAGACTGTGTTTTTTCTTGTAAAAGTTTTCCATGTCCTCTTTCCTGAGAGAACGACACCTTTTAAAATCATTCCCCTCCCTCCAACCATCATTCCAGCTGCCTTTTGATACTGAAATTATACCTCTGATATATTATACTTGTCATGTTCAAAAGCAAACTTATGACACCCTCTCTCCGTCCATCCTGCTTTCCTCTAAAACAAAACAAAAGCGTTCTCTCTTTCTCACTGTTCTAATGCAGATGGTACCTGTGGGCTTGAAGCCTCGAGGTCATCTTTAGAGAAGTTTCTTTTCTCTGCCATTCTCCCTTTCATCTCCACCACCGTAAGTGAACCCAGGTGTCCCCTGCAGATGCCCATTGTAAAATTAATCAACAGTGGAATGTCATTTTTTGCCTACCAGATTGATATGTCTTGATTGCATCAGGGTAGCTGAGGGTGTGAAATATGAGAATATGCATTTTTCTTGGGTATATTTTGTAATCATCTAAAATGCCCATACTCCTTAACTTGACTGAGCCATTTCTAGGAATTCATCCTACAGAAATATTCCCTTAAACACAAGAAGACTTATATAGTTGTGATCATATAGTAATGAAAAATTAGAAACATATTGGCATGTGTTAATCACACAGTTGTGTCCGACTCTTTTCAACCCAGACTGTAGCCCTCCAGGCTCCTCTGTCTCTGGGATTCTCCAGGCAAGAATATTGGAGTGGGTTGCCATTTCCTTCTCCAGGGGATCTTCCTGACCCAGGGATCACACCTGGGTCTCCCGCACTACAGGCAGATACTTTATTGCCTGAGCCACCAGGGAAGCCTCATGAAACATACTAAAGGGAGAAGAAGATATGACTGTTTCTATAAACTGTAGTGTAGGCATACACTAGAATAAAGCCATTAAAAATGATAACATAGCTTTTAGTTCTTTTGAGTCCTCCATAGCATTTAGCATTGTTCTTGGTATTTAAGAATAATGCTTAATAGAATAGAAGAAGCATTATTCCAAGTGCTTAATAGAATCTGGCTTTTGTTTTTAAGCGTATTCTTATACATAATTTTATAATGCTATCATAGCATAGTCTTACAAATAACCTAGAATATAGTGTCATCATTCTTATTATTTTCTGTCAAACATGCTTGAAACTTATCTTTATCTATGATACAGAAAAAGAAAGGAAGGAAGAAAGAGAAAGGAATGAGGGAAGGAAGGAGGAAGAGAGAGATTTATCAGTAAGGAAAAGTGACAAAGTGAAAGTCGCTCAGTTGTGTCGACTCTTTGCAACCCCTTGGTCTATACAGTTCATGGAATTCTCCAGGCCAGAATACTGGAGTGGGTAGCCTTTCCCTTCTCCTGGGGATCTTCCTAACCCAGGGATCGAACCCAGGTCTCACACATTGCAGGCAGATTCTTTACCAGCTGAGCCACCAGGGAAGCGCTCAAAAAAGGAAAAGGATAAGACAAATGTTAGTCTTTATAAAAATCACCTTAGTGACTTTTGGTTCAGCATGGTAGATTAAATGCTTGCGTTTGTTTCTGCCTTCTCTCAAGATCCCACAAAAATTACGGTAAGGAAATTTAAAAATTTAAACCCACAAGGACAAAGGGCACTGGAATGGAACTAACAATAGATGGGAGATACTGACAAAATTTTGGAGGGTAAGAAAGCAGATGATCAGTGGTAACTGAATTAGCAAAGGAGAGAGAATGAAAATTGTGTGTCTGCCAGAGGGGAGGGGGGTCGGAGCCACTGCAGAGCAAGCTGATTTGTGCCACAGAATCCCTGGAAGGAACTGGAGGTGCCAGATTTCTTGGCAGGCAGCAGAGGAGGGGAGGTTAAAAACTGGAATTACAGTTGAAAGCGTTTTTAAAGCGATTGGGGTTCTTGCCTGAAGAATCCCAGGGCCGGGGGAGCCTGGTGGGCTGCCGTCTATGGGGTTGCACAGTCGGACACGACTGAAGTGATGCAGCAGCAGCAGCAGGTGGCGCTAATGGTAAAGAACCCGCCTGCCAGTGCAGGAGACATTAGAGACGCAGGTTCGATCCCTGGATTGGGAAGATCCCCTGGAGGAGGGCATGGCAACCCACTCCTGTATTCTTGTCTGGAAAATTCCATGGACAGAGAGGTCTGGGGGGCTACAGTCCATGGGGTCGCACAGAGTTGGACACGACTGAAGAAACTTAGCATGCACACGTAAGAGCAATTAGCCACCTCAGTTCCCTCCCCACTCCCTGCAGCATGGGGCGCCTCCCCTGCCTGTTGCCTCCATCATGGTAGGGCTGCTTCTTCAGGAAGCAGAGGGACTCTGGACCTGGGAACTGCAGGCCCAGCAGAAGGGGTCAGGCCGAGGTGTGGCACTGAAAACTGGGTAATTAAAGTCTGCATATGGAAAGGGGGGGCTCTCCTGATCTCCTTACTCTCTGCTCTTTTCATGAAAGCTACAGCAAGGTCTTTACCCTTTGGGCAAGGCATTGAAGAATCTCAGAGAAAATGAATAGCCCCAAAGGAAGGCCCTCCAGACACTGACTTTTGGGAAACTCAAGGAAAAAGCCAGTCTGTCCTCAGTCACACTGTAGTGATCAGTCCTCCTACAGGGCTTTCTGTCAGCCTGGCCCCAGTTCTGAATATGAATAGACAGCTGAAGTTCCCTAGATGTTTGAGGAAAACCTCTTACCTGAAAGAGGTAAGAGGTTTGCCCCAAACAGACAAAAACCAGAAACTCCAAAGAAACAGACAGTACAGAGGGCAGAAGAAAATTTCAAAATGAATATTGTTACCTCAGAGAGGTCAAAAAGATTATTGTAAAATAAGAATAGGATACTTAAAAAAAGAAACAAGAAGATAAGCAAAATGCTCTTGGAAATTAATAACTTGGTAGAAATGAAAAAAATCAATAGAGGAGCTGGAAGATAAACCTGAACACACTCAAAAAGTAGAACAAAAGGAGAAGAGGTAGGATATTGCAGAGAAAAGAAAATTAGGGAACCCCTGTACAACCAAGATGAGCTCTAGGGGAAAAAAAAGCAGAATATGAAGGGGAGGAAACTATCAAAAAAATAATACTGAGCACAATGAATGGAAAAAGATAAACACCAAGGCACATCTTTGTTAAACTTAGATGAGAAAATCCTTTCTGGAGGATGGGGAATCACGTAGAAAGAGAAAGGAACATTAACTTATTGAAAACTAGAAGACAGTGGTGAACAAAGCCTTTAAAATTCTGATGAGAAGTATTTTAAGCTACAATTCTATACCCTGCCAAGCTGGCAGACAAATGTGAGCACAGAATTAAGGTGTTTTTAGAAATGCAAGATCTGAAACTTTTCACCTCTGTGTACCGTTTGTAAGAAAACTATAAGAGGGTGAGCTCCAGCACAATGAGGGAATAACGTAAACAAGAAAGGAGACATAGGAGCCCCATGGAGATTTTCTGAGTTGATGATAAAGGGAAATCCCAGCCTCGGAGCTGTGCAGCAGCCAGTCCAGACTGGAAAGAAAGAAAGAGAGGACCGGAGGTTCCAGAATCATTGTTTCCAAGAGGAAAATGGAATTGATAGGACATCAGTGCCTGCCCATTATTGTGAGGGGTTTGACTGACAGGCACAAGGCAAACAAAGGACCCTTAAGGAACAAGCCAACTTATTAACCTAAGAAAAACAAAAAATTATATAAGAACTGTAACAACTTAGTTCAGCAGTGAGTAATATGTATGTGGTCACAATACTGAAAATTCTAAATATTGATTTAACCAGAATTTTGATTATTAGATTCTCTGGTGGCTCAGACGGTAAAGAATCTGCCTGCAGTGAGGGAAACCTGGGTTCAGTCCCTGGGTTGGGAAGATCCCCTGGAGAAGGAAATGGCGACCGACTCCAGTATTCTGGCCTGGAGAATCCCATGCACAGAGGAGCCTGGTGGACTACAGTCCATGGGGCCACACAAAGTCAGACATAACTGAGCTACTAACACTTTCACTTCTTGATGAAGGAACGGGGGCAAAGTAGTGAGTAAAGAGATGAAGTCCATGGCGGATTCATGTCAATGTATGCCAAATCCAATACAGCACTGTAAAGTAAAATAAAGTAAAAAAAATAAAAGGATAAGTCAAGAAATAGCAACACAAACATTTTGTTAAAAAGCAGGATGTAAAAGCCAGATAAAACAGACGAAAGAGTTAATTTGGTTGTCCCTGAGTAGTGGAAATCAGGGATCGGAAGAGAGTCAGGGCTGTTATTTTCCATTAGTCTTGTAGTGCTATTTTAAGTTATAAAATAGCATGAATTTTTTTGGATAAAGGAATCAGGTTTATTACTTTTTTATTTAAAAATTTTATTTTTGGCTGCACTGGGTCTTCAGAAAGCTGCATGGGCTTTCTCTAGTCGCGGCGAGTAGGGGTTCCTCCCCAGCTGTGGTGTGGTGGCTTCTCTTGTTGCGGAGCATGGGGCTCTAGAACTTGGTTGGGCTTGGTAGTTGTGGCTCATGGGCTTAGATGCCCTGAGGCATATGGAATCTTCTGGGACCAGAGATTAAACTTGTGTCCCCTGCATTGGCAGGTAGATTCTTAACCACTGGACCACTAGGGAAGTCCAGGAATTAAGTTTAAAAACAACTTGAGTTCTTTCTTGTAACAACCTAATGAGGCCACGTGAACCCTGTTTCTTACTCCTTGAGGAGAACATTGGATGCTCACATTTGCATCTGTTCTGCTTGAAATGTGTTTATTACCTTCCTGTGACTTCTCTCATCCCAGAAGGGAAGGGCTTTCTGTTTCACTCTTAGTAAAATAGTAGAATTTTGTATTCCTGGGCCGTTACAGATTTCTCAGATGAAATCACAGCTTACAAAATTATTTTCCTGAAAATATTTCAGATTTTTTTCCTTAGGTCACTGCATAAAAATCAATGCTGTCCTATAAAAGCTTTAAAAAAAAATTACACCCACGTGTTCTTAAGGAGAAAACCCCGGGTACTGTGTGACAGAAATGCCCCTCGCCAGCAAAGAACAACTCTGGCTTTTGTGTCCACTACCATTAAGCTTCGCTGTCAGAAAACATGAAACAGTGGCTTAGGGTAGAAACGCTTTTTCTCCAAGAATCTCCACCAATCATGTTTATCCCATTCTGGATTAACTTGTGTTGACAGCTTCTAGAGAATTAAAAACATATCCTAAAATGACTTAAGTAACTACCTTGTTCCATATTTTGAAGGCATGAAAAAAATTGGCTAGCTTTAATCTCTGTGACCTATCTGCAGTCTGCTGAAACACAGCTAAGAAGAAGCAATGAATATCCTTACTGTAAAGAGTCATAATCCATTATATTCAGGTTGAGAGTGCGTGTGTGCTAAGGCATGTCCAACCCTTTGCGACCCCACGGACTGTAGAGGAGGAAACTGAGGCCCAGAGCAGCAGTATAAATGTTTATGCTCAGTTGCTTCAGTCGTGTCCGACTCTGTGATGGTAGCCCTGCCAGGGTCCTCTGTCCATGGGATTCTCCAGGCAATAATACTGGAGTGGTTGCTATGCCCTCTTCCAGGGGATCTTCCTGACCCAGGGATCGAACCCAAGTCTCTTGCATCTCTGGCATTGGCAGGCAGATTCTTCACTATTAGTGCCACCTGGGAATCCCGTGTAGATTGAGAAAGTATAACAAAGCAGACAGCTTGGGATGGGTGCTCTTACAAATCAACTTCTCTCTCCTGAGGTCAAGGAAAACTTCTCTCACATGTCTTAGTGAAGCCCTAACTTACTCCAAGCAACTTCCCTGGTGGTGCAGACAGTAACAAATCCCGTGGACAGAGTAGCCTGGCAGGCTATAGTCCATGGGGTGGCAAAAAGTCTGACACGACTGAAGCGACTTAGCGTGCACAGCTTGCTCCAGGGAGGCAGTGTCGGGTCACAGGGAAGCTTGGAGTCTGTTTTCTCCAGCCTGATGTATGATGCTGTGCCAGCAGCTGGTATTTAACGAATACTTGTTGATTTGCAAAACAAATAATCAAATGGCATAGAAATTTCCCAAACTGTTCACAGATCTGAGACTGAAGTGAAGACTGGAAACTGTTCCCCATCTCCGTTCTAATGATCTTGGAGAGAGCAGTGAGCTGTCCTGAAGATAGATCTTAGTTCCCTGCCCATGACTGAACCTGGGTGGCCTGGATGAAAACCAGGAGTTCTAACCTCTAGATCACCCTGGGCTAGAGGCTAGAAGCAAAGGGGTCCTCCATTTGAAAGCAGAAATGTTTCAAGGAGGAAAAAACTGTAAATACAGGTACAAAGTATATTATTGAAGACATAGTACAAGATATGGGAAGGCACACAGAGAAGCAGTTTATTATTTAAGACAGAAGCTAGGCAGACATACACACCCAGAGAGGTGTGTGTGTGTCCTGAATGAGGAGCACGGAAAAGAGGTGATTTAAATCACTTATACAGTTCTTTCGGGTCTTTGTTTGAAAGTGAAAGTCGCTCAGCTGTGTTCAACTCTTTGAGACCCCATGGACTATTCAGTCCATGGAATTCTCCAGGCCAGAATACTGGAGTGGATCGCCATTCCCTTCTCCAGGGGTTCTTCCCAACCAAGGGATTGAACCCAGGTCTCCTGCTTTGCAGGCAGATTCTTTAACAGCTGAGCCACAAGGGAAGCCCAAGAATATTGGAGTGGGTAGCCTATCCCTTCTCCAGCTGATCTTCCCGACCCAGGAATCAAACCAGGGTCTCCTGCATTGCAGGCAGATTTTCTTTACCAACTGATCTATCAGGGAAGCCCTGGTCTTTGTTTACCTTGGCCAATTATCTCGTTTCTTTTTCCACACCTGACCTGTTCCAGGACCCTCCCCAACATGCATGTGCAACATTTTGCTAAGATGGAGTCCATTATTGCAGAGGCCTGTGGGTGCAAGCCCACACTTCTTACGGGGTGGTGCCCCCTCCCTTTTGACCCCCAAGGAACCTTCCTGCACGTGTGCAGACAGGGAAGTTTTCCTTGACCCCAGGAGTGGTCATCTTATCTCTTTACTTCTGCAAAGCTCAGTTTCTGCCACTAGCTTTGTCCTTGGAGTGTCTGGGTGAAAACAAAGCTTCAGTTTTAATCCACTTGACAAACACCAGCTGTCCAACCCAGGAGCCATCTATCTCCTACCTAACTAACTTTCACTGCACTTTTTTTGATACCTGGCCTCCAGCTGCCTGTGGGTTCAAACTCAGACACAGATGAACCAAAATGAAACAGTCCTGCCTGTAGAAGGTTCGCAGTCCTTCTGGAGGCAGAGAACACACACCCCAGGCCCTGTGGGGCCCGTAGATGCTGAGGGATCTACCAAGAGAGCAGGGAGAACAGTAGATGGGGCTCCGGGAGCAGAAAGAGGGAAGATAACGTCCCCCTGAGTGTGGACATCGGTGGAGGACTGGGAGGCTGGTGGATTCCTAGAAAGGTGCCGCTTGGCCCAGAATTTGGAATCAGGGTGGCAGTGGATAGTCTGAGACAGGAAGAAAGGATTCCGGGCAGGGGATGCACACGTGATTTCATAGAGGTGGAAACGGAAAGGGGCTGGGTATGTTCGAGGATGGGTAGAATGTCAGAAGGGTGGGCCTCACACACTATTATTCTAAGGAGTTTGGATTCCATTCTCCAGGTATCAGGAAGCCGTTCTTTCACCCTTTTATCCATTCAGCATGTGTATGTATGAATTTATGTGTGTTGGTATAAATCTATTTATGTAAATACATAAATAAAAACATATACACATAAATACATACATACATAAAAAATACATAAGTAAAATAAAAACCATAGGTTGACTAAATGAAGAGCTGCTGAATGGATAAAAGAGTGAAAGAGTGGTTTCCTGATACCTGTGGTGTTGGAGAAGACTCTTGGAGTCCCTAGAACTGCAAGGAGATCCAACCAGTCCATTCTGAAGGAGATCAGCCCTGGGATTTCTTTGGAAGGAATGATGCTAAAGCTGAAACCCCAGTACTTTGGTCACCTCATGCGAAGAGTTGACTCATTGGAAAAGACTCTGATGCTGGGAGGGATTGGGGGCAGGAGGAGAAGGGGACGACAGAGGATGAGATGGCTGGATGGCATCACTGATTCGATGGGCGTGAGCCTGAGTGAACTCTGGGAGTTGGTGATGGACAGGGAGGCCTGGCGTGCTGCGATTCATGGGGTCACAAAGAGTTGGACACGACTGAGCGACTGAACTGAACTGAATTGAACTGCTACCATGGTGGCCTGTAGAACTTCCTCAACCAGGGGTTGAACCTGTGCTCCCTAAAATGTGGGAGTGTGGAGTCTTAACCACTGGACCATCAGGGAAATCCTTTTTCTAAATTTTTAAATTTTTATTTTTTAATTATTTTGGCCATGCCATTTGGCCTGCAGGATCTTAGGTCCCCAACCAGGAATTGAACCCAGGCCCCTACAGTGGAATCGTAGCATCCTAGCCACCAGATCATGAGGGAAGTCTCTCAACCTGTGGTTTTTAATGAGACAGCTTCAAACTTTAGATGAAGGACCCAGGTGCCCTGAGGCCAGGATAGCCAGATGTCCTTATTTGTCCTAGACCATTCCGATGTGTACCTGTCATTCAGGGCATCTCATGTAGTTTACTATTTGTTGTGGATTTTTCATTGTTTTAAAAGGCATATTACTCCTAAGAGTTGCTTCAGTAATCCAAGATGGGTTTGGTTGAGCTTCCCTTGGTGGTTTCGTCTTCTGCCGAGATCTTGTCTAAAAGTACATATTACACATATGCAGTGTGCAGAATTCTCTCTTAAACATGTGGTTAAATGAGAAAGACAAATAGTGAGAACTTGTCTATTTTTTCCCAACACAGCTAAGACCTCTCAAGGGCAGTATTTAGGACACACAGTGGTCAAATGAGATAGCTTGGACTTCAGCCACTGTGTTCAGTCTTAGGTGGTGGAAGGATGAGTATTTTATGCTTCTGCTCCCCGCAGCCACATGGCACCAGTGACACATGAGGGCACCAGTGACACATGAGGCCACCAGGCTTCCAGTGGGCTGGTCCCATAGACAACATGGGAAGTATAGATTCATTGTCCATGAAATGTATGCTGGGAAACAAAGGCTGAGCTGTTCTATTTAAAATAGTCTGAGTGCTCTTGCTAGAATGGTTTTGTTATTTATTGCTTGGTATGAATCTACAGCTCTTTGTTTTATATATCTTTATTTTATTGTTTGGTAGTGATTTTTTGTTTTATTGTTGGGTAATGCTTTTTTTTATTTTGCAGTAAATCCTTTCAGGAGCAAATAGCCAAAAAGGCACCTTGTATTTAGTGAAAAATTAAGTAGTGAATTTCCAGTTCTCAAGAAAGGTGATGATGAATTGCCTAACTTGCTCAGATTTGTCATCACTTACATCCACACTAGGGCACTAGTGATGTCATGAGCCACAGGAAAAGCAGACGAGGCCCCAGTGTGAAAAGATGTGAGCAGTAGGGAGTTTCCTTAAAAAACTGAAAATAGAGCTACCATGCTGCTGCTGCTACTAAGTCGCTTCAGTCATGTCCGACTGTGTGCAACCCCATAGACAGCAGCCCACCAGGCTTCCCGTCCCTGGGATTCTCCAGGCAAGAACACTGAAGTGGGTTGCCATTTCCTTCTCCAATGCATGAAAGTGAAAAGTCAAAGTGAAGTCGCTCAGTCATGTCCGACTCTTAGCGACCCCATGGACTGCAGCCCACCAGGCTCCTCCATCCATGGGATTTTCCAGGCAAGAGTACTAGAGCGGGGTGCCATTCCTGGGTATATATTGGGAGAAACTAATTCAAAATGATACATGCACCCCAGTGTTCATTGCAGCATTATTTACAACCACCAAGGTATGGAAGTCACCTTAATGTCCATCGACAGATGAATCGATAAAGGAGATATGGTAGATATATAGTGAGATACTAGTGAAAGTGAAGTCGCTCAGTTATGTCTGACTCTTTGCAACCCCATGGACTGTAGCCTACCAGGCTCCTCCGTCCATGGGATTTTCCAGCAAGAGTACTGGAGTGGATATTACTCAGACATAAAAAAGGGATGAAATAGTGCCATTTGCCACAACATGAATAGACCTTCAGATTATCACACTAAGTGAAGTAAATCAGACAAAATGTGAAATCTTAAAAAAAAATACAAATGAACTTACATGCAAAACAGAAATAGATCCACAGACATAGAAAACAAATTCTTTGTTATCAAAGGGGAAGGGGAAGAGGAATATAGGAATTTGGGATTAACATATACTCTCTACTATATAGAGAGTAAACAATAAGAACCTACTATGGAGAACTATAGTCCATATTTATAATAACCTATAATGGAAAAGAATCTGAAAGAGGATATGTATATATATGTCTCCCTGGAGAAGGGAATGGTAAAACACTCTAGTATTCTTGCCTGGAGAGTTCCATGGACAGAGGAGCCTGATGAGCTACAGTCTATAGGGTTGTAAAGAGTCAGACACGACTGAACGACTAACACACACACACACACACGTGCACACATGCACACATATATATACCAGTTCAGTTCAGTTCAGTTCATTTCAGTTGCTCAGTCATGTCCGGTTCTTTGTGATCCCATGGACTGCAGCACACCAGGCCTCCCTGTCCATCACCATCTCCCGGAGTTCACTCAGACTCACGTCCATCGAGTCCGTGATGCCATCCAGCCATCTCATCCTCGGTCGTCTCCTTCTCCTCCTGCCCCCAATCCCTCCCAGCATCAGGGTCTTTTCCAATGAGTCAACTCTTCGCATGAGGTGGCCAAAGTACTGGAGTCTCAGCTTTAGCATCATTCCTTCCAAAGAAATCCCAGGGCTGATCTCCTTTAGAATGGACTGGCTGGATCTCCTTGCAGTCCAAGGGACTCTCAAGAGTCTTCTCCAACACCACAGTTCAAAAGCATCGATTCTTCGGCACTCAGCCTTCTTCACAGTCCAACTCTCACATCCATACATGACCACAGGAAAAACCATAGCCTTAACAGCCACCAAAAAACAACAAAGACATCTCTCTAGTTGCTTGTCACCGAGCTGCTTGGTCAGGACAACTGACTCATGTCAGGATAATTAACCTAAAGTGCAAAGCTGTACCCAAAGTCCCCCAAATCTCGGTGGCCTAGCACAACAAATGGTAATTTCTTTAAAAAAAAGTATTTTATTCAGGTATAGTTGATTTGCAGTGTTGTGTTCATTTCTGCTGTACAGCAAAGTGATTCAGTTATTCATATATATACATTCTCTTTCATATTCTTTTCCATTATGGGTTAATTACAGGATATTGAATATAGTTCCCTGTGCTATACAGTTCAGTTCAGTTGCTCAGTCAGGTCCGACTCCTTGCGACCCCATGGACTGCAGCAGGCAAGGCCTCCCTGTCCATCACCAACTCCCCGATTTTAACCAAACTCATGTCCATTGAGTCGGTGATGCCATCCTACCATCTCATCCTCTGTTGTTCCCTTCTTCTCCCACCTTTTTAATGGCTGAGTAATACTCCATTGTGTATGTGTACCACAGCTTTCTTATCCATTCATCTGCTGATGGACATCTAGGTTGTTTCTATGTCCTGGCTATTATAAACAGTGCTGCAATGAACCTTGGGGTACACATGTCTCTTTCTATTCTGGTTTCCTCGGTGTGTATGCCCAGCAGTGGGATTGCTGGGTCATAAGGCAGTTCTATTTGCAGTTTTTTAAGGAATCTCCACACTGTTCTCCATAGTGGCTGTACTAGTTTGCATTCGCACCAACAGTGTAAGAGGGTTCCCTTTTCTTCATACCCTCTCCAGCATTTATTGCTTGCAGACTTTTGGATCACAGCCATTCTGACTGGTGTGAAGTGGTACCTCATTGTGGTCTTGATTTGCATTTCTCTGATAATGAGTGATGTTGAGCATCTTTTCATGTGTTTGTTAGCCATCTGTATGTCTTCTTTGGAGAAATGTCTATTTAGTTCTTTGGCCCATTTTTGGATTGGGTCATTTATTTTTCTGGAATTGAGCTGTATAAGTTGTTTGTATTTTTTTCAGATTAGTTGTTTGTCAGTTGCTTCATTTGCTATTATTTTCTCCCATTCAGAAGGCTGTCTTTTCACCTTGCTTATAGTTTCCTTTGTTGTGCAGAAGCTTTTAAGTTTAATTAGGTCCCATTTGTTTATTTTGCCTGAGTCTCTGTGAGTTTCCTAAAGATCTTCCCCAATCCCCTGAAGCTCTCCAAATGCATTCCAATAAATGAGTTTATAATAAATTTCTTCGTTGCTAAAATTAGTCTTTTTTTCCCTACTATTACAATTAAAACTTGGAACAGTCATTTCTCATAACATTCTAAAGTGGATGGATGTTGCTAAAGGACTCCCTTCTAAGGATGGCAGTTTAAGTCTCAGACTTGCCATTGAAATTTTTGGTCTTGATCTCAGAATCTAATAATAGCCAGCCACCTTCCCATTTCAAGGAGAATCAGTGTAATTTTGAAATAATAGCTGTATTGTGTATTATAATGTAGTTTTTATAAGACCATAGAGAAATGGATGTTATTGGGTAATCTTCCATTCAGTCTGCTTCAAACAGCCTTTCATAAACACTATCTCAGTTTCAGTATTGAACTTAAGTAATGAATCAAGGGTTGTATACTTTTCCCCGCAAAGCTTAGAGTCAATAAAGACATACTATAATACAACATGGTGTAAAAAGACTTGTTATTGAGGTATTCTATAGCTATTGTTGAGAATGCCAAATTAGGGATAATATAAAATAAAGAACAGAAATGTTTTCTTCTGTCCAAATGATAGGCAGTGAAGGAGGCTGAAAGAGGTTCCTGACAGCCTTAGCACAGAGAGTCTAAAAGCCAGAAGTAGTAAAACGGCTGAGCAGAAAGAAAAAGATGGAAATTTAGGAGTCTGCATTTATACTTTTGAAGCTTCTGTCTGTTATGATAAAACTAGCTTGTTCCGTATCTATTAGAAGCTACATAAAGTCAACTCAGATGCCTGCAGTCACTAGATAGGATTGAGCAGCGGGCATAAAAGAGAGACCAAGAAAAAGGCCACAAGTGCCACGTTGCCCAGATTCTGAAGTGTCGCAGCTTTAGTGATTATTATTATTATTATTATTTGCTTTCCATGAGCATCATTTCTTTAGGCTACACTCTTGATTATGAGAGCCTTGCTCTTAGCTGGCACACTGAGAAGCAGCTGGTTGAAGCTTAGGGGTGACAACCAGGCTTCCTGCTTTTCCAAAGGGCCAAAGAGAACATTTTCTATTTGTCTGCCCGTTTGTTTGCTCATTTACTAGAGACAGTGTTGAATACATTTCAGAGATAAAAGTTGAAGCAGGAAGATGTCAGATCGTGAATCTACAAAAGTGATAGTCACCTTTCTTAAAGCTGCGATCACACTCATCATCTCTATTGAGAGCTTATTCACCTCTTCCTTCATGTTCAATAATGTTTACTCTTTTGATAGTTTCTTCGAATTTGAAAACACTAGGCAACATTTGTGAAGTTCTTTGAAGCCACAGGAAGGAGTATTTACAGAAGTGTTATTATTTTTCTATTTTTGTAATGGTGTAATGAAACCACCTGCTTGAGTCATCACTATCAAGAATTTTCAGTGGACTGGCCTAATGTTTTCTAGGTCAATCTGAAACAGGCAGCAAAAGCTCATGAATATTATTAGAGAATGAATTCTTAAAGGACATTTTCTATGAACTATTAATATTTGAAATGTTCTAGAAACATCTAATTACATAAAGATGATAAATTTATTGAAGGTCACTTTATTGTTTATAGCGTCCCTGATAGCTCAGTTGGTAAAGAATCCACCTGCAGTGTAGGAGACCCCGGTTCGATTCCTGGGTCAGGAAGAGCTGCTGGAGAAAGGATAGGCTACCCACTCCAGTATTCTTGGGCTTCCCTTGTGGTTTATAATTACATGTTCATTAAAATCCAAGGCTTATAGATTCCTACAGGCACATGCTTTGTTAACTTGGTTTGAATTATGGCATATCCTCCAGATGAGTACATTTGTATTTATTTTAAATGAGCATAGATTTCATTCTTTTCCTAACAATTATCGATAATCTCCTTCTAGATAGCAAATGTTAGTGATTTTTCATTGTAACTTCTGTGTTTATTTTATTTTATACTTCTTAAATATTTCCTAGAACATATTTTGGCTATTTATGAACCTCAAGCATCTGACTGCTACTGTTGTCTCAGTTTGCAGAAGAGGCAAGCAAAACTTTTTCAGCTGTAAGTGTTGACCAAACTATCAGGGCGCATCTGACTTCTAAAATTTTCCAGTGACTATTATCAGTTATACTAAATGTGAGACAGAAAGAACAGCTTAATTTTTAGAGTGAAAATTGAACTTCAATACTGTCAAAGGGAAAAAAAAAGTCTTGTTTTGACTTGTACAGTGAGCACATTTGCTATGTGAGACACAGATGGAAAGGATATAAGAAATAGCAGAATGTCATCTTGAGAAGTCCTTTTTTGGCCAAGACCATGTGGCAAAATTCTTTAGAGCATAACTGTAAATTTTTAAAAAAATCATTAATTCTTGGCAGGAGAAAAATTGAAATTTAAATATCCTCACATGATTCTTTTCTTGTGTTGGATTTGTTTCATTTTATATGAAAGTGACTCTGATTCAAAAGAAACCTAGAGCTGAAGTTCCTTTCTAGGGTTTGCCAGTCACATAGGTACTAGCTCTGGCCTCCAACTAAATCACGGACAAGCAAATCACTGCAATACTGAGTGCTCCTTAAATATTTCCTTATTTTCGATATCAAAGCACTTTAACATCCTAAGTTGTAAAGGGTTGACTGATGAAGTTGTTTGTATGAAATGTCTATTGCTGCTCTAAAAATGTCTATTGCTGCTGTATATTTAATGACTTAAAATTATCTTCTGGTTCTAGAGGTCAGAAGTCCAAAAGGGATTTTACAGGGCTAAAATAAGGGATCAGAAAAGTTTCATTCCTTCTGGAGGCTCTAGGGGAGAATCGGTTTCTTGCCTTTTGCAGGTTCCTAGAGGCTGCCTGCACTCCGCGGCCCCTTTCTCTATCTCCAAAGCCAGAAGTGAAGCAACTTCAAATCTCGAGTCTTTCTCCCCCTACTCTGAAGCGTCAGCACGTCTCCTTTAACTCTGACTCTTGTGTGTTCCTCTACATGGGATTACAGTCAGGCTATACAGATGATCCAGGATAATTTTTCCACCTCAAAATCCTCAGTTTNCATCTCCAAAGCCAGAAGTGAAGCAACTTCAAATCTCGAGTCTTTCTCCCCCTACTCTGAAGTGTCAGCACGTCTCCTTTAACTCTGACTCTTGTGTGTTCCTCTACATGGGATTACAGTCGGTCTGTACAGATGATCCAGGATAATTTTTCCACCTCAAAATCCTCAGTTTAATTTTACCTGCAAAGTCCCTTTGCCACAGAAGACAACACAGTCATAGGTTCTGGAGATCACACTGTGGTCATCTTTTGAGGATGGAAGTGTCCTTCTCTCTACCACAATGTACTTATAGTAAGGACAGAGGAAATGGATTTTCATTCAAGTATGACTTGGTGACACAACGTAGAAGTTAATTCAAACTTTTTTGGAACATAGGAGCCATCACATTGGAGGGCTTTCCTTTTAAAGACATGGGAACAGAGTATATACCGAAGTGCGTGGGGCTTGGCTTGCATTTGTACACACTTTCCCTAAATTCCCTAATAATTATTATTATTTTTGTTTGTTTAGTCTACTTATTCAGTTTAGTTTAGTTTACTTATCCAGTAAACTGTTTGTTTAGTTCACTTATCCAGTGTCTGACTCTCTCTCTCTGCATGTGTGTCTGAGTGTGGTAAGAACACCAAAGATAAGATCTACTTTATAGCATATTTTTATGTGTATAATACAGGACTGTTAATCAGAGTCTCAGGCTGTACAGCAGATTTCTAGAAATTGTTCATCTTGCATAACTGAAATCTTATATGCCCTGAACAGCAACTCTTCCTTCCCCTGCCACACCCAGCCCCTGGTTACCACCATTCTCCTCATTGTCTACGTACTTGATTTTTATATGCAGTCCAAAGCTCAAGCAAAAAGATGGTTGGGTAAAATTTGTCTTTGTAATGATTTTTAGAAATCTGACCTATGTTAACAAGTTCTTTAAGATGTCTTTGACTAGCCAGATTGTACTTATTCAAATGCCATCACAATATAATCCTGTTAGGTGATAATCCTAACAGGTTATAGATATAAGATTTAAATCATGACTTACCACCGTACCACTCAATAACTAAATCATATTGTAAAAACATCAATATGCTTATACATTTTAATTGAGGCTATGAATATTATCAATATATATTCATCCACCATCCATCATCCATCAGTCATCTATCTTTATCTATTTATCCATCTATCCAACTAGCTATTTGTCTTCTTACTGTGTCTTATTTCCCTGCTAATATTCCTGCTAAGATTGTTTCTGAGCCGCGTAGAAATCAGCTCTACTGCAACAAACTTTTCTGACCCAGGGGCTCTGAAGAAAGTCCTAGAATTAAAGCAAATCCTTTTCCTGACTTGGGATACTGAGCAGGCTAAACTGTACTTTTCAAGCAGGCCTATAATTCAAGTTCCTAAAGGGCCGTGGCTGCCACATTATCAACACATCTTGTCTTTGAACAAAATTGGCTTTGACAGTGCTGGAACCATTTCAAAGCCCCCTATCTCCACTTTCCTGATCACTCAACTGTATGGCAATTATAAATAATGAAAATTAATTAACTAATTAATAAGCACCTTTTTCTTTTAGGAAGAGATCTTCATTCTGTTATAATCTCCAGGTGTTGGAGAGGACCATAATAAGAGGATCTCTGAAAATCAGGCCCCTCACAACTCTGTTAGCCACAGTGGGAAGAGCAGGTATGGAAAACCAAGATTGTATGGAAGCTGACAAACTCTCTCTGCAGTCTTACCATAAGAAGGTTCACTTTATATTTAATTTTTAACATTCTACAATTTTTGGAATAAGTTGCTGAAACAGGAAAGGTGATTTTTTTCATATATATGCATATTTTAATTTACAACATTATACTGTTAGTTTATCTTTTTTACTCAGCTTTTGATACTTGAAAATGTGTTTCAAATTTTAAAAAATTTGTCAAAACACTGTCCTTTCAAATGACATGCTGCTGCTGCTGCTGCTAAGTCGCCTCAGTCGTGTCCGACTCTGTGTGACCTCATAGACGGCAGCCCACCAGGCTCCCCCGTCCCTGGGATTCTCCAGGCAAGAACACTGGAGTGGGTTGCCATTTCCTTCTCCTCAAGTGACATAATATTCCACTAAACTTAAGACAGAAAAAAAGATTAAGTTCTGTATTACAGATGAGTAATGGAGAATCCCATGGACAAAGGAGCCTAGCAGGGTATGGCTCATGGTCAAGCAAAAAGTCAGACACGACTGACGTGACTTAGCACAACAATAGACAGCACCGTGAGGTTAATCGTTTGATTCAGGTCCACACAATTAATCAACATTCATTCAGAAAATAAAGCCAGTATTCCAGTTCTCCAGTGTTGAGCCTTCTGTAATCCCATAATAAGCTTTTACATATTTTTGCTCTTTTGGGAAAATGAGAAATTACTGCCTTATAGCTTTCTAGATGATTTTTGAGCCCCTATTAACTTATATTATTTTCCAAGCATACATCTGTCTGCTTTTTGTACACTTGAACATTTTGTGTACTAAGCATAAAAAATATTTTTATAGGCTGGATTACAGAGGAAATTGTTGAAAATGTTTATGCTCTATCATGGGACTTCAATATTGTGGTCAGAAAATTTAATCTGAGAATTCCAAGCTTATAGAATAAACATATATGCAAATAAGTAGATAAGAATAGATTTTTTAAATGTTTCATCTGACTCATAGGAGTTAAGTGAACCATGAAATGTGAAAAACTGAAGCAAATGAAACTGGGGAGGAAATTTAAACATGCCCAGGGCCACGAATAAAGTTTTATGGTTTCCATTTGTTGTGCTTATTTGTTTATTTTTCACTCTGGCTGTCTAGAGTGTATCTTCAGTAATGGATAATGTGACAAATAATCCTCACTGTTCTCAACAGTATGAATTTGAATAAATTAAATATGTGGATACTTACGGAAATTTCACATGGTCTGCTACTTCCCGGCTTCTCTTTAACCATTTTCTCTGCTTTTTAAATCTGGCAATGTTCAAATTCCTCTTGACCATTAGATGTTAAACTTTTCAGGATTCATACTATGTCCTAATCCATCTTTTCATTTACAGGTACTAGTACAGGATTTGGCTCAAAATAAATAGTCAGCAAATCATTGAAAGAATAAGTGACTTGGAAAAAAATTATACAAAGACTTGAATGTTAATGTCTTTTAGAAAAATTATTTAACTTCAGATCTTTTCCTAAGAATCTTCCCCATCTAGTCTGCTGTTCCTTTCCTCATCTTAATGGAATAGAAGTTAAAAGAGGAGAGGACATATATTTTGGCTTTTAAATTAAAAAGGAAAAAATATAATGCCATCTTTATGAAATATTGTATGTTGAAATGTAGCTTGAAAAATGAACAGGATTTTGAAAATAAAGATCGGAGAGCTTAGATTCAAAGGAAAAACCCAAACAAAACTTACTAGCATAAGATAAATGGTCAGTTTTCATTCCAATTCCAAAGAAAGGCAATGCAAAAGAACGCTCAAACTACCACACAATTGCACTCATCTCACATGCTAGTAAAGTAATGCTCAAAATTCTCCAAGCCAGGCTTCAGCAATACGTGAACCGTGAACTCCCTGATGTTCAAGCTGGCTTTAGAAAATGCAGAGGAACCAGAGATCAAATTGCCAACATCCGCTGGATCATGGAAAAAGCAAGAGAGTTTCAGAAAAACATCTATTTCTGCTTTATTGACTATGCCAAAGCCTTTGACTCTGTGGATCACAATAAACTGTGGAAAATTCTGAAAGAGATGGGAATACCAGACCACCTAACCTGCCTCTTGAGAAATCTGTATGCAGGTCAGGAAGCAACAGTTAGAACTGCACATGGAACAACAGACTGGTTCCAAATAGGAAAAGGCTGTATATTGTCACCCTGCTTATTTAACTTCTATGCAGAGTACATCATGAGAAACGCTGGACTGGAAGAAACACAAGCTGGAATCAAGATTGCCGAGAGAAATATCAATAACCTCAGATATGCAGAGGACACCACCCTTATGGCAGAAAGTGAAGAGGAGCTAAAAAGCCTCTTGATGAAAGTGAAAGAGGAGAGCGAAAAAGTTGGCTTAAAGCTCAACATTCAGAAAACGAAGATCATGGCTTCCAGTCCCATCACTTCATGGGAAATAGAAGGGGAAACAGTGGAAACAGTGTCAGACTTCACTGCAGATGGTGACTGCAGCCATGAAACTAGAAGTCGCTTACTCCTGGGAAGAAAAGTTATGACCAACCTAGATAGCATATTCAAAAGCAGAGACATACTTTGCCGACTAAGGTCCGTCTAATCAAGGCTATGGTTTTTCCTGTGGTCATGTTTGGATGTGAAAGTTGGACTGTTAAGAGCTGAGCGCCGAAGAATCGATGCTTTTGAACTGTGGTGTTGGAGAAGACTCTTGAGAGTCCCTTGGAGTGCAAAGAGAACCAACCAGTCCATTCTGAAGGTGATCAGTCCTGGATATTCTTTGGAAGGAATGATGTTAAAGCTGAAACTCCAGTACTTTGGCCACCTCATGCGAAGAGTTGACTCACTGGAAAAGACTCTGATGCTGGGAGGGATTGGGGGCAGGAGGAGAAGGGGACGACAAAGGATGAGATGGCTGGATGGCATCATGGACTCGATGGACATGAGTCTGAGTGAACTTCGAGAGATGGTGATGAACAGGGAGGCCTGCAATTCATGGGGTCACAAAGAGTCGGACACGACTGAGTGACTGAACTGAACTGAAGATAAATGCATGAAGCAATAGCAGTGGATAGATTTAACTGGAGCCTAGAGAATCCCAGAGACAGAGGAGCTTAATGGGCTGCTATCTGTGGGGTCACACAGAGTCGGACACAACTGATGTGACTTAGCAGTAGCAGCAGCAGAGTAGGTACATGTAAAGACCTGTGCAAATTAGGGTACCAGTCTTGAATGCCAGGCAGATGAACTTACCTTAATTTATTAGAGACCAATCCAGTAAACTGTTAAGGTCTCCTTTGTATATATATCAGTTTCTTTTTATTTGACTTAATGGGGTGTTCAGCTTGTATGTAAATATAATTCTGAATACAGGTGATCATTTCCTCAATTACTATTGAACTAGCAGCACATGAGCTTAAGATTCCAGTTTGGGCAGACCATCCTGCCTTTAGAATCTCCTTTTAGTCAGTTCAGTTCAGTTCAGTCACTCAGTTGTGTCTGACTCTTTGTGACCCCATGAATTGCAGGTCTCCCTGTCCATCACCAACTCCCTGTCACCACCAACTCATTTTTAAGCCCCCCAAAATAAAGTCTGACACTATTTCCACTGTTTCCCCATCTATTTCCCATGAAGTGATGGGACCAGATGTCATGATCTTCGTTTTCTGAATGTTGAGCTTTAAGTCAACTTTTTCACTCTCCTCTTTCACTTTCATCCAGAGGCTTTTAAGGAAAAATCATTAATATGTGCTCCTATTGGTCTCTGATTCACATTTGCATACTGTCTCTCTGGGTGAATGACGAGATGGACTTTTGTTGGGAAAGTGATGTCTCCACTTTTTAATACAGTGTCTAGGTCTGTCATAGCTGTTCTTCCAAGCAGCAAGCACCTTTTAATTCCATGGCTGCAGTCACTGCCCACAGTGATTTTGGAGCCCCAAAAAAGGAAATCTGACACTCTCACATTTTCCCCATCTATTTCCCATGAAGTGATAGGACCGAATGCCATGATGTTAGATGTTTGAATGTTGAGTTTTAAGCCAGCTTTTTCACTCTCCTCTTTCACTTTCATCAAGAGGCTCTTTAGTTCCTCTTCACTTTGTGCCATAAGGGTGGTGTCATCTGCATAAATGAGGTTGTTGATATTTCTCCCGGCAATCGTGATTCCAGCTTGCGACTCATGCAACCTGGCATTTCACATCATGCACTCTGCATATAAGATAAATAAGCAGAGTGACAAAATACAGCCTTGATGTACTCCTTTCCCAATGTGGAAGCAAGCCATTGTTCTATGTTCAGTTAAAGTTGTAACTTCTTGACCTGCATACAGGTTTCTCAGAAGGCAGGTCAGGTGGTCTGGTATTCCCATCTCTTTCAGAATTTTCCACAGTTTGTTGTAATCCACACAGTCAAAGGTTTTCACAGAGTTGATGAAGCAGAAATAGATGTTTTTCTGGAATTCTCTTGCTTTTTTCTATGATCCATCGGATGTTGGCAATTTGATTTCTGGTTCCTCTGCTTTTTTCTAAATCCAACTTGAACATCTGGAACTTCTCAGTTCACATACCTTTAAAGCCTGACTTGAAGGATTTTGAGCATAATCTTTCTAGCATGTGAAATGAATGCAATTGTGCAGTAGTTTGAACATTCTTTGGCATTGCCTTTCTTTGGGATTTGAATGAAAAGTGACCTTTTCCAGTCCTGTGGCTACTGCTGACTATTTCAAATTTATTGGCATATTGAGTGCAGCACTTTCACAGCATCATCTTTTAGGATTTGAAATAGCTCAGCTGGTATTCCATCACCTCCACTAGCTTTGTTGGTAATGATGCTTCCTAAAGCCCACTGGACTTCCCAGGCCAGGATGTTAGGCTCTAAGTGACTGACCACATCATCATGGTTAAGTGGTACTGATAGGGAGTTAAAATTTGAAAGGTAGTTTTCCAGTTTCATGGTCATATTGCTCTCAACTCTTGAGTCTTAACACTAGAAATCAAAGTTCTTAGAGGATGAAGTAAATGCAAACAATCTAACATAATGGCACAATTATAGAAAGACTATGTCAAATTTACCCTGTTGGAATTGTAAGCATCTCACTTTTTCCCCTCCTTTCTCCTGGTCTGGATATTGTCCGCACTTGACTGCTTGAAGCAATTCCCAGAGGTCGGCTCCAGCCCCAGAGACTGTGAGCCATCATCTCCACACTTCAGTCATCAGCCCCTGCTCTCCTCTGACACTTGAGCTTTCATTTGTCCTGAAGCCAGCAGTTACGAAAGCCAGAGCCATCAAAAAGTGCCTCTCTCCCTAGATACGACAGGCAGAAAAGCTACCGCTTACGCTGAGTGCACTCTGGGCCCTTAGAGCACAGCAAGCAGAATTCAAGTGAGGGGAAACCTCTCGTGTGCTTTGCTGCTCACTTAGACGTCTATTCATCCTGCATCTTCACAGCTGTTGCTTTTTTTCAAATAAATAGGCATAAGAAAAATAGTGTGAACTAGATCCCGAAAGTTAAAATATTTTTCCTCGTGGTATTCTGTTTTCTTTTTTCCTGTCTCTCAAGTTTAAAACAAATTTCCTATGAAATAAAGTGGATCTCTAACAAGACTCTGAAGTTTGAACTTCTTATTATTGTTCTATTTTCTTCTCTATTAGGACTGGCTCCTATATAACTATGTCTGCAAGGAAGAAGATACTACTCAAGCAGACCCAGCTATTCATTTGGGGTTCTAATATATCCCTTTTATGGGTTCTTTTTGCATTTCTTTCCTGGAGATAATAGCAATATAACTTTGAAATAGTCTTCAGCAGAAGCTCCTATTTATTACACACGCTGAGAAGAAGTATTCTGCCTGTACTGGTCACTTTGTTTATTGTACTGGTGGTTACACTCACTCAGTAACTGTTTATTGGGACGTTGGCTTAGTTTGCTCATATTTCCCCTTAACGATTTAGATGAGAATAATGGAAAGCATTAACTATGGTGGTTTGGGATTACCCAGAGGAATGTGAAATTTTATTGCATTTCCGTCTGATATTTCCTTAGGTGCCACAGCACAGGAGAAAATATAACAGACTGGAATGTGCCATAGACCTGAGTATCAGGGGACAATTTTTACTTTCAATTCTCTACTACCCCACCCATGAGTAAGACATTTCATTTCTTCACACTTCAAACTCTTTGTCTTTAACATAAATGAGGGGCTTGGATATCTGCAAAGCCTTTCTCAGAAAAAAACTTTTGCCTCCAGTGTCAAACATTAAAGTTGTGATAGATCCCTGCTCAGGAATATAAATGGTTATATGGGAATATATTGCTCAGGAATAGAAATGTATGGTATGCGTTAAATAACTAGAGCTATGATTTTCCTCTATTTCCTGTATTTCCTTTACCTCTAAAATACAGAATCCTCTCTGGAAAAAATAAATAAGTTGCATCTGACCAAAATAACCAGAATCATAGTTCCTGCCATCAGTATTATTTTTACATGTGAAGGTTGAATTGAGTTGCCACCACCCAAAGGAGTCAGTCACTTACTATATGGTTTAGTGGTGAGAGTGAATGTTGTGTCCACAGTGAAAATAAATGGGGTGCTTGAAAAGGCTTCCCTGGTATACCGCTCAGAGGTTAAAGCATCTGCCTGCAATGTGGGAGATCCAGGTTCGATCCCTGGGTTGGGAAGATCCCCTGGAGAAGGAAATGGTAACCCACTCCAGTATTCTTGCCTGGAGAATCCCATGGACAAAGGAGCCTGGTGGGCTACAGTCCACGGGGTCACAAAGAGTCGGACACGACTGAATGACTTCACTTTCACTTTCACTTTGAAAAGCAGACTTTTGAAAAGTGAACTACACTCAGGGAGGAGAGATGGCTTTAAGTGTCAACTTGACTTGTCCACCGAGTGCCCGGATGTTTGAGCAGACATTACTCTAGAGCTCCTGTGAAGGTGCTTTTGGATGAGGGTAGCATTTAGTAGACCGAGTTAGGCAGCTCACCCTCCTCAGTGCGGGTGGGCCACATCCGATCTATTGCTTGAAGGGAACGCAAATGGTGAAAGGCCTCCCTTTTAGGTGGCTCAGATGGTAGAGTGCCTGCAATGCTGCAGACATCAGTTCAATCCCTGGGATCACGAAGATCCCGGGAAAAGGAAATGGCAACTCATTCCGGTATTCTTGCCTGGAAACTTCCAGATATGGAGGATCCTAGTGGGCTATAGTCCGCGGGGTCACAAAGAGTCGTCCAAGACTGAGCAGCTAACTTAACTTCCCTGAATAAAAGAGATGTCTTCCTCTCTGACCGCCTTCACGGTGGGACGCCAGCCTGTTCCTGTTCTCAGACTCAGCCTGAAATACTGTCCCTTTTAAGATCTCGAGCCAGGTCTTCAGTCTGAAACTATACCAGCCCTCAAAGGTCTCATGTCTTTGGGCTCAAGACTAGAAATAACAGCCCTGGCTCCGCCAACCCTGCATCTTGCTGACTCACCCTGCAGCTGTTGGGACCTGACAGTCCCATAATGTGAGGCAAATCCCTACAGTGACCCTCTTCCTTTTTTGTTTTTTCCCTATTTTAAATGTTTATTTATTTTTGCTGCTGCTGCTACTAAGTCACTTCAGTCGTGTCCAACTCTGTGTGACCCCATTGATGGCAGCCCACCAGGCCTCCCCGTTAATTGAAGGATAATTGCTTTAGAGTAATGCATTGGTTTCTATCAAATATCAACATGAATCAGCCATAGGTTGACCCATGTCCCCTCTCACTTGAACCTCGCTCCCACCTCCCTTCTAATCCCACCCCTCTAGGTTGTTATCGAGCTGTGATTTGAGTTCCCTGAGTCGTACAGCAAATTCCCATTGGCTATTTATACATATTATCTTACATATTCCATATTTTAGAATATGCATATTATTCATATTATATATCATGCTATTATATGCATAATATATCACGCATATTATATATGTGATCACATGTGTGTTTGTACATATATAGTGTATCTATCCGGGGAAGGCAATGGCACCCCACCCCAGTACTCTTGCCTGGAAAATCCAATGGACAGAGTAGCCTGGTGGGCTGCAGTCCATGGGGTCGCTAACAGTCGGACAGACTGAGCGACTTCACTTTCACTTTTCTCTTTCATGCATTGGAGAAGGAAATGGCAACCCACTCCAGTATTCTTGCCTGGAGAATCCCAGGGATGGGAGAGCCTGGTGGGCTGCCATCTATGGGGTCACACAGAGTCGGACACGACTGAAGTGACTTAGCAGCAGCAGCAGCAGCAGCAGTGTATCTATCTATCTACCTATATCTCCTATTGGTTCTGTTTCTCTGGAGAATTCTAACTAACATGATGGTTGAGGATAATGTAGGCAAATAAAAAAGAGAAGACATTCATATATGTTTAAAGTCCTCTAGGGCTTATACATTGATATTAAGCACAAAAAGAGCAGAGAGTTGGTACAATTGACTTGATTCTTTATGAGAAATTTTAAATTTGCCTTCAGTTCAGTTCAGTTCAGTTGAGTCTCAGTCATTTCCGACTCTTTGCGACCCCATGAATTGCAGCACACCAGGCCTCCCTGTCCATCACCAACTCCCAAAGTTCACTCAGACTCACATCCATCGAGTCAGTGATGCCATCCAGCCATCTCATCCTCTGTCGTTCCCTTCTCCTTCTGCCCTCAATCCTTCCCAGCATCAGAGTCTTTTCCAATGAGTCAACGGTTCACATGAGGTGGCCAAAGTACTGGAGTTTCAGCTTCAGCATCATTCCCTCCAAAGAAATCCCAGGGCTGATCTCCTTCAGAATGGACTGATTGGATCTCCTTGCAGTCCAAGGGACTCTCAAGAGTCTTCTCCAACACCACAGTTCAAAAGCATCAATTCTTTGGTGCTCAGCTTTCTTCACAGTCCAACTCTCACATCCATACATGACCACAGGAAAAACTATAGCCTTGACTAGATGGACCTTAGTTGGCAAAGTAATGTCTCTGCTTTTGAATATGCTGTCTAGGTTGGTCATAACTTTTCTTCCAAGGGGTAAGCGTTACTTCTTCATAACTCAGGAAATGATACTTAAGAAGGTAGTAAATTAGTCCCTTACACAGGCAATGTTGAGGCATCATGGGTCACTTTTCAACTCAGCTATGGCATTCTGATGAAAGGACAATGCAGAATGATCACTCCATTACCCTTCATTGTGTGCCTTCAGGTCAAAGGCCAGTTTGGCATGGCTATTCAGCTTGTCTTTAGAGTTTAGAATGTGTTACATAGCCTTACTGGGAGACACAACTGTACCTGTGAATGAAAGTGAGTCAGAGGATATGTGTGGGAATATGTTTATTGCTTCACTTTTAGACATCCTGGAAAGCATTCTAAATCTATTAACGGCTCACTGCCTTTTTCTGAAAGATGTGAATAAACCAAGGTAAAAGGATTAAGGGATAAAGAAGGAGTAGTTGAGAGAAAAGAGCTACTTTTTCCTACATCTTGCTACAAAAAATGATGGGGTACGTTTTCAGTTGTTGAATAAGAAATAACATCACACTATTCTCCATTGCTCCTAGGCAGATTGCTGATAGGATTACAGGGTGAAAGGAAATATTGTGTTATATACTCATTCCCTACTCATTGATAGCAAAGTTGTTCAAAACTGCTATTAATGAAACCTCTAAAATTTCTGAAGAAGAAAAAGCCATGTTTTCTCATATTAAATAGGTGGCTCGAGAGTATTAACCTAATCAGCGCATGGGACCAATTAGAGGCTATCTGCTTCATGCAAAGAGGGAAATGCTGCGTATCTGTCATGTTTTGCTAGCATAACATTGACACAGAACAGTAGGAAATAAGCTCTTGACTTAAAATATTGTCCAGAAATAATTAGTTTGGAATACTGAGCTTTTGGAAAGGGATCCGGAACCAGCGATAGATGGAGATAAGAATCAACCTTGAGAAACAAAAGGAGACGTGCATCTGTGTATCTCTTATGATTTCAGAACCGTTATGCACCAAGTACTAAGAACAGCGATGGCAGGAGCCGCACAGGCAGCAGAATGAGAAAGGTCAGTGAAGAGGCACGGGCCCCGGGCACAGTCGTGGGTCCCTTGCTGAGAAGCAGCAACATCTAAGATAGCTGTCGTCAACTGGTAGAGAGAGAGTGGTAAGCTGCCCCATGAGAATCCATGTCCAAGATGGTCAAACTTCTTCTAATTAATATCAATCAATAAATCTCATCAATCAATCATTTCTTCAGTGGGGGGATTGTCAAGCCAGGCAAGTGGGATGTGATGCTTCAAAGCAGGCAAAGGTGACCCCAGCTGTCACGACAGCCCTTGGGCAGCTGGTGTACTTCGGAAACATGCTGCGACGCTGTCACCAGAAATAGTATAAGCACAGAAGAATTTCCTGGACGCCGTGGGTGCACACAGTTAAGTGGTAAGAAGCAGATTCAGCCCGAGGACAATGCACAAGCCTGGAGCTAGTGATTTATTTAGGCTAAAGCATAGGGTATAATGGCAGTGGTAGGCGGGCCACATGTACAGCTCCTCAACCACGGCAGATGCTGGTCCAGGGACCTCTCAGCCAGTGAACCCCAGCGCTGCCAAGACAGGACTCCCCTGGCTCTGTTCATTCTACTAAAGGACACCGTGTAAAGTCCCACTTTGTAATTTGTATTTCTTAGAATAATTCCCTGTCCAGCTTACTTAATGAGCAGTTAAGCATTTGCCAAGAACTTGGGAGCACAACATTCAGCGCAAGGATATTCACGTGGTTTCAAGGTATACCACACAGATCACTTTTGAATCACAAAGGGGAAAACTCCGGTAACACTCAGCAGATAACAGTGATCCAATTTTACATCGTCTCACAAACAAGGAGACAAATAGGCAGACTGACTTTAGATTTGCAGTGATGTGGTGCTATGGAAAATTCCTATCATTATCTAGTTAGTATTCTCAAAAAAGTTAAGATAAATTTAAACACGAGAGAACAATCAAATACAGACTGTTAAACGCTCTACCACACAACTGTCCTAAACAATCAAAGAAATGTAGATTGTGGGCTAGCTTACGATGCAATTGGCCTAAACCTTTCAAAAATATCCATGCCATGAAAGAAATAAGAGCGGGAGAACTCTTATAGATTAAAGAGGAATAAAAAGGCAGGACAATCAGGTAAAATGCTTCCTCCTGTTTACCTGAGTGAAAGTTAAAGAAACTATAAAGCGAGCTGGGGGATGATCGGATACACTTGACTATGGAAGTTAGAAAATGTTCTCAAACAATTTTAAATGTAGGGGGTGCGAAATCAGGTGATACCGAGAAAGACCCTGCAGTCAAGGAACACCACCGCAGGAATTGCCGGTCACACTCTGACCACAGACACGTTAGGTGAAACATTTACTTAGAATGGTAAGCAAAAGTTTTTAAATGACAAACGAAGACATGAAATGTATCACTGCCTGAAATGAAATTTCCTTGAAATGATTGTGTAGGAAAATTGTGAGGAGTATCCTAAGGAGGAGCTGCTGTGAGGTCAGGGGGACAGGGGCAGTAGGATTAGTAAGAGAGGGAAAGTCTGAAATGTTCTGCAGTTCTGCATTCACGACAGGGACCCCAGCAACTGCGACTTGGAGCTCTGGTGCTGGAATTGGCCCTTTGTCAGGCGAGGGCCAGAGAGACGGGTACCTGACTGGCCAGCTGGTTTGGGATGAGAGCTGCCCTCTTGGGGAGGGCAGCTCCCTTCAGGCAAGGCAGTTCCTGGAAAGGAACTATGAGCTGATGGCAACCACCGCTCCCAGCAGCTGGAAAAGGCGGGCGCCTCTTCCAAAAGAGGCATCTGAGACTTGTGCCTTAAAACCTGAAACAGCACAAAATGCAGGGGGAGGAGATCAATATGCTTTCATTAATTAACTCTCATTGTTATGATACAGTGTTTCCCTTTTCTTTTTTGGATGCACATGTTTTGAGTATCTCTTTATTTGCCAACAGTTTGTTATATTATTTTCCTTAGAGACAAGAGATGGATAATTTAGTTTTTATACCTTTAGAAGGGCTGTTTGACATATAGATTCACTATATATATATATGTTCACATATTTATATACATATGTATTTTATTATATACACATATATTTATATACATATGTATATTTTTTAATTTAGAAAATTATCCTAATATTTGGAGAAATCTCTATTAAGTTCCTTTCATATATGAACTTTAAACTCTTAGGTATCTCAAGGTGTCTTGGGTAGTGATTAAAATTAAATGTGGTTTGTCATGATGAAGCTTATTCTTCAATTAGTATTCAAACATCACTGGTAGTAAAGGTTATGAATTTTACATTGGGTTTTGCCCTTTCAGAACACAAAGGAATTGGCACAGTGGTGGTAGATTCTGGAAGTCATTCTGACGCTGGGATGAGCAGTCACTTAACTATAAATGGAAATGAGTGCAAACCAGAGATATATACATCCCACTAAACCCAAATTAAATAGATCGTAACTGCATCTCCATAACGTCTGCAGGCACTCTGAGGAAGCTCACGCAGGCACGGCTGCAAGTGAGGGTTCCCATCTGAAGCTTCCGTAGCTTCCACCCGCTGGGTTCGTAACTTCCTGAGGCTTCGGTTACATCCCTGTTCATCTACCCCATGGTGCTTACTGCCGCACGTCACACACAGTCAGTCTACACAGCGAGCAAACTACTGCGATACAACAGAATCCTGGGTTACAAACTCAGCGATAGCAAGCGAAATTATATGGGGATGTAAAACGTCTCAGGTCAGTTGACTGGAGCTAAAGCATCACTCCGGGTCAGCCAGGCATCCCCAGCCCGGGGCCGTTTCCCTAGCTCTTCGAAAACCCAAGTTTCTGTCCTGTGCGTTTTGAGTTAGGTCACGATGATACTTTTCCTCCAGAACCGTTACTGTTTCTTTGGATTCAGTTGCTATCTAGGGAAACACAGAATTTCCTGCCTGGGCTCTTTATCCCTTAAGTTCCTCTGCCTTTCAGGACAAAATTGTTTTCTCAGAGTAACCAAGACTCTCCCTCCACAGCATCTCTGGGCACTTCTCCGAGTTCTCAAGACCAGCTATTGCACCTTTCGGGCACACCACATCTCCCGTTCACCTCCCTTGAGTGTTATCTGCGTACACAAATAATCTTTCTCTTTAATCGGTTTTTCTAAAAGTTCTAAACCGTTTTAGAACTCAGCCCACTAATGTCCATTAAGTATAACTAAAATAAAACCTATAAAAAAAATCCATCACCAGGATTCCAAGGGTGAATCTAGAAGTTACTGCAAGCAAAGATATCTAACTGTGAGATAAATCCCTTTTAGAATTATGCTTAGAGTCAGATGGCTGTGAGAAATTAAATAAACATCTCCAAGTTTTAACAGGAGAGAATTTTTTAAAAAATGATTATACCTTATTCAAGACCTATCAAATTTGAATTCTGTATCAGCCACTCAGAATAATGACTATTTGAGGGTAATATTTATCAGGGCACAGGTGTTCCACACACTTCCTTTGGCTGCTACAGTGAGATCTTACATGACAGCTTTTTAAACATTTCTTCCTTTTTGAGTCAATGAATGTGGTTAGTGCAAGATTATTAATCGACTCATTCCTTCTTCCTCTTCCATTCTTTTAGTTTCCTTTTTTTTTTTTAACCCAGTTTGATTTCACATCCATCACACACTCCTCAAATGTTAAGCATCAGAGAACTGGATGTAGGCTGTTTTCAATGAAGGGCCTTTAGGTCTGAAATTTCTTACCTGCTATGACTTTGTGAGGTTCCATTTCCTCCGTCTTTCTTAAGGGTACACACAATGACAATAGCTTCCATTTGGCCACCAGGGACAGAAAGCAACTGAAAGAGAACAGATTTTTAAACCCTATTTTATGCTGCTTTAATTAAAACTATGATAGTCTGGGTTATTTTAATTTTAATACTCTTATCATGAGGCAACTTGTGGGGAAAAATGAAAATTTAGGATAAAAATATACATTATCTGCTCTTGTGATTTTGAATCCTCCATTGCACATTAGCATCACTTACAAAAGATGTTCCTCTAGTTTAAAAAAAGTTCTTCTTCCTATGATGAGGGTGGGGACTACTTTAGCAAATCTAATACTATGTTCACAAGACAAGGAATATGAGAATTGTAGTCACTGCAGTGATAAGGCCTAAGGCAAGTTTAAAAGTCCTTCAAAAATAACGTAATTATTGTTATAGACTTAACAGTCAATTAAAAGTGAACTAAGTCAATTAACAGCTATCTCTTCTATTCTCTCCTCATCTTACCCTAAATCCCCATATGGTGCCAATTAAAATCCCAAGAACAGGCCAAAGAGGCAAGGAAACTGCTGAGTTACCCCGTGTTCGCCTGGAGGAGGGCAAGGGAGAGGAAAAATAGAAACTGTCAACTTTCTCGTCTCTCCTCGATGCCCCTCACTGATTAGGATTCCACAAGGGCAAGAACGTTTAATGGACCTCAGTGTTTAACCGGTCTGTCACGCTCTCAGAATTCAGCCTCTTAAGAGTCTCTCCGCTGTCACTTAGCTTTAGAGGTAAAGTAAGAAATGCTTCCTTTTGAGGACGTAGCAGCTAGAGAGTCAGCTTGCCTTGAGGCTCCCGGGTAGGAGATTTTAGTTTTAAAAGCAGGACAACTGTATGTCTTTCTTCCTCAACAAGTTTAACACAGGTCATTTCTCCTCAGGACCAGAGCTTACCTGTGTTTGGCCAATAGGGAAAGTGAAAGTGTTAGTGCTTCAGTCATGTCCAACTCTGTGTGACCCCACAGACTGTGTAACCCTGCCAGGCTCCTCATCCATGGAATTCTCCAGGCAAGAATACTGCAGTGGGTTGCCATTTCCTTTGCCAGGGGAGCTTCCTGACCCAGGGATTGAACCCAGGTCTCCCTGTTGCAGGCAGATACTTAGCTGTTTGAGCAAGGAAAGTTTGTAACAACTGGGCTTCCCCAGCATAATTCCTCTCTCTCTACCCAGATGCCCTAATTAGTAGTTGCTCACTGATTTCCCTCCTGTCAAGGCACCCACAATGGCTGATTTTAGCTCTAATGCACGACGCTACTGAACCCAGAGTTGGAAAGAGGTAGGCATACTCAGTTCTCCTCTGCCAGTATAAGTTAGCTCCAGCACATGGTGCGCTTTGGCCCTTGAGAACAAAGAAGCATGGAAGCCCCTTAGGTGTTCCAATAACCTAACCCTGTGAAGCCAACTGAGCCTCTTATTATATGCGTGCGTGCATGCTAAGTCGCTTCAGTCGTGTCCAACTCTGTGCGACCTTATGGACTGTAGCTCACAGAGTTTCTCTGTCCATGGGATTCTCCAGGCAAGAATATTGGAGTGGATTGCAATGCCCTCCTCCAGGGAATCTTCTCTACCCAGGGATCAAACCCAGGTCTCCTGCACGGCAGGCAGATTCTTTACCATCTGAGCCACCAGGGAAGTTCCTCTTACTAGACATATGTCTTATTAGAAATCAACATCCCTGCAAACCAAAGGAAAACACGTCTTCTGATTAGTAACAGAACCAGAAGTTTCAGTAAATAAGTTCATAAAAACTGTTTACTTGGTTGTACTTTTAAGTTCTCCTTGTGGTTCTATAGATAAAATGGAAATTATGTTTCGTATGATTGAGGGGAAGATCTGCTGAGAAGCAAGAGGATATGTTCTGAAAGCAGGCATTTCTTTTTTTTTTCTTCACAACTTCTTTAAATGTTTCACATTAAATAACTTAGTTAATTATGGTTGTCATGCTTGAAGATTTATGTCAGAGACCTTAGCCCTGGAACACATTTTAGATGATAGGCAATGCTGAATATAACTTAAAAAAACTCTACCACCGTTACAGTTGTACAATTGTTCTGTTTAAATCTTCATCATTATAATATACTCAATAATTTGAGCTGAATAATTTTACAAAGGTGTTAAATTATTTTCCCCAAATCACACAATCACACACAATTAAAGATTAGGTCTAGAACGCAGGTATGTGGACTTTCAGCCTAGGTTGCCTGCACTACTCTTCAAACCCTCTTTTAAATATTGGAACAAAATTTTAATATTAATATTCTGTTTATTTGAGTAAATTCTCTTTAAACTAAAAGTTTCTCATTTATTCTGTGTCTCAATTCATCATTGGGATTTTGAGCCCACTTTTGCCACCTCTAATGTGCCATTCAGTTCAGTTCAGTCGCTCAGTCGTGTCCGACTCTTTGCGACCCCATGAATCGCAGCACACCAGGCCTCCCTGTCCATCACCATCTCCCTGAGTTCACTCAGACTCACGTCCATTGAGTCCGTGATGCCATCCAGCCATCTCATCCTCGGTCGTCCCCTTCTCCTCCTGCCCCCAATCTCTCCCAGCATCAGAGTCTTTTTCAATGAGTCAACTTTTCGCATGAGGTGGCCAAAGTACTGGAGTTTCAGCTTTAGCATCATTCCTTCCAAAGAAATCCCAGGGTTGATCTCCTTCAGAATAGACTGGTTGGATCTCCTTGCAGTCCAAGGGACTCTCAAGAGTCTTCTCCAACACCACATTTCAAAAGCATCAATTCTTCGGCGCTCAGCCTTCTTCACAGTCCAACTTTCACATCCATACACGACCACAGGAAAAACCATAGCCTTGACGAGGTGGACCTTAGTCGGCAAAGTAATGTCTCTGCTTTTGAATATACTATCCAGGTTGGTCATAACTTNCTGAAGAAGGCTTTCTTATCTCTTCTTGCTATTCTTTGGAACTCTGCATTCAGATGCTTATATCTTTTCTTTTCTCCTTTGCTTTTCGCCTCTCTTCTTTTCAGTGCTATTTGTAAGGCTTCTCCAGACAGCCATTTTGCTTTTTTGCATTTCTTTTCCATGGGGATGGTCTTGATCCCTGTCTCCTGTACAGTGTCACGAACCTCATTCCATAGTTCATCAGGAACTCTGTCTATCAGATCTAGGCCCTTAAATCTATTTCTCACTTCCACTGTATAATCATAAGGGATTTGATTTAGGTCATACCTGAATGGCCTAGCGGTTTTCCCTACTTTCTTCAATTTAAGCCTGAATTTGGAAATAAGGAGTTCATGATCTGAGCCACAGTCAGCTCCTAGTCTTGTTTTTGTTGACTGTATTACCTCTTCAGAAACTTTACCTTACTTAATTTTGGAATGGAATATAATATTCCTAGATGATTATAAGGCACATCAAGGAAAATGATAGATGTAATTTTGTTTTAATTAAGAAGAAAATTAAAATCACCAATTTTTTTTTTGCTTATTAAAACTAGTAGACATCAATCATGAATATATGGTCAATTCCTTTCTTTCCAGATTTTTAATCAAATTGCTTTCATGTTTAGTGATTCGCACTGATTATTAAAGTGGCCAAAATCAACAGATTAGCTGTATTGGGTTTACCTTTATCTTGAACATGTTATATGGGATAGATAACTGCAAACTAAATATTACTCAAAAGCTTCTAATGACATCTGTGGAACTATTATAGACTATTTCCTTGGTAACAAATTTAGGGTTCCTGTCTCACAATGTTTTAGATAACTTTATGACAGGAAAAAGTATAAAATATTCTAGATGATTTTGTTTCATAAAGTAATGTTTAAATTTTGCAAAGTAAAATTTAGTAATTAGGTCATGATAGCACATGATATAATATTTGATCACCAAAAATATATTTAGGTATTGCCTCAAAATGTGTTTCTCTTTTTCCCTCTGTCTCACTCTTGTAAAAGATAACTTGATGGATACTGAAATCTTTCATGTAATTCTCTTTTATGTTATTAAATAATAAATATCTGAACAATTATAAAGATATGAGAAGAGATTATAGATCCTCTTCGACTTCCCATTTCTTTTTTTAGTTGCTAAAACAGTCCTCCACAGACATTAGTTTTATGATAAATGTAACTAATGCATCATCCACTCTCAATTGCTACCATCAAAATGCAGCTGAAGTGATTCCTTTTTTTTTTTTCTTGCTTGAGAGTTGGGCATCATGGTCCTTCTCTTCAGAAAAGTGTTATCTGATATTTAATACTTACGTCCAGCAGAAAACACTCTGAAGTGTGTTAGTAACATCAACTTTGTAGTACATATACATTTTCTAATGAGTTTCATATACAGTACTATATTAAACCAGCAAAGAAGCAAGTTAAGGTAAAATAAATGTTTTTTTGTGAATATTTTATAAAGACACTGAATTAAAAAAAAAAGAGAAATTAATGCTGAAATATGGAAAACTGCAAGAAATCCAGAAATATTTAGGTAAAATATCAGTTCAGTTCAGTGCAGTCGCTCAGTTGTGTCTGACTGTGATTCCATGGACTGCAGGACACCAGGCCTCCCTGTCCATCACCAACTCCTGGAGTTCACTCAAACTCGCGTCCATTGAGTCGGTGATGCCATCCAAACATCTCATCCTCTGCATGGGTAGCCAAAGTATTGGAGTTTCAGCTTCAGCATCAGTCCTTTCAATGAACACTCTGGACTGATTTCCTTTTAGGATGGACTGGTTGGATCTCTTTGCAGTCCAAAGGACTCTCAAGAATCTTCTCCAACATGACAATTCAAAGGCATCAGTTCTTCGGTGCTCAGCCTTCTTTATAGTCCAACTCTCACATCCGTACATGACTACTGGAAAAGCCATAGCTTTGACTAGNATGGACTGGTTGGATCTCTTTGCAGTCCAAAGGACTCTCAAGAATCTTCTCCAACATGACAATTCAAAGGCATCAGTTCTTCGGTGCTCAGCCTTCTTTATAGTCCAACTCTCACATCCGTACATGACTACTGGAAAAGCCATAGCTTTGACTAGACAGACTTCTGTTGACAAAGTAATTTCTCTGCTTTTTAATATGCTGTCTAGGTTGGTCATAACTTTTCTTCCAAACTTTTAATTTCATGGATGCAGTCACCACCTGCAGTGATTTTGGAGCCCAAGGAAATAAAGTGTCTCACTGTTACCATTGTTTCCCATCTATTTGCCATAAAGTGATGGGACCAGATGCCGTGATCTAACTAAATGCATGAGTACTTCTAGAGTATATATGGCATTTAGAACTTTTAAATCACTACTCTATTGATTTCCATAGATACAACCAACATTTATAAAACTGATTTTTAATTTCATTGAAGCAATTATGTCCATGAAAACAGTAGGGTAAGAAACTCTGAAAATTGTCTCTTTCATAAAAGTAGTGAGAAAACTGGCAAAGATTGTTAGAATCAAGTTTTTCAAAATTATGAAAATTAACTGAAAGCTTCTTTTTGGATTCTATTCTGTTCCCTTGAACTTTCTATCCATTCCTGAGCTGGTAGCCTCCCACTTAACTACTGTAGCTCTAGAGTACATTTTGGTACCTACCATGGCATATCTTGAATGACCTGGTGGCTCAGCGGTGAAGAATCTGCATGCAGTAGTGAAGCCGCACAAGACACGGTTTGATCCCTGGGTCAGCAAAACCCCCTGGAGAAGGGCACGGCAACCCACTCCAGTATTCTTGCCTGGGAAATGCATGGACAGAGAAGCCTGGTGGTCTACAGTCCACAGGGTCGCAAGGAATCGGACACCACTGAAGCAACTTAGCACACACACACGTGGCATATCTCACCTTATCATTCTTTCCCAAATCTTCTTGAATTTTTATTAGATTACATTAAGTTCACAGTTTATTTTGATGAGAATTAATGTATTTGTGATCTTAGATTTTATCACTCAGAAGTAATGTATGATTTCACGTTTATTTTGGTTTTATACTCTAATGCAATGATTTATGGTTTTATCATATAGGTTTGCACTGCTAAGTCACTACAGTCGTGTCCGACTCTATGCGACCCCATAGATGGCAGTCCACCGGCTCTGCTGTCCCTGGGATTCTCCAGGCAAGAACACTGGAGTGGGTTGCCATTTCCTTCTCCAACAGGTTTGCACAGTTCTTGTTAAATTTATTCTTTTATATATTGTATTATAGAAAAGGAGATTTATTATTTTATTATGTTTCCTATTGCTAATATATGGAAAACTCTAATTTGTTTATTAACATATACCTACTATTTATATATTTTACTTTTTTTCTTGATTTTCTATTTATGCAAACATGTTGTCTGACAATATTTATTTTGATTTTTTTTCCTGTCTGATAGTCATACTTCTCATTTTCTTTATTGTGTTATCATGCTAGATAAAGTCTCAAGACTAATGTTTGATATTATTTATTCAGGCTTCCCAGGTGATACAGCAGTAAAGTATCCACCTGCCAACAAAGGAGACACAAGAGACGCAGTTTGAGAAATGGCAACCTACTCCAGTATTTTTGCCTGGAGAATCCCATAAACAAAGGGGTGTGGTGGACTGCAGTCCGTGGGGTTGCAAAGAGTCAGACATATCTCAGTGACCGAGCATGCACGCATGCAAGAACAGAGAACTAAAAACCTGACTGACTTAAACACATAGTTCATTAATGACAGAACTACTGTAAACCTCCCTGTGACATGCATTCAAGCTCTATTACTATAGCCTGCTTTTCTTTATGAGACAGCCAGTGAGTCCACTGCATAGACTCTCGGTTTGCTCTGTTAAAATATTGTTATTTGATTTTCATTGTGCTAGGTGCACATATGCACAAAGCAGAAGCCTCCCTCTCCACCACCAAAGTGGGTGTTCCTCAGGGTTAAAAAATAAAACAAAGAATAAATCTATAATAGAACATCACATTTTTCAGTCTGGCCTGGTAGTCAGACTATTTATTTATTACATGTATAAGACTATATGACTAGTCTTTGGTTCATAGTTATTCAGTTCAGTTCAGTTCAGTTGCTCAGTCGTGTCCAACTCTTTGCGACCCCATGAATCACAGCACGCCAGGCCTCCCTGTTCATCACCATCTCCTGGAGTTCACTCAGACTCACACCCACCGAGTCTGTGATGCCATCCAGCCATCTCATCCTCGGTCATCCCCTTCTCCTCCTGCCTCTAATCCCTCCCAGCATCAGAATCTTTTCCAATGAGTCAACTCTTTGCACGAGGTGGCCAAAGTACTGGAGTTTCAGCTTTAGCATCATTCCTTCCAAAGAAATCCCAGGGTTGATCTCCTTCAGAATGGACTGGTTGGATCTCCTTGCAGTCTAAGGGACTCTCAAGAGTCTTCTCCAACACCACAGTTCAAAAGCATCAATTCTTCGGCGCTCAGCCTTCTTCACAGTCCAACTCTCACATCCATACATGACCACAGGAAAAACCATAGCCTTGACTAGACAGACCTTAGTCGGCAAAGTAATGTCT
>SJYX01008453.1:29073-39389 GCA_006410675.1 Oreotragus oreotragus | reverse complement strand
AACAGAATGGGAAAGACTAGAGATCTCTTCAAGAAAATTAGAGATAGCAAGGGAACATTTCATATAAAGATGGGCTCAATAAAGGACAGAAATAGTATGGACCTAACAAAAGCAGAAGATATTAAGAAGAGGTGGCAAGAATACACAGAACTGTACAAAAAAGATCTTCACAGCCCAGATAATCACCATGGTGTGATCATTCACCTAGAACTAGACATCCTGGAATGTGAAGTCAAGTGGGCCTTAGAAAGCATCACTATGAACAAACCTAGTGGAGGTGATGGAATTCCAGTTGAGCTGTTTCAAGTCCTGAAAGATGATGCTGTGAAAGTGCTGCACTCAATATGCCAGCAAATTTGGAAAACTCAGCAGTGGCCAGAGGACTGGAAAAGGTCAGTTTTCATTCTAATCCCAAAGAAAGGCAATGCCAAAGAATGCTCAAAGTTCTACTGCACAGTTGCACTCATCTCACACGCTAGTAAAGTAATGCTCAAAATTCTCCAAGCCAGGTTTCAGTAATATGTGAACCATGAACTTCCTGATGTTCAAGCTGGTTTTGGAAAAGGCAGAGGAACCAGAGATCAAATTGCCAACATCTGCTGGATCATGGAAAAAGCAAGAGAGTTCCAGAAAAACATCTATTTCTGCTTTATTGACTATGCCAAAACTTTGACTGTGTGGATCACAATAAAATGTGGAAAATTCTGAAAGAAATGGGAATACCAGACCACCTAACCTGCCTCTTGAGAAACCTATATGCAGGTCAGGAAGCAACAGTTAGAAGTGGACATGGAACAACAGACTGGTTCCAAATAGGAAAAGGAGTACGTCAAGGCTGTATATTGTCACCCTGCCTATTTAACGTATATGCAGAACACATCATGAGAAACGCTGGACTGGAAGAAGCACAAGCTGGAATCAAGACTGCCGGGAGAAATATCAGTAACCTCAGATACGCAGATGACACCACCCTTACGGCAGAAAGTGAAAAGGAACTAAAAAGCCTCTTGATGAAAGTGAAAGAGGAGAGTGAAAATGTTGACTTGAAGCCCAACATTCAGAAAATGAAGATCATGGCATCCGGTCCCATCACTTCATGGGAAGTAGATGGAGAAACAGTGGAAACAGTGAAAGATTTTATTTTTTTTTTGTCTCCAAAATCACTGCAGATAGTGACTGCAGCCATGAAATTAAAAGATGCTTACTGCTTGGAAGAAAAGTTATGACGAATCTAGATAGCATATTCAAAGGCAGAGACATTACTTTTCCAACCAAGGTCCATCTAGTCAAGGCTATGGTTTTTCCAGTGGTCATGTATGGATGTTAGATTTGGACTGTGAAGAAAGCTGAGTGCCGAAATTTGACACTTTTGAACTGTGGTATTGAAGAAGACTCTTGAGAGTCCCTTGGACTGCAAGGAGATCCAACCAGTCCATTCTAAAGGAGATCAGCCCTGGGTGTTCTTTGGAAGGAATGATGCTAAAGCTGAAACTCCAGTACTTTGGCCACCTCATGCAAAGTGTTGACTCATTGGAAAAGACTCTGATGCTGCGAGGCATTGGGGGCAGGAGGAAAAGGGGATGACCGAGGATGAGATGGCTGGATGGCATCACCGACTCGATGGACGTGAGTTTGTGTGACCTCTGGGAGTTGGTAATGGACAATGAGGTCTGGCGTGCTGCGATTCATGGGGTCGCAAAGAGTCGGACACGACTGAAGCAACTTAGCACACACACACGTGGCATATCTCACCTTATCATTCTTTCCCAAATCTTCTTGAATTTTTATTAGATTACATTAAGTTCACAGTTTATTTTGATGAGAATTAATGTATTTGTGATCTTAGATTTTATCACTCAGAAGTAATGTATGATTTCACGTTTATTTTGGTTTTATACTCTAATGCAATGATTTATGGTTTTATCATATAGGTTTGCACTGCTAAGTCACTACAGTCGTGTCCGACTCTATGCGACCCCATAGATGGCAGTCCTAAATCAAAAACAAATGCAATTATGTATATTTTAATACGTAAATTTTTAGGCACAATCACAGTAGATGGTTTAATGAAGTAGTCAGATTCTTTCATGTATTTATAATCAACAAAGATTTGATTTTATAGAAACAAAAATCAGAAATCTTTTGTACATAAATTATAGGAAAACCAAACTAAAGAGATATTAGATACTAACACAAAAATAAGTGTTAGGATATATGTTCACAAACAGAAAATTAGTTAAGATATATTAGAAAACAGAAAGATGAGAAATAATTTTACCTGAATAAGGGAGAAACAGCAAGACAAATTACAAGCAGATCTGGAGAAAATGAGAAAGTTTCACTCAGTCTTGCCAAATTTTATTGAAAATTTTCCATTTAATTTTGGTATTTTTTAAGTGTTTACTTCACTCAGAAAATAAAAATCTTGACATAAAAGTCATAAGTTTTATTTATGGGCAGTGCTAATATAACAAAATTTGGAGTATTCTTCTATCATTGTAGAATTTTTTATTATACTGGACACTTTCAAACAAGGATACAAATGTATATGCCCTATACTATCTCTCTCCTGTGGATACAAAAGGAAAAAATATAGCCTGATGAAAATATGTGGTTTTGGCAGCTCAAATACTACTTTCCTTTGGGAATGCTATTTCTGAAATGATGAACCATTCCTGGTAAAATTAAGGAAATACAGCCCTTCCTTGATTTGCATATTAAAAATAGAATATTTAACATAAACCAAATTCATGCAAAAAATCTTGGTGTATATTTATAAAAGAAGCCCAGATTCAAATGATTATAAATAGACCTTTAAACTATATTTCCATTTGGACACTCAAAAATCTGTAGAGATGTGGCATTTTCTCAGCATTGAAGTCATTGGTATCGCTGTCCCTCCTTTCAAATGCTAGCAGTGTCTCCAACCACTGAAGCAATCATTGCTAATATTTGCAGTGTGAAGGTGAAGTTGCTCAGTCGTGTCCGACCCTGTGACCCCGTGGACTGTAACCTACTAGGCTTCTCGGTCCATGGGATTCTCCAGGCAAGAATACCGGAGTGGATTGCCATTTCCTTCTCCAGGGGATTTTCCTGACCCAGGGATCGAACCTGGATCTCCCGCATTGGAGGCACCTCTGAGCCACTAGGAAAGCATTGCAGTGTCCAGGTCTTGTTTTCCAACTAGAATATAAATTTAGAGCCATGCTAGTTTACAATTATCTTTACATGCCCTAGAAGTATCTACCATAATATCTTGCATACAATAGGGACATAAATAATAATTTTTCAATTAATTAATTTAGAATTCAGTTGATCTCTTCACTAACTAGCTTTGTACACATTGGAAAAGAAAATATAAGTCAAACAGTATACTTAATTATATAATCCTATTTCAGATGTTAGACGCCTAATCCTATCTTAATGTATCAGCCATCAGATCTTACTAACTCTCAGCAAATAGTACAAAGTGTGAGACCTCAAGGAGATTTCAAAAAAAATTATCTTCTCTCCAGAGAGTTTGATAAATGTGTTCAAATACATCTTAGCAACCCCAAGAAAGCATCATAGCTGCCAAGCATTCCAGTCAGCTGGGACCTTTCTTGATCTAATGGTGTGCATTTTGCTGTTGCTCACAAATGTTTGAGAGTTCCCCTCCCATGTTGCTCCTGGATTAGAAATCCAATGAAATGAATTTTTATATGATTTTATTTTCTGTAATTCAAGACTATAGATATTAAAGAAGATCTATACGGATGTTTTGTCTGTTTCACTAGAAGTTACTCCAAAAGCTTTTTATGCTGGCAGGGGGGTATCACGTAAGAATAGTACAAACAGAACTGGGAGAGAATTAATCCACAGCTAATGAATGGAGGCAGGAACTTTTCTTGTTTTTACAAATAGAAATGAGTGATCTTCAATCTACTAGACTCTGGTGTTGTTCAGACATTGGCATCAACACCATCACAGATTCTCCCCTGAGGTTCTTGCGGTAAGTGTAGCTTAGTTTAGTGTCCAGTGTGGGTGGGAACATGTTAAACAGACTCATTTTTTTTTGTTCCAGAATTTGACCAAATAAATATCACTTGACTGTTCCCCCTTCCCACTAAATACTCTAGCATTAAGTCACCGACCTATAATTGTGTGCCTGATGACTAACATTTTCTTTCTACGCTTTTCCCCAAATTTAAGTTCCCATCACAGACTCCACAAAGTATATCCTGTCAAGACCAGTGGTTAAGCATTTGTGGTAGTTTTCATTTGAAATGTACAGAAGATTTATAGGTTTTCATTAATGCTAATGGTTCGTCTGAGTGGAAAGTATTTTCAATCAAGTGCCTTTGAATGGGTTTTCCAGATCTCGCTCAAATACAGCTGGTTTCAAGGCAGAGTAACTCAAAGGCTATTTTTGCCTAAAGTATGTATGTTTCACACAGCTTAAAGTGAGGCTCTTGAAGTACTGATGCATTTTACAAAAACCAGATCTATTATTTATTTTGCTTTTGTACATGTGGTAATTGGCAGACTAAAAATGATGGAGAATTACTCAATCATCTTTCTCCCTTCTGCCTTGGCATTCACTACAGTAGCTAATGAATGGGAGGGTGAGAGTTTATCTGTTATCTTGCAGCCACTGGGGCTTCTTGGCATTAGTTTCATGGATACCTAATTGCTGTTGCTATTCTGCCTCCAGGGCCCAAATAGGTTCTCAGCAGTTCATCCAGAAACAGTGTTAATCCAATGGAGCATTTTTATGGCAGTTGGATCAGTTCTGCTTGGTAAATTATAAATTCATTTTTATTTCTGGATATGATGTCAGATACTAATGTCCGTGATGCTAAAGGTTAGAAAGCATGGTCATAAGAATATCTAATATATTTTTAGTTTTCATCAGAATATCATATGCCCTGTTTGTAGCTGATGTAAACTGAGCTTTTAAATTTGCAAGTTCAAAAATACACACTCAAGCTATATTAAGCACAGAGAAAACATACTGGCTTACATAAAATAAACATTCAAAAGTAGAACTCACTTTATGCATGGATGAACCTAGAGGCTTGAACATCACTAATTCAAGTTTTTTCACTTCTTGGCTTTGCCTTGCTCTGTCTTATGTCTGTTATCAAGGAAGGTCCTTTTTGGGTAGTGGCATGTATGCCAGCAGTTTAGGCTTATGTCTCTACAGTTAAAATCCCCAAACAAAATAACAATAACATAAAAAAAGAAAGAGAAGGAAGGAAAAAAAGAGAGGGGTGAAGGGAGGGATGGTAGGAGGAAAATGTTTCCCTTGAATAATCTTAGAAAAGATGCTAATACTGTGTGTTCTTGGCTCTTAGTAGCTCATATATTCTTCCCTGACCCAATCACTGTTACCAGAAGAATGGATTCTCTGATTAATGACCTACAAATCCCACGTCCACTACTAGATTTAGGATGGTGTCGATACTATCAAAACTACTAGGTCTAAGATTGGGGTAGGTTAGTCCTTAAGGAAAATCGAGGTGGTTTACCTGCAAGGATGAATGAATGAATATTGCCACCCCTACCCCAAGCACCCATCTCATCAGAAGAACCAAAAGCTTTTCAACATATAGTTTTGAAACTTCTCATGGAGTCTGAGAGAGTCAGCCTAAAGCAATATATTGGCCTACTTTTTTTCTACATCAAAATTCTTATAAGTTAACTTATACTAATCGATCAAGTGTTTATTATTGTCATAGAAAATGAAATTTTATTCTCTAAAAAATGTAGGCAACCAATATCATTTCTTTGGCAGTAATAATTCAGAGATAGGAGAGGATATTTTAAATCGAATGGTTTGACTCTAACAGTTATAGATTATTTTTTCTTTCATTAAAAATTCATAACTTTTCCTCTCTTCCTAGGGGTTTTATTTTGAACACCATATCGCTTCAGACTATATATGCCATCTGAGCTCAAGATGGACAGTATTTTCAACTCTGCCGAAAGTCACAGTTGCCAAGAAAAGATTTCAAACTGGCAGGTCAATTAGGAGCATGGAACCCCTGCTTCTAGGCAAATTTCCATACTGACCCAGAGCAGTGTATCAGTGGTCTTTTTTCCTGGCAAGACAGATGAACTTACCAAGTTTACATTTTATTTTCAGAAAAAAGAGTACCAAAGAATTTTACAGTTCATTTCCAGAATGTAATTGTGGCTTCATAGATCACAGTAGTATGAAGTTTTTTAAACTGGATTCTTTTTTTTTTTTTTTTAATTTTTACTTTATTTTACTTTACAGTACTGTATTGGTAAACTGGATTCAATTCTTAAATTTAGTAATGATTATTTGGAAATGTCAATAGTTATTTACATGTAAAGGAATTCTTAAAATAGTTGGTAAATGAGAAATAGAGCTCATACTTATTCAGTAACAAGTGGGTAAGAAGATCAGCAACCCTGTTTAACATGTTGGGAATAGTCATTTCAACTTTCTCTGACTCAGCCTGGGAATAGTCATTTCAACTTTTTCTGACTCAGCCAGGGAGTCAGTCAGCATGTGTTTAAGTAGAAGTCACATATCCCCAGGCTATAGGTATCTTCAGCCCAGGGCTTTGCTGTGCTCTCTAGTTCATATTAGCAAAGACCAATATATTTGGGGAAGAAGGTGGTACATTTTCCTTCTTCACAATTCTGGTAGGCAAACTAAAAGAATACATTATAAAAATACATACTATGGTCCATCTCTTTCTAAGCAATTACTCGTGGACATGTCAAGTAAATTTTTAAGATAAATTTTGAAGTAACAGGAATGCAAAAAAAATTTTTTTCAACGAACCCCAAAGAGAATTATTAGGTTAAACAAAGAATCCTTTCATAATATATCTTTAAGTTTGCTTCTGTTATTTATATGGAACAGAAACTCATTTGAAATAGTACATGTGGGGGGGTGGCCATGAAAGAGCACATAAAGAGCAACAGCAGCAGCAGGGATTTCGGAATAAGTGGAATTGCTCTCACGGAAACTGGAACTGAAAGCCTTCAACAACGGGGATCCGTAAAATGTGGCCCCTTGCTACGTCCCCTCTCCCACATTTTGGTGTCTTTTCTCTTGTACGCTCTGATCTCCTCTCATTAAGCCCAGACGTCCCTCTAACCTTACACGTTCTCTGTCTCATAGCTTCTCGTCACTCACGACTTTGACGTCCCGTGAGAACGCACGGCTCCATCTCTAGCTCATTTGCACTCTTGAGTCTCTGCTCCAACAGTAAACCCTGTGTATGAACAGGCAAGGGGAGCATCTGACTGGCTCTCCTCATTTTTCATACCTGTGCAGTTGCTGCTTTTGGAAAAGAGGCCCATGCATAGGGCATGTTAGCTGGTATAAAACAACTCATTACAGGTTATACTTTCAGCACATTCTGAAGGTGGAGCAGACGACTTCACTGGGGTAGAGAGGAACTCCATGTGGTAGACATTCTGAGGCTTGGCTTATCCAGTGAAACGTTTATATAATTCTCTCGGGTTTGTTTCCATTTTTCATGAAACATGAATTTTAAGTGTGTGTGTATGTGTGTGTGCTGACCACTGTGGTTGCCACTGAAGCTCCTACTGCCCTTCACCCATCTGAAAGAAGCTGACCGTGTGATTCAAGTGGCATTGCCTGCATTGCCTGAGGCAGTCCAATTCCTAATCATCAGCCCAATCCTTCCCTTGTTAGCTGTAATTAGTTATTATGACCTAAGGCATTCAGTATTTCAGCTTCGGGGTATGGGGAAACATCCTGGTTGAAACAATCAAAATAAAGCTTAAGACTATTGTATGATCTTCAGGAGAGGTGAGTTTCTTACTAATTCTTTCTGCTTAATATAATGATAAAGCTTGTGGTTTCTGAAACTTAATCACAAATCATTTACCATGAAATGATTATCTTATAATGGAACGCATACAACTTAAGACAAAAAAAAAATTATAAGGATGTCCATTCTCACCATTTTTTATTCAACAGAATTTTGAATGTCCTAGCCACAGCAATACAAGAAGGAAAAGAAATAAAAGAAACTCAAATTGAAAAAGAAGTAAAACCATCATTGTTTGCAGGTAACATGATGCCATACATAGCAAATCTTAAAGATGCTACCAGAAAATTACTAGAGCACATCAATTTAGTAAACTTGCAGAATACAAAATTAAAACACAGAAATCCCTTGCATTTCTATACACTAACAATCAAAGGTCAGAAAGAGAAATTAAGAATACAATCCCATTTAGCATCACAGGAAAAAGAATAAAATACCTAGGAATAAACTTGCCTACAGAGACAAAAGGCGTGTGCTCTGAAAATTGCTGTAAGATGCTGATGAGAGAAACAGAAGATGATATAAACAGATGGGAAGACATACCATGTACTTGGATTGGAAGAATTAATAATGTTTAAAAGACTATACTACCCAAGTCAATCTACAGATTCAGTGTAATCCTTATCAAACTACCAATGGCATTTTTCACAGAATTAGAACCAAAAAAATTTAATTTGTATGGAAACACAAAAGACCCTAAATAGTCAAAGAGATCTTGAGAAAGAAAAACAGAGCTGAAGGGATCATGCTTCCTGACTTAAAGACTATACTACAAAGCTATGGTGGTAAAATCAGTCTGGTAATGGCACAAAACAGACATATATATCAGGAACAGGATAACAAGCTCAGAAATAAACCCACACACTTATAGCCAAGTAAACTATGACAAAGGAGGCAAGAATATACAATGGAGAAAAGACAATCTCTTCAATAAGTTGTGCCGGGGAAACTATAACAATGAAATTAGAGCCATCTCTAACACCACACAAAACAAACTCAAAATGGATTAAAGACCTAACTATAAGACTGGTTGCTATAAAACTCATAAAGGAAAACACAGGAAGAACACTCTGACATAAATTGCAGCAGTATCTTTTTTGATCCCCCTCCTGCTGCTGCTGCTGCTGCTAAGTCACTTCAGTCGTGTCCGACTCTGTGTGACCCCATAGACGGCAGCCCACCAGGCTCCCCCATCCCTGGGATTCTCTAGGCAAGAATACTGGAGTGGGTTGCCATTTCCTTCTCCAACGCATGAAAGAGAAAAGTGAAAGTGAAGTCTCTCAGTCTGTCCGACTGTTAGCGACCCCATGGACTGCAGCCCACCAGGCTACTCCGTCCATTGGATTTTCCAGGCAAGGGTACTGGGGTGGGGTGCCATTGCCTTTCCCAGATCCCCCTCCTAGAGTGATGAAAATAAAAACTAAGCTAAACAAATGGGACCTAGTTAAATTCAAAAGCTTTTGGGCAGCAAAGGAAACCATAAACTAAATGAAAAGACAACCTACAGAATGGGAGAAGATATTTGCAAATGATGTCACTGACTAGGGATTAATTTCCAAAATACAAAAATGGCTCATACAGCTCAATATAAGAAAAACCAACAACCCAATCACAAAGTGGGCAGAAAGTGTGCACAGACATTTCTCTAAGGGGGCATATACAGATGGCCAACAGGCACGTGGAAAGATGCTCAACGTATTTGTAGGAGCACGGATGGACCTAGAGAGTCTCATTAATGAAACAAGCCAGACAAAGACAAATATTGTATGACTTCATTTATATGTGTAATCTAAAAAAAAAATGATACAAATGCACTTATACACAGAGCTTGTGTACAGAACAGAAACAAACTTAGAGTTTCTATGTCTGTAACCCCACAGACATAGAAAATAAACTTACCATTACCAAAAGGAAAAAGAGGGGAGGGATAAATTAACAGTTTAGGGTTAACATATACACACTACCATATATGAAATAAGTAACCAACAAGGACCTACTGTATATTACTGTATAGCTCTACTCAGTATTGCGCAATAACCTATAAGGAAAAATATCTTAAAAAATAGAGATATATGTATGTATAACTTAATCATTTTACTGTACACCTGAAACCAACAAAACATTGTAAATTAAGTATACTTGAATTAAAAAAAAGTTGAACACGTTTTTAAAAAGAGAAGGAAAAGAAATTGGTATTTCATAACATTGTTGAGCTTCCAAATTAAGCCTCACTTAGAACATATTTTTTTTTTAAAACACTTCATTCATATCCATTCATCTGAATGGATAAGAAAGCTGTGGTACATATACACAATGGAGTATTACTCAGCCACTAAAAAGAATACATCTGAATCAGTTCTAATGAGGTGGATGAAACTGGAGCCTATTATACAGAGTGAAGTAAGATAGAAAGAAAAACACCAATACAGTATACTGACACATATATATGGAATTTAGAGAGATGGTAATGATAACCCTGTAGGAGACAGTGAAAGA
>SJYX01008453.1:10671-27659 GCA_006410675.1 Oreotragus oreotragus | reverse complement strand
ACTGGTAACCACTAATTTGTTCTCTAAAACCACTGTCTCTTATACACATCTAGATGTGTATAAGAGACAGATTATAAACTGCAACTCTAAAAATCTAATTAAGTGGCAACTAAATAAGGACAACTGCAATTTTAAGTTTAAATTTACTGAGTTTTAAGCAAGAGCATTTCATATAGATGTTTGAATACAAAATAATGATGTCAAACCACAATTAAAATCTTGACACGTTATTAAGTATCAAGAAACACAAAGCAGGATTGGGAACTCATATACACCCGTGGCAGATTCATGTCAATGTATGGCAAAACCAATACAGTACTGTAAAGTAAAATAAAATAAAAATAAATAAATAAAATGTATTTGAAAAAAAAACCACAGAGAATGAAATTCAAGTGGATAAAGTATTTTTGCATATAAATAGGAAAATCAAATGCCTTAGGTAAAGAACGAATAATGGTTTGTTAATTATTAAATCATAATAAACTAGAGTCATGAAAGTTTTTTTCAATATAAGTTTGACTGAAACAATGCAATCTTTCTTTGGGACTGATGAAGGCAGTCTAATGATAGATGACCCTATTTCATGTTTAAGACCAGACCTGAGCATTCAGCAGTTAAATTCAGCTCACAAAGTTTGTCATCAACACAGTTTGGCCTCTCAGATAAGAAAGACTGGCCAGGTTTTGTGGAAGAAAGGGCTCACCGAGGTAGAACAGGAAAGTTGAACATTCTACTAGGCCCTGAGGATCACAGGGAGATGCCGTGGAGAACTGAGGAGAAACCTACCATGCATATCAGAGACCTCTTGTGGAGCTGACGTCATGTTTGGATTTGAGAAGCTGGGAAAAAGGTAACTTGGTGGAGACAGGCAGTGATATTTCTTTAACAACTTCAGGAAAACTCTTAGGTTTCTCTATCTTGAGGCCTTCAGCCATCCCATTCACCTAGCTTTGCTGCCAGCATATAAGGCTTTTGAAGACAAGTGTGAGATAATTTCCCTTCAAGACTTATCAAGCGGTCCTGTCTATGTGAACTCAGAAGAAAAGGAAGTAAATAGCCACTTTACCTGCAGAAACATGTTCTGTACTAGAGCTAATCAATGAATATAGTAAAGTTGCAGGATATAAAATCAACACACAGAAATCCCTTGCATTCCTATACACTAATAATGAGAAAGTAGAAAGAGAAATTAAGGAAACAATTCAATTCACCATTCCAATGAAAAGAATAAAATACTTAGGATTATATCTACCTAAAGAAACTAAAGACCTATATATAGAAAACTATAAAACACTGATGAAAGAAATCAAAGAGGACACTAATAGATGGAGAAATATACCATGTTCATGGATTGGAAGAATCAATATAGTGAAAATGAGTATATTACCCAAAGCAATCTACAGATTCAATGCAATCCCTATCAAGCTACCAGCGGTATTTTTCACAGAACTAGAACAAATAATTTCAAGATTTGTATGGAAATACAAAAAACCTCGAATAGCCAAAGCAATTTTGAGAAAGAAGAATGGAACTGGAGGAATCAACTTACCTGACTTCAGGCTCTACTACAAAGCCACAGTCATCAAGACAGTGTGGTACTGGCACAAAGACAGAAATATAGATCAATGGAACAAAATAGAAAGCCCAGAGATAAATCCACACACATATGGACACCTTATCTTTGACAAAGGAGGCAAGAATATACAATGGAGTAAAGACAATCTCTTTAACAAGTGGTGCTGGGAAAACTGGTCAACCACTTGTAAAAGAATGAAACTAGATCACTTTCTAACACCACACACAAAAATAAACTCAAAATGGATTAAAGATCTAAATGTAAGACCAGAAACTATAAAACTCCTAGAGGAGAACATAGGCAAAACACTCTCCGACATAAATCACAGCAGGATCCTCAATGATCCGCCTCCCAGAATACTGGAAATAAAAGCAAATATAAACAAATGGGATCTAATTAAAATTAAAAGCTTCTGCACAACAAAGGAAACTATAAGCAAGGTGAAAAGACAACCCTCTGAATGGGAGAAAATAATAGCAAATGAAGCAACTGACAAACAACTAATCTCAAAAATATACAAGCAACTTATACAGCTCAATTCCAGAAAAATAAACGACCCAATCAAAAAATGGGCCAAAGAACTAAATAGACATTTCTCCAAAGAAGACATACGGATGGCTAACAAACACATGAAAAGATGCTCAACGTCACTCATTATCAGAGAAATGCAAATCAAGACCACAATGAGATACCACTTCACACCAGTCAGAATGGCTGCGATCCAAAAGTCTGCAAGCAATAAATGCTGGAGAGGGTGTGGAGAAAAGGGAACCCTCTTACACTGTTGGTGGGAATGCAAACTAGTACAGCCACTATGGAGAACAGTGTGGAGATTCCTTAAGAAATTGCAAATAGAACTGCCTTATGACCCAGCAATCCCACTGCTGGGCATACACACTGAAGAAACCAGAATTGAAAGAGACACACATACCCCAATATTCATCGCAGCACTGTTTATAATAGCCAGGATATGGAAACCACCTAGATTTCCATCAGCAGATGAATGGATAAGAATGCTGTGGTACATATACGCAATGGAGTATTACTCAGACATTAAAAAGAATACATTTGAATCAGTTCTAATAAGATGGATGAAACTGGAACTGATTATACAGAGTGAAGTAAGGCAGAAAGAAAAACACCAATACAGTATACTAACACATATATATGGAATTTAGAAAGACGGTAACAATAACCCTGTATGCAAGACAGCAAAAGAGACACAGTTGTCTAGAGCGGACTTTTGGATTCCGAGGGAGAGGGAGAGGGTGGGATGATTTGGGAGAATAGCATTGAAATATGTATACTATCATGTAAGAAACGAATCACCAGTATATGTTCGATGCAGGATGCAGGATGCTTGGGGCTGGTGCATGGGGATGATCTGGAGGGATGATGTGGGGTGAGAGGTAAAGAAAAACAAACAAACAAAAAAAACTCCTTAATATGTCTTTGCTTTGCTACCTGATTGGTACAAGTATTCCTTGACCTATTATAGAAATACTTCTGTAAAAAAAGAGAGAAGTGTGATGATGGTACATTTGTAAATGCGTCTTGTATTTATTTATTTATTTTTAAAGCAGTTTTCTTTTTTATTTGATTGTTACTTATGTTTGGCTGCCCTGGGTCTTTATTGTGTGCATGGGCTTCTCTTTGCGGTGGCCTCCCTTTTTGCAGAGCACGGGCTCTAGGGTATGGACTCAGGAGTTGTGACATACACAGGCTTAGGTGCCCTGCAGCATGTGGAATCTTCCTGGACCAGGGATCGAACCTATGTCCCCTCCATTGGCAGGCGGATTCCAAACCGCTGGACCACCAGGGAAGTCCAAAACCTCTTGTATTTAAAAGAGCTTCCCAGGTGGCGCTAGTGGTAAAGAACCTACCTGCCATGCAGGAGACATGCAAGACATGGGTTCGATCCCTGAGTGGGGAAGATCCTGGAGGAGGGCGTGGCAGCCCACTCCAGTATTCTTGCCTGGAGAATCCCATGGACAGAGGAGCCCGGCAGGCTGCAGTTCATGGGGTCTCAGGACACAACTGAAGCAACTAAGCAGCATGCTGGCACATGTTAGAGGCAAATTTACAACCAAGCTGATGATGCAGCAGTTTTAGACCTTGGAGTCTTCAGTAAGTGTTCAAACTATGTATTTTGTTTCATTTTCTTGAACAGAGCCTCCACAAAGTCAAGAACTGTCCTTTACTTCTTCTCTGGTGTGCAAAGAACCCTGACATTTTATATTTTATGTATCTAATATCATCTTAACTCCCCAATCTTTGGGTAACTGATTTTTTTTTTTTNGGATGTTGGCAATTTGATCTCTGGTTCCTCTGCCTTTTCTAAAACCAGCTTGAACATCAGGAAGTTCACGGTTCATGTATTGCTGAAGCCTGGCTTGGAGAATTTTGAGCATTACTTTACTAGCATGTGAGATGAGTGCAATTGTGTGGTAGTTTGAGCATTCTTTGGCATTGCCTTTCTTTAGAATTGGAATGAAAACTGACCTTTTCCAGTCTTGTGACCACTGCTGAGTTTTCCAAATTTGCTGGCATATTGAGTGCAGCACTTTCACAGCATCATCTTCCAGGATTTGAAACAGCTCAACTGGAATTCTATCACCTCCACTAGCTTTGTGGAGGCCCACTTAACTTCAAATTCCTAGATATCTGGCTCTAGATTAGTGATCACATCATCATGATTATCTGGGTCATGAAGACCTTTTTTGTACAGTTCTTCTGTGTATTCTTGCCACCTCTTCTTACTTCACAGTTAATTCTTAAAGTCAACCTTGGATGTCAGAGGCAATAGAATGATACCCTAGAATTATTTTAAGGTACAATTATTTCAAATATCTTATGTGTAATTATTTTTTTTCACAAATGAAATAGCATTTTTAAAAACTGTAAGATCTTACCATGAATTCAACCTCATCAAAGGATGTGCTCCACCAAAAGAAACAACAAAGTCAAAATGAAGATTCCAGAAGAAAGAGGGAGTTATAAGCAAGGAAAATGAGGAGTGTCTGGAAACACATAAATAAACATTGATTATGTACAATTTCATCCAGTTTGAAAGATCACACATGTAGACTATGGCACAAAATAAGAAGCAAGTTGGAAGGTACTAATTAGAATAAGCATATTCTAAGGCCATAATTCTTAAATTTACAAATTTTTAAAATGTGGGTATAACAGACCCCCAGATTTTATCTGCCTCTTGAGAAACCTGTAAGCAGGTCAAGAGGCAACAGTTAGAACCAGACATGGAATAATGCACTGGTTCAAAGTTGGGAACGGAGCATGGCAAGGTTGTATATTGTCACCTTGCTTATTTAATTTCTATGCAGAGTGCCTCATGCCAAATGCTGGGGTTGATGAATCACAAGCTTGAATCAAGATTGCCAGGAAAAATATCAATAACCTCAGATATGAAGGTGACACATTCTTATGGCAGAAAGCAAAGATGAACTAAAGAGCCTCTTAACAAAGGTGAAAGAAGAGACTGAAATTTAAACCTCAACATTCAGAAAACGAAGATCATGTCATCTGGTCCCATTACTTCATTGTAAATAGATGGGAAGAAACAGAAACAGTGGCAGGTTTCTTTACTTGTGCTCCAAAATCACTGCATATGGGGACTGAAGCCATGAAATAAAAAGGCACTTGTTCCTTAGAAGAAAAGCTGACAAACCTAGACAGTGTATTAAAAAACAGAGACATCACTTTGCCAACAAAGATCATATAGTCAAAGCTACAGTTTTACTAGTAGTCACATAGGGATGTGAGACTTAGACCATAAAGAAGGCTGAGCACCGAAGAATTGATGCTTTCCAACTGTGGTGCTGGATAAGACTCTGAGGGTCCCTTAGAGAGCATGGAGATAAACCAGTCAATTCTAAAATAAATCAACTCTGAATAGTCATTGAAAGGATTGATGCTAGATAAAGCAAGAGAAATAGAAACAAGCAAACAAACAAAACATTTACTTCTCTTTACTGATCACATCAAAGCCCTTGACTGTGTAGATCACAACACTGTGGAAAATTCAAGAAATGTGGATGCCAGACCACCTTACCTGCCCCTTGACAAATCTGTATGCAGGTCAAGCAGCAACAGATAGAAGCGGATATGGAACAATGGACTGGTTCACAATCAGTAAAGGAGTGTGTCAAGGCTGTATATTGCTATCTTGCTTATTTAACTTCTATGCAGAATACACCGTGCAAAATGGTGGGCTGAATGAATCAGAAGCTAGAATCAAGATTGCCAGGTGATATATCAATAACCTCAGATATGCAGATGATACCAGCCTTATGGCAGAAAGTGAAGAGGAACTAAGGAGCTTCTTGATGAAAATGAAAAAGGAGAGTGAAAAATCTGGCTTAAAACTCAGCATTCTAAAACCTAAGATCATGGCATCCGGTCCCATCACTTCAGGGAAAATAAACAGAGAAACAATGCAAACAGTGACCCATTTTATTTTCTTGGGCTATAAAATCAATACATATGGTGACTGCAGCAATAAAATTAAAAGACCTTTGCTCCTTAGAAGAAAAGCTATGACCAAACTAGACAGCCTATTAAAAAGCAGAGCTATGACTTTGCCAACAAAGTTTGTTTAGTCAAAGTTATGGTTTTTCCAGTAGTGACATATGGATGTGAGATTTGGACCATAAAGAAAGCTGAGAGGCATAGATTGATGCTCTTGAACTATGGTGTTGGAGCAGACTCCTGAGAGTCCCTTGGACAGCAAGGAGCTCCAACCAGTCAATCCTAAAGGAAATCAGTCCTGAACATTCTTTGGAAGGACTGATACTGAAGATGAAACTCCAATACTTTGGCCACCTGATTTGAAGAAATGACTCACTGTAAAAGACCCTGATGCTGGGAAAGATTGAAGGTGGGAAGACTGAAAAAGATTGGCTGGGAAAGACTGAGGGAGTTAGAGCAAGCTCCAGGAGTTGGTGATGGACAGGGAAGCCGGACATGCTGTAGTCCAAAGGGGTCGCAAATAGTCGAACATGAATGAGCGACTGAATGGAATTGATGCTGAAGCTGAAGCACCAATGCTTTAGCCACCAATGCAAAGAACTGACTGACTGGAAAAGACCCTGATTCTGGGAAAGATTGAAGGCTGGAGAAGATGGAAACGACAGAGGATGAGATGGTTGAACGGCATCATCGACTCAATGGACCTGAGTCTGAGCAAACTGTGGGAGATGGTGAAGGACAGGGAAGCCTGGCGTACTGCAGTCCATGGTGTCACAAAGAGTCAGACACAACCAAGAGAGGGAATAATGATAAATAATCTCAATTACAATTGTTAAATTGCAAAACGCTGACAAGAAATTTGCCAATTGTGTCACTGAGGAATCTACGTTTAATACATTGTACAGTAGAGATGTGAAAACATTTTAAGTTAATGCAGAATGACCATCTTTGTATTTAGAACGATCATATTGGACATGCTATCTTTAATACTGTCTGTAATTTTGAACAATCTTACCTTGTAGGAAAGTTAGACAAACCTTTCAAAAATAAATTTAAAATATATATAAATACAAATGACCAAAAAAGATGAAAATTTAGACACGAAAGATTTCAGTTTCAATGCCTCCTTTTTAAATTTTTCCCTAAAGAGCTGTCTATTCTTCACATTTAAGATTCGTTTTTAATAATTTTTGGTAGTAAGCAAAACAGAAGAAAGCCCTGGATACACATAAACTGGAAAATCTACTAAGAGGCCCTTTTCACAATAGCTGTAAATTTAAGGGAATACCTACTATTTCAGAGTAGAGAGATCTGGAGGTAAAAACTGCCCCTTCACTCAGGATGTTGTTCTTAAAGTTTGAATTGATTTGGAGCAAGAAGAATGATGTGTTCTTGGGCAAATTTAAACCCTGATTTATGTCATCTCAGAGGCCCAAATAAAATTAAGTGAATAATTTACTTTACAGTATCCCATAGCAGTCATTGTTCCCAAGCACTTAAGAGAAGCTTATGCAAAGGATGAGGGATGAGGGATCATTATCCCAAATTTCAAAGAATTCACATGGATTCATTTTTTAAATGGTTGGACAGAAAACATTCAAGAATATTCAAACATATAAGGTAACTAGGCCCCAAAGTGAAATTCATCAGAACCAACATATATAAAGACACCTGAAAAAGAAAATTTATAGTAATATTGTTAGTTATTTTTAAAAAGGAAACAATGAAAATATCTGATGACAGAAAGGTTAAATTGTGGCATATCCCTCCATGGAATGGATAAGCAAAAAGAGGCAAGTCACAGAAAATATAGCATAGTTCCATTTATTTAAAGTTAATATAAGCAAAAACATATATTGCTTTGCAATACATATAAGTTTGTAACAAAATTTTAAAGAAACATATGGAAACGATAAAGCCCCAATATGAAATACTCGTACCTCTGGGGACAGGATTGAGGTGGAGAGTGCATAGTGCTTGCTATGAGATGAGTTCTTGGATGTGTATTGCATTACTCACTATACCATTATGTTTTTACTGGATGTTTAATGGTAAACACATAAAAAGACATTCATGCATGAATGAAAAATTGAATAAAATTCACCTGGAAAGTGTCTTTCAGTTCAGTTGCTCAGTTGTGTCTGACTCTTTGCGACCCTGTGAACTGCAGCACGCCAGGCCTCCCTGTCGATCACCAAATCCCAGAGTCCACCCAAACCCATGTCCATTGAGTTGGTGATGTCATCCAGCCATCTCATGCTCTGTCATCTCCTTCTTCTCCTTCCCTCAATCTTTCCAACATCAGGGTCTTTTCAAATGAGTCAGCTCTTCACATCAGGTGGCCAAAGGATTGGAGTCTCAGCTTCAACATCAGTCCTTCCAATGAACAACCAGGACTGATCTCTTTTAGGATGGACTGGTTGGATCTCCTTGCAGTCCAAGGGACTCTCAAGAGTCTTCTCCAACACCACAGTTCAAAGCATCAATTCTTCAGTGCTCAGCTTTCTTTATAGTCCAACTCTCACATCCATACATGACCACTGGAAAAACCATAGCCTTGACTAGAAGGACCTTTGTTGACAAAGTAATGTCTCTGCTTTTTAATATGCTGTCTAGGTTGATCATAACTTTCCTTCCAAGGAATAAGCGTCTTTTAATTTCATGGTTGCAGTCACCATCTGCAGTGATTTTGGAGCCCAGAAAAAATAAAGTCAGCCACTGTTTCCACGGTTTCCCCATCTATTGGCCATAAAGTAATGGGACTGGATGCCATGATCTTCGTTTTCTGAATTCTGAGCTTTAAGCCAAATTTTTCACTCTCTTCTTTCACTTTCATCAAGAGGCTCTTTAGTTCTTCTTCACTTTCTGCCATAAGGGTGGTGTCATCTACATATCTGAGGTTACTGATATTTCTCCTGGCAATCTTGATTCCAGCTTGTGCTTCTTCCAGCCCAGCCTTTCTCATGATGTACTCTGCACATAAGGTCAACAAGCAGGGGGANTTAATTTTGTGATAATTTAGAGGCAAGGATGATTGCTCAGTAAATTGAAAATTAATGAATGACTTTGTAAGTATATGTTTTATAGCTGGCATTTAGGTGTATATGCCCTGTCTCTTATACACATCTAGATGTGTATAAGAGACAGAGCAGAGTGACAATATACAGCCTTGACATACTCCTTTTCATATTTGCAACCAGTCTTTTGTTCCATGTCCAGTTCTAACTGTTGCTTCCTGACCTGCATACAGGTTTTTCAAGAGGCAGGTCAGATGGTCTGGTATTCCTATCTCTTTCAGAATTTTCCACAGTTCACTGTGATCCACACAGTCAAAGCCTTTGGCATAGTCAATAAAGTAGAAAGTGTCTTCAACTTTTTGAATTATCAATTGCATTATACAAAGAGTAAAAGTTAAAATTAACTTCATAGCTATACTGTTTATTTTAATGATTATATTATTTATTTTAAAGAATTAACTATGATTCTCATATTTAAGTAAGTATCTTATAATTCTGTATACTTAAGCTTAATAAATTTTTTATTGTATGGAAAGGTAAATGATGTCCCCATCTTAGCTATTACTATACAAACTTTATTTTCTTAACAAAATGAGGGATTCAGTGGTACAACTTAAACTTAATATCAACTTCTGAAATCCACCTGTGTAATGCACAGCTACATATGCATAGAAATTTATTCATACATAGTGTTATATCACATATATGGATACATATATTACTATATACATTGTACTGTTTAAATATTAGTGGTGAATTGTTTTTATCATCAGATGAACTTATTCCATACAATACTGCACATGAGAAAAGAGAATACATTCTCTTTTAAGAGGTTTTGTTTTTATATATAAAATTTAGCTAATATTTACAAAGATCCTTTGGTTTATTTTTAAGATTAAGGATTTCTTTCCTTTCATCTCTAAAAGTAGGCTTCAAACAGTTCCATACGTTTGGTAAAGGTCAATATCAACCCCAAGATATATTTTAGCAGGGAAGGTCAATCATAATTTCAAATATTTTTCACATTACATTTTGATATTAAGTATACATAATTTTGTTACCATTCCATTCTCTTATGTTTATGTAGACTAAGAAAATAACACTACAAATTGCACAGAGTTTCTAATATTGACTAAATTACTGTTTATGTGTGCTTATATTAAAAGAAAAACATTATTCTTACTAATAGTTTCATTAATTACTACATTACAATGTGACTCTGTAGAAAGGATAGTTTCTGTTTATACATGTTGGGAATTCTGAATAAATTTTATTGATACTGAGGTCTGGGCAAAAGCCATCTCTTGAAAGGTAATTTTTAAGTAATTAGATAGAACTCCAGAGAGATTTATCTCCTGAGTTGTATACTTACATTTCAAGGTTGGTTGAAACTTAGAACCTTGAAGACATTCTGGGTTGTAAATAAGGAGACAATGAACTTATTTATCTTTGCCATGGAGAGATTTATTTATATTCTATGGAGCTAAGAGTCAGAAGCCAGTATCTTTTCCATTATATTTCCAAGAAGACTCTTTTGGAAGGGATTGATACAGCATGTAAATAAGGGCCTAGATTCATTTTATTTAGGGTTCCTCACTAGCAATACAGACTCCATACGCTGTCTCTTATACACATCTAGATGTGTATAAGAGACAGGTTATATCTGACTCTGTGATACCATGGACTGCAGTACACCAGGCTTCCCTGTCCAGCACCAACTCCTGGAGCTTACTCAAGCTCATGTCCATCAAGTCGGTGATACCATCCAACTATCTCATCCTCTGTCNTCACATTCCAAGATGTCTGGCTCTAGATTAGTGATCACATCATGATGATTATCTGGGTCATGAAGATCTTTTTTGTACAGTTCTTCTGTGTATTCTTGCCACCTCTTCTTAATATCTTCTGCTTCTGTTAGGTGCATACCATGTCTGTCCTTTATCGAGCCCATCTTTGCATGAAATGTTCCCTTGGTATCTCTAATTTCTTGAAGAGATCTCTAGTCTTTCCCATTATTTTCTTTTCCTCTATTTCTTTGCATTGATCGCTGAAGAAGGCTTTCTTATCTCTTCTTGCAATTCTTTGGAACTCTGCATTCAGATGCTTATATCTTTCCTTTTCGCCTCTCTTCTTTTCACAGCTATTTGTAAGGCCTCCCCAGACAGCCGTCATGTTGCTATGGATAGGTGCAGTAATTTGCAAAACTGCCCCCAACTTTCTGTTCCTCTGTATGTTCATGTCATTTGTGGTATAAAAGTGCAATTCTGCCCAGGAGGTGGAGTTTATTTCCCCACTATGAATTTGGGCTGGCCCTGTGGTCCACTTTTGCCAGTACAATGCTTTGAACAGAGGTGATGCTGGGCAACCTTCAGAATATCCTGGGTTTACTGCATTAGGACTTTTTGTAATATTTGATGTGTTGTTATCCAAAATTTGTTTTGTGTATATATATAGTGGGAAATTTTTAGAATTTGGAAGCTTGTTTCACCCCTTTCATAAATCCTCTCTTTCAAGATCATTTTCTCAGTAAGATCACACACACAAAAAAATCTTTGAGATTAAATCAGAACAATGATATGTTTGCATTACTTGTATCTGCCAAATCTTGAAGAGAGTATATGGCATTCAAACACTGTGTGGTGAGCCACAAGTCACCACATGGTATTAAATAGAAATCTGAATAATTTTTCAAGGTAATTTTTATCTCCAGGTAGAGCCAATACTGAGTGAAATTTTTATGAGTTTTGAAGATTATTGATCAATAATAAAAATGATCTCTGTGAAGCTTTCTCCATTTACAGGATACTGTTCTCAATATAAGAGCTTCCCAGGTGGCCCAGTGGTAAAAAAAAAAAAATCCATCTGCCAATGCAAGAAACACAAGAGACGTGGCTTCAATCCCTGGGTCAGGTACGTCCCCCGGAGGAGGAAATGACGACCCAATCCAGTATTCTTCACTGTAAAATCCCATGGAGAGAGGAGCCTGGCACTCTGCAGTCCATGGGGTGGCAAAGTCAGACACAACTGAGCATACACACACACACACACACACACACACACACATTCTCAATGTATCTCCTTTAGATACTTAAAATGTCTGTTAGGCAGAGAAGGTATGCATCATGGTCTTTATAAAAAAGGAAACTGAGTCTTAGAAATATTTTTTAAGTGGAAGACCTTGATGAGTCCATTTCAAGTTCCCTGGCTTAGAATCTTCTTCTTTTCATTATAAGGAACAATTGCAGTAGGAGAAACAACATGCCTATATCTAAGTGTAATACAAGGTAGCATGTACTAAAATATGGAGAAAAAGTAGATACAGTGTGGCAGCAATTTAGAGAAGGCAGGAAAATGTTGTTTTTGCCTGACAGATCAAAAGTGGTATTTGAATTGAGCTCTGCAGAAAAAGAGGTTAGCTCAGGAATGTGACAATGAATGGACATCACAGACATCTATTAATGTAACATACTATGCTGACTGGATTTAGAAAGCAAGGATATACAACACAGAAAAAGCAATTGTATGGATTTAACATTAATTTAAAAAACTAATAGCAAGCTGAAAATGCAAGATACCCTTCTTAATTGAGTAATGGGTGCCTTTCAAAAACCTATATCAAATTTAATGATAAAATTAAGTAATCATCATATTTAATGGTAAAACTTCAAAAGCATTCCAGTTAAATCAGGAACATGGCAGGGAGGTCTTTCATGGCCCAGAGTGAGGTGAGGCCAGTAAAGACAAGGCCAACATTTACACAATCCTCTGAAGCAGTAACCTTTAAAATTCACACCTAGACCTAATGCTGGGTATTCTAAACGATAAAATGGAAGATGTGTAATTAGTGAGATGACTATAAATAAGGCACATGGATACAAAGAGAGACAAAGTTATCTGGATCACTGCTGTACAGTACAAATTAATATAACACTGCAAATCAACCTCAATAAATATTTTTTGAAAGAACAGTTTTCTTCACCATCCAAATTAGTGCATACTCTTTCCTTCTCCCTACTCTTGTGCTCTGACCCCATTTAATAAATCACTCTATGCATTTAAGGAGCTTTCTCAGCAGTGTCGTGGTTGAGAGTGTCCTCTGTCAGGAATCTGCCTTCTGTGACAAGGGGTCCTATGAGATTCCATACTTGGTACCACCTGGCACCACTGATATTAATTCCTGCTGCTACCAAATTACAGACACCAGATGCAACTACTCTTGAGGTTCCTTTTATCGAGTGAAGCGTCTGGGCACTGGGTCCTGTGACTGCCTCCACATGTATGTCCCCTCGGTGTGTCAAAACGGCACTCAACTTGGACATACATCAGAGCAGTCAGCATACAGGAACTATATTTGTGAGTGTATTACACTTCTCATTGTGTATGATGTCTCCTCAATATCTTCCTGAGCTTTTAGAAGAATTTTTTTTTTACAGACTTTATACTTCACCCCTACTATTTCTGGGGTTCAGTCTTGTGCCCATAACAGATGGATCAGAGGACATATTTGAGGGACAGATACCACGCAGTGCTTTGAATTGCCTTTCTCTCTTATGAGAGGCTTTCTCATTGTGCACAATTATGAGTTGTCCCTCTTAAGGTAAATTCTTCTGAAGGATTCTTTGCACCTCATGCAAAAAGTACTTCTGGCCTATCCATCTCAGTCAATCTACCAGACATGTTGTGCCACGGTTAAACACAGCTTAGACTCCACTGAGAAAGTGTATAAATTCTTATCTTATAAGAAATCCTTTCGTCAATTATTAAGCTTGACAAGAAGGCATATATTATATATATATACACTATATTATTTATATTAAATATACATATTATATATATATATTAGTTAAAGCTAATGAAATACAGACTAAATTCTCAAGCTCTTATTAATGAAAAGATACAAAAGGGTACTTCAGCCTTTAGTACTTCATCTAGTCACCTATCTTCAGAGGTGCAAATATGTAGCAGTAATAATATAATATCTACCAGCTAAATTTCATGAAAAAGAAACAGCAGTGGCTAAAATACCAAATATTTTGTACCAGGGTGTACATATATGTCAGTAGCCTGGACTTCGATAAAGAGATGGGATTAAGAAATTCCCCAAATGAGAGTCTTTTAGGAAAAGCCCTTGGAAAGAAAAGTTATTATATTTTACAGCCTAGATTTTTATGGTTGAAATCATGGGCTTTGGAGAAAGACTTGAGTTTGAAGTCTTTTTTTTTTTTAAACTGACTCTGTGATCATACATAATTACTTAAATTCTCCCACTCTCCAATTTGCCTTAAAATTGGACTTATAATTTTACAGAGGATTTTTTAAATCAAGATTTAGTAAGATAATGTCTTTGTGTGCCTAGCATAGTCACTAGCCTATAGAAAATACTCAATTAACAATCATTGTTTTTATTAAAAAATTTTTTTTTCAAATAGTTCTTCCCAGCTTCCTTGGAACCTGCTTTGGATTTTACTCTATTATCTGTAAAAATTGAGATGTATAAATTATTAAAGATATTAACCCTTACCCATTCTTCTTTTATTCATTTCTCTGATTCATATGAAGTTAAACTTGCTGGAAGCTGATTTGGTCACACTAAAACAATATGTAATCTTTTCAAGTTTTCTTAGAACGATTTCTTATCTTATGGGTTCCCAAATAAGCCTTTCATACGTGCAAAATGAAGTAGACAATGTGCAGCTTTAAATTAATTAGAAGAAACACGAAGACATACATTTTAAAGGAGTACACCAGAGTCCTATACCATACGCTGGATTTTTCAACTTAGGGTGAAATTATAGCTCACAGCATTTTCAGCAATGTAGTGAAGGCCATAAGTGAAGTCACTCAGTCGGGTCCAACTCTTTGCGACCCCGTGGACTGTAGCCTTCCAGGCTCCTCCACCCATGGGATTCTCCAGGCAAGAGTACTGGAGTGGGTTGCCATTTCCTTCTCCAGGGGATCTTCTCGACCCAGGGATCGAACCCAGGTCTCCCACATTGGAGGCAGATGCTTTAACCTCTGAGCCACCAGGGAAGCCCTAGCAAAGGCCATGGGGATTTATAATTGGACAGATACTAAAATGAGGTCAGTATTAAATGTTTCATACTTTCAGTGTGTCTGACAATCTTACATAAAGCAGATGTCTCCTAAGAAAGAACTGACACGGATGGCTGGGCTTGGCAAACCACCAGCGCATGAAAAACACACCTTTAAGGACAGGGAAAACCAACCTCTTTTATCAGTCCCACAGAAACGTGTTTCTGGAGCCGGATTCTCTGGCTCAGAGATTGAGTCAGCTGTATTCAAAATAAAGACTGAGATCACGCACATCAATTTCACTTAATTAGCCTTTTACATGACTTTCATTTCTGTGAAGCTGGCTAATTAACAACATGCTTGCAAATCAACTCTCCTTCTCCTCTCTCTTGAGTTCACAGGCGTTCCCGCTCTCATACTCACTAAAATCAGCTCTCCTAACATCTCTTCTTCTGCAGCAATTCAGGCTTGAGGGTAGTACCCCATTGAGATACAGTAGCTGGACTATTAATTTTGTTCTATACTTTCCTCTCTCCGGGAAACAAGCTCTTCAATTCGTGAGATCGCTCTGAGGCAGAGTGTTTATGTTGAGCAGATTTATGTCGCGCCTGCATTGAACAACTGACTATGCTGGCTGGAAATTACTACACTTGCCACAGATATGAATTTTAAATAAAATTGTTTCAAAGCCTATTTAAGTAAATGAAAAGAGCCTTCTCCATTACCCAAATGAATGCTATCTCATGTTTCCATACAGAGTTGCTTCTTTTTTCTTAAATGAAGTGTGATTTTATCTTCATGACAGAGTTTCTGTCATTGTCAAATGTTTCAAATACATTTTGGTTGATTAAGATATTAGTGTACAATGACTGATAGCATTGTACTCTCTAACTCCTTGCAAACAGCCATGTTGGGAAACTTATAAATGACTCCCAGACCATACTGTAGCTTACAATCTGTTGCCTCAGCCAGTCAAATGTTTTTGTGGAAAGAAGTCACATTTATTCTCAATTAACTTGCAAGTTTGATTTTTATTTCCACACAAATGGCATTAATACTTATAGCTCTCCTTTTGAGAACAATTGAGGGCTATTTCCATTACCCATTTTGGAGAGGAATGGGGAATGTAAACTCTAAGATCTGAAACGAGTGTAGTTTTATTAATTGGATTACCATCCTGAGTTATAAAGGGTCTAGTGTAAGTTTGTCATTTTATCATAAAGTCATTGCTTTGCCCTACAGATTATGCTGTTTCAAGTACTAAACATTACCCTTGGTGAATAAATGCCAAACATAATCAAAATACTCATAAGTACTGCTAGAATATTGGAATAGGTGCAATGAAATTTTCTCTTGTGATTTACCCAAATCTCTGTATGGTTTACATTCCTATAATTAAAAAATAAATTTCTTTCCAGGAGTTACTTTAGCAAAAGGTTGCAAGTCATAACATATTAAATAGCAGAAAAATGCCATTAAATCCTAAAAATATAACTCATCAGGAAAACAAAGGAATTTAGCCATTTAAAACTGACAATAGAAATTTAATTAGGGGCATAATAATAATTCAATACATAATAATTCACCTGAATTATATAGATTATGATTTTTTTGTAGATGAATTTTAAGACTCAGCAGGTAGCAATTAGCTGACCTTAGCGGTGACAGTGAGGTATGAGGGGAAAGATAGACACTGAAACAATTTTGGTTTAAGACTTGACTTACAGCAAAGAAGAGCCTCAGTCAGTTCAGTTCAGTCGCTCTGTCATGTCTGACTCTTTGCGACCCCATGGACTGCATCACGTCGGGCCTCCCTGTCCGTCACCAACTCCTGGAGTTTACTCAAACTCATGTCCATTGAGTCAGTGATGCCA
>SJYX01008452.1:173226-228760 GCA_006410675.1 Oreotragus oreotragus | reverse complement strand
ACTCCACGAGTTGGTGATGGACAGGGCGGCCTGGCGTGTTGTGATTCATGGGGTCACAAAGAGTCGGACACGACTGAGCGACTGAACTGAACTGAACCGATAATATCCAAAGCAACCTAGATATTCAAAGCAATCTACAAAATCAAATCACCAGCAGCATTTTTCACAGAATTAGAACAGAAAATTTTACAATATGTATAAAAACACAAAGTGAAAAGTGAAAGTGAAGTCGCTCCGTCTTGTCCAACTCTTTGCAACCCCATGGACTGTAGCCTATAAGGCTCCTCCGTCCATGGGATTCTCCAGGAAAGAATAGTGGAGTGGGTTGCCATTCCCTTCTCCATCTCCATTTATGGTAATCGTCTGCCTACAAGGCGGGAGACCTGGGTTCAATCCCTAGATCGGGAAGATCTCCTGGAGAAGTGAATGGCAACCCACTCCAGTATTCTTGCCTCCTCCCCAAAAAAAGGGGCTCAAAGAAATATTTAGATTTCCCTGGTGGCTCAGATGGTAAAGCGTCTGCCTACAATGCAGGAGACCCGGGTTCAATCCCTCAGTTGGGAACATTTCCTGGAGAAGGGAATGGCAACCCACTCCAGTATTCTTGCCCCCGCCAAAAAAAAGCACTCAAAGGAAAACACAAAAAGACCCCAAATATCCAAAGCAATCTTGAGAAGGAAAAGTGGGCTCCCTGACTTCAGACTATACTATAAACCTAGAGTAATAAAAAAAAAAAAGTATGATACTGGCACAAAAACAGAAAATATAGATCAGTAGAACAAGATAAAAAATTCCTGAGATAAACCCAAACATCTATGATCAAATAATCTATGACAAAGGAGGAAAGAATATACAATGGAGAAAAGACAGTCTTTTCAATAAATGGTGCTAAGAAAACAGGACAGCTATATGTAAAAGAATGAAATTAGAACACTCCCTAACACCATATACGAGAATAAACTCCAAATGGATTAAAAACCTAAATGTAAGGATGGATTCTATTAATATAGAACTCTTAGAGGAAAACACAGGCAAAAAATTGTCTGACATAAATTGCAGCAATATTTTTTTCCAAGCAGTCTCCTACAGTAATGAAATAAAAATAAACAAATAGGACCTAATTAAACTTAAAAGCTTCTGCACAGCAAAGGAAACCATAAACAAAAGGACAGCCCACAGAATGGGAGAAATTATGGGATTAATCTCCAAAATATACAAACAGCTCATGTAGCTCAATTAAGAAAAAAAAAAAGCCAATCAACTCAATCAAAAAATGAGCGGAAGATCTAAATAAACATTTCTTCAAAGAAGATATAGAGGTGTCCAAAAAGCATGAAAAAATACTGATGATAATACCTAAGGTCAGAGATGTGGCTGTGATGATCTGGAGATTCAGCTGGGACTGGGTGATCCAAGGTTACCTTATACATGTCTGGCTGTTGGTATTTGCAGTTGACAGAATCATGTTTTGGAGAAGGCAATGGCACCCCACTCCAGTACTCTTGCCTGGAAGGTCCCATGGATGGAGGAGCCTGGTAGGCTGCAGTCCATGGGGTTGCTAAGAGTTGGGCCGACTGAGTGACTTCATTTCGCTTTTCACTTTCATGCATTGGAGAAGGAAATGGCAGCCCACTGCAGTATTCTTGCCTGGAGAATCCCAGAGACAGAGGAGCCTGGTGGGCTGTCGTCTATGGGTTCGCACAGAGTCGGACACGACTGAAGCGACTTAGCAGCAGCAATAGCAGCAGAGTCATGTTTTCTGTGTTGCCCTGCCCATGTGTTATTTCATCATCCAATAGTCTAGCCCAGGTTTTTTCATATAATCATGAGGGTGTCCCAAGGAACTCCCCAACAGGATTTGCTTGGAAGTAATGTGTGCCAGTTCTAGGCCTGCACATCAAAACAATCGACATACCCTTTCCACGATTTCTTTGAATTTATTACCTGCTGGAAAACAAACATGGTGGTGACTCAGCTTTAACCATGTAAATGATGCTATTCACCTATGTGCGGCTTATCAATAACTCAAAGGAACCTGGGCCCTCAAGTGATTGTGAGCAGTACAACTAATTTGCTGAACTGGGCTCTTTCACTCAGGACAATTAACTGGGAGAGATATCATTAACTTCTTTGTTCAGGAACAAGATAATTTTTATCCCCAAAGACCACATGGAAGTTGAGAGATTTGTAACAAAAAGGAAAGGACAATTAAATTATTTCTGTAATGATGGAAAATAGACATGGAGGTTAAGTCTTAAACTTGATACAAAACACCAGTATCTATAACTATTGAAATAAAAAAAAAAAGAAACGACTCAAGCTATTCAGTTCTGTTCAGTTCAGTCACTCAGTCATGTCCGACTCTTTGTGACCCCGTGAATCGCAGCATGTCAGGCCTCCCTGTCCATCACCAACTCCCGGAGTTCACTCAGATTCATGTCCATCAAGTCAGTGATGCCATCCAGCCATCTCATCCTCTGCCGTACCCTTCCCCTTCTGCCCCCAATCCCTCCCAGCATCAGAGTCTTTTCCAATGAGTCAACTCTTCACATGAGGTGGCCAAAGTACTGGAGTTTCAGCTTCACCATCATTCCTTCCAAAGAAATCCCAGGGTTGATCTCTTTCAGAATGGACTGGTTGGATCTCCTTGCAGTCCAAGGGACTCTCAAGAGTCTTCTCCAACACCACAGTTCAAAAGCATCAATTCTTTGGTGCTCAGCTTTCTTCACAGTCCAACTCTCACATCCATACATGACCACTGGAAAAACCATTGCCTTGACTAGACGGACCTTTGTTGGCAAAGTAATGTCTCTGCTTCTCCATATGCTATCTAGGTTGGTCATAAGTTCATCTAATGGCAAGTACAAAACCACCATGCTGCCACTGAAACCTGCCACCTCCTTCTAAGTGAATTTTGCCATTTTTCTCTACAGAGTTGTATGTACTTTGTACGCAAAATAATTGTAATTTTTAAGTTTTATAGGATGGCTGAAAGAGTAGAATTAGGCAATAGCATTTGGATAGCCTATAAAACTTCAGTTCTTTTTTTCTCTGGGGGATAATTACCTGTGATTACTGAGTAAATGTCACTAGAATATTATTAATATTTTAAGTGGTTTTTGGAATAGTCTCAAAACTGCTCTTAGGTGGGTAGGGAATAGGAAAGAGACGAGGGGAATCCTCCTTCCTCCCACATAGGGAAAGCAACCTTCAATTCATCCTCCAGAGGCCAAATATATTAAAATTAGCCAAACTAATTTATGGGCAATGTCCTTGGGGGATAAAGGATCCTAGAAAGGAGTGGTGAGTTTTTGTTTTAATGGTGAAGTTAGAAATGGATGCATCTTGTTTGGTGAATTCTTATTCAGTGCTGACCACTAAGCACAGAAGAAACAACCTTTTCTCATGGTCCTGAAAACTTTTCTGAATATTTTCTTAATTTATTTTTCCTTTGTTAAATGTTAGTTGTTCAGTCGTATCTGACTCTTTATGACCCCATGGACTGTAGTCTGACCAGCTTCTCTGTCCATGGAATTCTTTAGGCAAGAACTATACAGTGGGCAGCCATTCCCTTCTCCAAGGGATCCTCCCAACCTAGAGATCAAACCTGGGTCTCCTGTATTACAGGCAGATTCTTTACCATCTGAGCCACCCTTTATTTGGAAGCAATACCATGGTTTTAAATTCCAGTTTCTTAACTTATTATGCTTCCTATTAACTCTTTCCTGTTGTGCTTGTTCATCTGATTATCTCACACTGTCTCCCATGTTCCACTTCCTCATGGGTTTCCTTTTCACAGCTCACTGGATACATAAGATTTTGTCAGTGGAAGAATTAGGCTTACACTACAAGTGTACTCAAACTAGAAAAGGATTCAGAGTTTCTGAATAGCCACCACCTCCTCCTACCGATAATAAAACCAAGGCTTGAAGAGGGAGAGATCATTGTCTAAAATCATCAAATAGATGTGACTGAGGGAAGATCAGTTTTCTAATCTGAGATTATCACCAGTGTTAGATCATCAGCAGCAGCCTCTACTGGTCTATTCCTACTGGGCATCTTTTTTCCTTAGTGGACATGGTCATGAATACAAATTTGGCATAGACTTTTAAAATATTAATCTTTAAGAAAATGAACACTTTCAGATTAATTTCAAAGAAAAAACATGCCTGTTATTTTTTATTAGATAAAAGTGATTGAAAGATCGACTATAAACAAAAACGGAGGCTCAATTTCCCTATGCATGACTTCACTTGTTACTTATTTTTACCTACCCCAATCCTATCCATTTACTAAGCCTCTTCTCCAGTGGGCCACTTCAAACTATCCTAGAACTGTTTCTACTTTCCTTTTAATTTGAACATTTACTACTCAGTTGACAATGAAATAAGATTCTTTCCCTGCCCCTGGATAGTTTTTCGCTTTCTCCTATATTCTTTCTTGACTTTTTTCATCGGCAGACAGTATATTTCTCTGAGCCAGAAGCCAAGTCTTATATATTCTATTGATCTCCCAATAACTCATGAGTGGAGTAAGCTTACATTTGTTGAGTTTTTATAATGTTCCACTTACTCTGCCAAGTATTTATAGATATCATTTCATTTTAATACTTGTGTAAAACCCTGGAGGTAGTGCTTATTACCCCCCATTTCATATAGAAGGACCAATGAAGTACTAATAGTAGCTAAAAACTTCTTTAAGAACTAAAATTTAGTGACTAGTAAAACAGGCAATTAAACCAAGATCATCTGTCTTCTGAAAGTGTTCTTTTCAGTAAATGTTGGCTGTACTTACTACTTGGCATATAACAAAAGCTTAATAATCATCTGACTATAATAATTTTGTTATTCTTAGAATACAGAATATGTAAAAATATATGTGTGTGATATATATAAGTATGTGCATGTGTATTTATTTAGGATTGTGAACTTGTAAGAATGATCAGTCTTTATAAAGACTTTCTGGATGTACAAGGTTTTTTAAATGCTAATTATGATTGTCAGAATGAACATTGTCTAAATCTGTATTTTATGTCTAATTTTTACATTGCAAGAGAAGAATGTATTCAGGCAAGAATGCTAGCCATCTCTCAGGAAATCATTTTCAGTCCCTCAATGCATTGACTAAGAATAGTTTGTGATGCATGATTTAACAAAGAGCCTATAAGATAGACAATACATTTGGAAAAGTTTTCCTAATTAAGAGGATGCCCACTTAAATAGAAAACCATTTTAACCATGAAAATGCATCTAATGATTTTGGGAAGCAACTTCTAGAAGAATATTTTCTTCCAACAGATATTGGTGACTAATGACTCTATATAAACAGTAACAAAAATGAAGTTTGCAAATAGAAATGGTTCTCTAAAATAGAATTATTTCAAAACTGTCATTATTTTCTACCCACCCAACACAAATATTCAAGCATGCTTAAGCACATCTATGAGTTAATCTTAAAAGTTGTAACATTTTTATGGAAAATTTTATTTAACTTTAAAGTTTTTGCACTTGAAATTTGGCTATAATAGAATTAGCGGTCTTTTTCTGGGAGGAGGGATTAAGTCAAATAGAACGTTTACAGTGGAAATTGAAAGTTTCAAAAAGCAATGTGGAGCTTAGTTTAAACAGATACTGTACAGCAGTGAAGCTTTATGAACAGAATGAGAGTTAAATCTATCAATTCAGGGACAATGACTTCTCTAGAACAAATTTTTAAAATCAGTTCACATAATCATGGATTATCTCATTTCATAGTCAATTTACTACAGACAAGAACTAGGGATATTGTATAGGTGGATGAATAAAATAAATACTATTATTCTTTAGCACACGACATTTAGGGAGATGGGTTAACAAAGCATTGAAAATATGTTATCTCTTCATATTTAATAATATCATTGTCACAGGTTAGGATTTAATAACAGTGATTTGATATGCAGTGCATGATAGTTTTCTTTAAATTAAATGGATAATGGTTTTACATGTACTTATCAATTAACCATGTATATATATGTATGGTATGTATATACACTATTTTATGTATATAATTAACATTTAATGGCAATCATGTAATAATACTTTATTAAAAGTGATTTTCCTGTTTCCATTAACAGTACTTTAAGAATTTATTTATATGATCCCACGGGAGTAATAGTTTATCTTTGTGATTTATGCTTCCCTGGTTTATGCTCAGATGGTAAAGAATCTGGCTGCCAATGCAGGAGTAACAGGAGACACAGGTTTGATCCCTGAGTAGGAAAGATTCCCTGTATGAGGAAATAATAACTAACTCCAGCATTCTTGCCTGGCCGATCAGGACAGAGGAGCTTGGCAGGTTATAGTCCATGGGGTAACAAGGTCAGACGTGCCTGAGCAACTGAGCATGAGCACAAGATACGAGGAATACACAGGGACCAGAACTAAGGTGAGGTGGCAAACTGGCGGTGCCTTCGGATGGTGGGCTCTATGACAAATTAGGACCTGGGAAAGGAGGGAGCTCGAAAGAGAGGCATCAAGCTACTAATACTCAAGAAGCTAGGGAGCGGTGGGTTCGAGGAGGTGATGTTTTAATACTCATTGATCTGAGTGCCATTTCTGTTGTTTGTTTTTTTACTTTGCAGGCATACAAATTAGATTCAAATGGGAATGCCTCCATGATTTCTTAGACATACAATTAACCTGCTGCAGTCTTTTTTTAAAAAAACCATCCTTGTTAACACTCCCTGTTCCACTGCACTGCCTGCCCTCTGTATCCATCTCATGTGAAGCATTTATTCAACAGTCATCATTTAACACGTACTTGTTAAGTCTGAACCAGTATTTGTGCTAAAAACTGAAGACATAATGGTCAACAAGATAGAGACCCTGCCCCTGACACACAGCCTGGTGTACAGGATGCTGCACATTCAAGTCAAATAAAGGGAGAACTGTATCAATACTGAATATTTTTTTAAATAGAAGGAGCTTCTTACCTAGATTTTGAGGGTTAGTGACTATGGAGGACTGCCAAGGAAGTTCTAAGGAGAAACTGTGTCTAATATATTTGTTCCTAGCCACTATCACAGGCTTTCCTCACAGCATTCACCACTTCCAGAGGTAAAATCAACTGGACAGCCATAATTAGTCTTATCCTTTTGCTCATTTTCAATTCTGGTTTACTGACTCTATAGAATTCCTTTCTCTCTCTCTCTTTCTTTCTCTCTGTCCCTCTTTCCTTTTCCTTTTCTTTTTCTGTTTCAAACCAGAGACTTAGGGATAAAATTTAAAATGATCTGACTCTTTGTGACCCCATGGAGTACAGCCCACCAGGATCCTCTGTCCATGGAATTCTCCAGGCAAGAATATTGGAGTGGGTTGCTATTTCCTTCTCCAGGGGATCTTCCTGACCCAGGGATTGAAACTGGGTCTTTCACATTGCAGGCAGACTCTTTATCAACTGGATTACCAGGGAAGACTATTGAGGTCTAGAAACTCAATTTTATTAATACTGATGCAGAACCACTCATAGTGATGCTCTGCTTCAAATGACTCCTAAAGTATAAACAATATACTGACTGTAAATAGAAATGGTGAAAAGATCACAAAATCAGATGATTGTGAGCTTTAAAAATATACAATTTATCAGTATCCAATGGCCATTACGTCCTTTTGAAAGCTTTGCTCCCTTAAGAGAAAAAAAAAATGCCTATTTGAAAAACAATGTCATAAATAGAGTTAATTTTAGCAATTAGTCTGACATACGGGGAAGGCAATGGCACCCCACCCCAGTACTCTTGCCTGGAAAATCCAATGGACAGAGGAGCCTGGTGGGCTGCAGTCCATGGGGTCGCTAACAGTCGGACAGACTGAGCGACTTCACTTTCACCTTTCTCTTTCATGCATTGGAGAAGGAAATGGCAACCCACTCCAGTATTCTTGCCTGGAGAATCCCAGGGATGGGGGAGCCTGGTGGGCTGCCGTCTATGGGGTCGCACAGAGTCGGACACGACTGAAGCGACTTAGCAGCAGCAGCAGCTACAGTCTGACATAACCTAGTTGGTTTATAACAATGTCTAATTCTTGAACTCTGTATTATTCCACATAATNCTGCCGTCTATGGGGTCGCACAGAGTCGGACACGACTGAAGCGACTTAGCAGCAGCAGCAGCAGCAGTCTGACATAACCTAGTTGGTTTATAACAATGTCTAATTCTTGAACTCTGTATTATTCCACATAATGGGTGAAACATAAATCACAAAGATAAACTATTATTCTGTGCATGTTATAATTTTAGCTTGTACTTCCATTATCAAAGTAGCATAAATTCCAACATCATCTTAAATAACAGTAAGTAGTACAGAAATCTAGAATTGCTTCCTGACAATTATCTTAAAAAAAAAGAAATAATAATCCCAAGCAATGTTATCTTTGGCCCATGTAAGGCTAGTACATCACTGAAATAATACTTGTGTGAATCATTTCTATGATTAAGTATTATCAGCTCTTGTCAATTGATTGATTATAATAGTAGCAGCTACCAGGAATTCCCCCACACACACTATCCAAGTTTCTGGCTTATTTCAGGGGATATATACATATATATTTAATAGCTATTTGAAAGGAAAGTGGAAGGTAAATCTTAATACTATATTGTTTTAAAGTCATAACATTTTAAAAATTATTCTCATTATACCATATACATGGATCTTTTAGTCAGGCATAAATCAGTTTGTTTTATCTTCTGGATGAACAAATCTGTTGCCAGAAACTCTTTTTCTCTCCACAAAATGATACATTTAAAGAAACCTTAAGGTCTAGGAATTATAAAATTAAACAAAAAGGAATACTCTCTGAATCTATATGTATCATATAAAATTATATGTTTAAAAGTTTGAAATTCTATAGAGCAAGAGACATCATACAGGTAGGTTGTAGAGACAGTGTGTCTTATATCTGTGCATTAAATTGTTAACTACTATATTTCCAAGTTTTAAATGGAATGTCAAGCCTGGTTTGATTATTGAGACTCACAATTCAAACTTCACTGAAGAGCACTGAAATCTATGACAGTGAGCTCTGATTCAGATCATGGTTGGATGCTCCACATATATGAGTCATGGATATTTTAGGCTATTTCCCTCAATGAAGTGTAGCAAAGAAACCCATGAAACCCATAAACCTATAAAACTCTTAGAAGAAAACACAGGGAAAAATCTTAATGACCTTGGATTTGGCAAAGATTCATAGGTATGACCCTAAAATTATGAGGAACAAAAGGAAAAATTGATAAATGGGCTTCTTTAAGATTAAAAACTATTGTGGTTCAAGAGATCCCACTAGAAAATGAAAAGACAATCCACCGAATGGGAGGTTGCAAATCATATTATTTGCAAATCGTATATCTGATAAGGGACATGTGTGTGTGTTAAACGCTCAGTCAGGTCCGACTCTTTGTGATGTCATGGACTGTATAGACCACCAGACTCCTCTGTCCATGGGATTCTCCAGGAAAGAATACTCAAGTGGGTTGTCATTTCCTCCTCCAGGGGATCTTCCCGACCCAGGGATCAAATCCAGGTATCCTACATTGCAGGCAGATTCTTTACTGTCTGAGTCTAAGGGACGTATATTCATATAATTTAAAGAACTCTTACTGTGGTAACGGTTACACATATATGCAACTATACTAAATATCATGGGATTGCACACTTTAAAAGAGGGAACTATATGATATGTGAATCATATCTTAATTAAGCTACTTTAAAGTTAAAAAAAATTCATATGTTAAATAGCTGAAGAAGCAAAGGAGATTGCTTAAGTTATGGAAACACTGGGGTGGGGAGGAAGTTTATAATTCCATTTTAAAAGACCATGGCAATCATTATTAGGGTAGCTACAAGTCAAATTTCTCATACCTTGCAGTATTTTACAAGCTCAGATAACTATTGTTATATATTTCAAAATCAGTTTGGTCTTCACTGCATGTTTTTGATGTCTTGGTTTTAAGATTAAAAATTTGGAAATAACTTTATGCAACCACAAGAACATTGCAAGAAAGCACAAAACTAGATATAATTTGAGTGTCTGAAAATAGAGAAATAAGTGAAGAAATAATTGCATATCCCTTCTATTGAAAGCTAAGGGGTAATTTTTAAATTATTACTATTATGAACATTACAATATAGAAATATTCTAATATTCTGTCCAAAAAGCAGAGTAAAAATTGTATGTTCACTGTTAGTGTTACTAGGTAAAGGTTTGGTAAGTGTACCGTCCGTGAATTAAGTGCCATCCAACTGAGCAACTTCACTTTCACTTTTCACTTTTATGCACTGGAGAAGGAAATGGCAACACACTCCAGTGTTCTTGCCTGGAGAATCCCAGGGATGGGGGAGCCTGGTGGGCTGCCATCTATGGGGTCACACAGAGTCGGACAGTGACTTAGCATAGCATAGCATAGCATCTATGTCTGAAGATCTATTGCAAGCTTTAAAATGATATAAAATTAATCTCTGTAATATAAGAAATGCAATAAACTTTAAGATGTACCATTAAATTAATAACACCTCTTAAGAGTTAGGGATGGTCTTCCCTGTAGCTCAAATAGTAAAGAGTTTGCCTAAAATGCAGGAGAGCAGGGTTTGATCCCTGGGTTGGGAAGATCCCTTCTCTAGAGAAGGGAATGGAAATCCACTCCAGTATTCTTGCCTGGTGAATCCCATGGACACAGGAGACTGGCAGGCTATGTACAGTCCATGGGGTCGCAAACAGTTAGACATGACTGAGCAACTAACACTACTACAAGAGTTAGGGATAGAAAATGAATCAAAACAACAGGTTAAATTTACCCATCATTTATAAAAATTTCACTCCATATACACAGTTTCCAGTCAAAACATCAAAAAAAATATTTTCCAATATTACTTCAGTAAATTCCTTTTTACCCCATGAAGTTATGTCATACATATGTGTTATATAGTGAATTGTGCCCCTCAAAAATTAATACGATAAAGTCCTAACTCACCACCACATTGAGGCAATGTGAATGCATTTGGAAATGAGGCTTTGAGGAGGTAATTAATGTTAAGTAAGGACATAAGAGTGGTGTCCTACTCTGATAGGGTTAGTGAAGAGCAAGATCTCTCAGTGTACCTGTACCACTGACAGATCACTGGAAGATACAATAAGAGTATCTTCAGCAAGCTAGGAAGAGACTTTTAACCACAAACCAAATAAGCTGGCACTGAGCTTCAACTTCCAGCCTCCAGTACTGTGAAAAATAAACTACTATTGTTTAAGTCATATAGTCTGTGGTATGTTGTTTATGGCAGCCCAAGCAGAATAATACATTTTATAATTTATTTTTTCTGGGAGAGAGTGCAAGGGGACAGGGAACTTCAAATTCTTCATTTGATTTTAGGACCCCTGACAACCTGTCGATTATTTGTATTAAATTTGTGTAAATTAAAGTTCACTCTTCATAATATATGGTTCTATGGATTTAATCAATTGCACAAATTTTCACCACTCCAATGTCATACATAATAGTGCCTTCATCTTAAAAAGTACTCTGTCCATCTTCCTTCCTATCAGCACTCTCTCAAGTCCAACTTGAATACCTGGCAACTAAAGATCAGTATTTTGTTTGCCTTTCTTTGGGTTTGGTTTCCTTCCCTCAGTAAAACAGATTTCAGATTCACCTAAGTAGCTATGCAAATTAATTGTTCAGGCTTTTCTGTTGATTGATACCATTTATTCTGTTGTAAAGACACAGTAAGTTTTACTATTTACCAATTGAAAAACATTTTGGTCTTTTATAGATGTAAGGAATTATGAATAAATTTGATGTAAAAATTGGCACACAGGGTATTGTGTGAACATGTGTTCATACATCAACTTAAGGAAAAAGGAACTGTATGTAAATATGGTACACTGGGTTGGAAAACTAGCCTTTCATGGAGGCATGGATCAACAATTCTAGGCTGTATTACATGTGTCCTGGGGTTTAATACACAAGTTAACAAATGGTGGACTGTTGGATGGTCTAGCTTCTCACTGTTGGAGAGGGAGGTTATAAGTACGTAAGAAAGAAGGTTTGAATGAATCTTTATGTTACTACAATAAGTTGGAAAGAATATGAGTTCATGTTTAGGATAGACAGAGAAAGAAAGAGAAAGATGACAGATAGCAGGTATGTGTACCTTGAGTTAGTAGATATTCTACCTCTGAGAAAGTCCACGAAAAATGTCCTGATAAGGGCCCAGAAACAGTAACACCACAAAAGCCACAATTATACCTACTTAACACACTGTTCTCTAAGTACTTTTCTCCAATAAAAGAAACTAAGTCTCTACAGAGAATAGGCAGATTCTAAGCTGAGGCAAAAAAAAAAAAAAAAATTTAATTTAGAATATTTTGTAAGATCCCAAAGCAAGAAACACTAAAAAACAAAAGATTGGGGACATATCAATAAGACAGAGCAGACCAGAAGAGTTCTCAATGGGCAAAGCTGAAAAATTTTAGCAAAAATAAATTAGTAAATTTGGATTATAATCTAAATTCCATAAATATATACTATATTAACCAAATGATCAAAGTTAAAATCACCAATGATGTTAGTCTGATAACATGATATGATATAATGAGTAGTAACATTTCACGTCTGTGATATTCTTTCCCTAAACCAATAACCTCCATATACTTAAAAAAAAAAAAAACTCAAATTGGGGGACAGCAGATACAATATAAAATATAATTTCCAAAACTGTCAAGGTCATAACAATTAAGGAAAGAGTGAGAATATGTTACAGGAGGCATGATGTGCTATTACAATCTGTTATCCAATTTTGGATTAGGGAAGATAAGAAGAAATGTAGTATAAAATTAGTTAAATACAAATAAAGTCTGTATTTTAGATAAGAATAATGTACAAAGGTTTCTCTCTTTTGAAAAACATATCATGGTAACGAAATATATTAACACTAAGAGAAACGGGGTGTGAGTTATAAAGAAACTATATGCCTTATGTTTGCAATTTTCTTATAATTCTAAAGTTAATTATTGAATGTTATTAAAATGTATTTTGATTCCTGGCAATTAAAAATGTGCTAAAATATAGTTTATAATCTCAAAATAAATATATATTACTCTCATTTTAGAAAACTGAGGCTCAAGTTTGAGAAATTTGCATGAGATCAAATAGCTAACAAATAGAGACAGAATTTAATGATAATTATTTTATTCTTTAAACTAATGATTTATTACAATTAAAAATTATTCCTTCCACAAAACAGAAAGAAGAAAATAAGTTTAAAAAAAGTTTGTTTTATAGGTTTATGTTATTTCTCTGTACTATTTTTTTTTCTCTGTACTATTTTTTAACTGTTTCATTTAATTGGTGCCTCAGTTTCTCAAGCAAAAAGGAATAAAACTTACCATGATATATAAATTTCAATGTTTGAGATTTATCATCAGAATGAATCAAAGGTTTCCTTCTTACATGCGATTATTTCCTCATCATTATTTAATCTGACAAATTTATTTAATCTATAGTCCTTGAAAGCTCTCTAAGAGTTCGAAAAATCAAAATAAAATTGTATATATTAGCACACAAACACCTAGAGAATCTGAGATAACCCAAATTTATCAATAAATGCAACAAAGCTATGTCTAGGTGTCAAGAATTCAGTCCAGTTGGCCTCACAGTCATTTAATTCCAACTTGGAAAAAAAAAACTGAATAGTTGCTTTCTCCATCCTCAAGTTACTGTGGGAGAAATTCCCTGGTAACCCAGTGGTTAAGAATCTGCCTGCCAGCCTGGATGGGAGTGGGGTTTGGGGCTGAATGGATACATGTATATTTATGGCTGAGTTCCTTTGGTGTTCACCTGAAACTATCACAACATTGTTAATCGGCTACAACCCAAAATAAAACTAAAAGGTAAAAAAGAACAATCTGCTTGCCAATGCAAGAAACCCAGGTTCAGTCCCTGGTCTGGGAAGAGTCCACATGCCGTGACAATCAACCAGTGCACCATAAACACCGAGCCTGTGCGCTAGAGCCTGCAAGCTCCAACTACTGAGCCTGTGTGCCACAGCCTGTGTGCCACAACTAGTGAAGCCAACACGTCCTAAAGCTTGTCCTCTGCACTGGGAGAAGCCACTATGAGAAGCCCATGAACTGCAACGAGAGAGGAGCCCTGCTCACCACAACCAAAGAAAGCCTGTGCAAAGCAAGGAAGACCTGGAAGAGCCCTAAATAAATATGTTAATTAAATCAGTTTTAATAAGTTACTGTGGGACTTTCAAGAATGATAATTAGAAAAACTGACTTAAGTATGTGTTGTAAATTTAAAATTTTTATATTTTGATAATATTTTTTTATAAATATACTCACAAACTTCAAAACATCTCATTAGAATGTTTCTTCATTTTTTATATATTATATATTTAATTCTTTACCCCTTTAATTAACCAGTTAAGTGACATTTTGAATAGCTAGTATGGATATTTGAAGTACTGTTGTATCACAATAGCTTACACATGGGAGAAAAAGGAGCTTCCAATTTGTAAAGCAGATATAATTATCCTTGATTTATGGAGAAGATAATTGAGGTCTACAGAAATTAAACAAATTGCCAAACAACTGTATATAAGTGGTAGTGCTAAGAAGTTTTATTTCTTCTTTTTTTATTATTACTTTGTATTTATTATCTATTTTTCATAATTTACTGCAATAAAAGGCACAGGTCTTAAATATCCAGATAATAAATTTTGAGAATTATAGATACTAATGTAAAACAACTTAAACAAGATGCAGAATGTTTTCCTCATCCCTGAAAGTTTCCTTTCACTTGATCCCCATCCTTGCCCTCATGGGATTAGCTTTTAATATCCAATACCAAAGATTAGCATGGCCTGTCTTTTGATTTCACAGCATTTATAGAGCATGTAGGGCTTCCCAAGGGGAAGGCAATGGCAACCCACTCCAGTATTCTTGCCTGGAGGATCCCAGGGATGGGGGAGCCTGGTGGGCTGCCATCTATGGGGTCACACAGAGTCGGACACGACTGAATTGACTTAGCAGCAGCAGCAGCAGGGCTTCCCAAATGGTTCTGTGGTGAAAAAAAAGAAAAAAAAAAAAATCCACCTGCCAATGCAGGAGATGCAGGAGATGTGGATTCGATCCCTGGGTTGGGAAGATCGCATGGAGTAGGAAATGGCAACCCCTTTCAGTATTCTTGCCTGGAAAATTCTATAAACATAGAAACCTGGTGGGCTGCAGTTCCTATGTGTGTACTAAGTCACTTCAGTTATGTCTGACTCTGCAACTCCATAGACTGCAGCCCACCAGGTTCCTCTGTCCATGGGGATTCGCCAGGCAAGAATACTAGAGTGGGTTGCCATGCTCTCCTCCAGGGGATCTTCCTGACCCAGTGATCGAACCCACGTCCTTTTATGTCTCCTGCATTGGAGGGCAGGTCTTTAACACTAAAGCCACCTGGAAAGCTGGAAAATGTGTTTATTTCACCTTATTTCTCCTTCAGTTATGAAGTATCTTTTCACTTTCTACAAAATTCTAGGTTATGAGATTTTTTTTTTTGCTTTGAGCTTTTTAAAGATGATTTTCCATGGTCTTCTGGCCTATATTTTCCCCTCCAATGAGAAGCTAACTGCCAGTCTTAATCATTTTTTTCCCAGATTGAAATGTGTCATTTTCCACCCTGTGCCTGATTTTAAGATTTTTTTTTAACTTTGGTTTTCAGCGATTTATTAATATGTGAATGGATTTCTTTATCTTTGTGTTGGTTCTGTATGATGTTTGCTGAGTTTTTCTTTCCCCCTGTGCATTAATGTTTTTCATGAGATTTCAAAAGCTTTTGCTGTCATCTGTTCATATACATTTTCATCCCCTCTCTTCCGTTTTGGGAGCTTTACTTTTCACATTTGTTGGGCTAAGTTTAACATTGTTCTAAACTTTTGAAAGTTTTTCTCTTTATATTTGATTTTGGATATTTTCTATCACCTCATCTTGAAGTTGACTATTATGCATATATTTAAGTTGGCCCCATGACCTCTTCCTCTTGATATTCATATCTCTATGTAATCTCCTTCCCTTGAGTATAGGTGGGACCTGTGACTTGTTTACCGTGATTACACAAGACTTTACTATCCATTGTGCTAGAATCTATTTCTCCCTTTTTCTCCCCCACTTCCTCATCTCTGAATGCTGCTTTTCAAGAAACAAGCTGCAAGAATCATACAACTGCCAAGAAATGAATCATGCCAACATTTCAAGGAAGCAGGTCTTTTCCTCACTAAGTCTCTGACATCTTTATTGCAGTCTTGTGAGACCCTAAGCAGAGCACTCATCTAAGCTGTGCTCAGATCTCTGTCTCACAGAAACTGTGAGATAATAAATGTATGTTGTTTTAGGCAGTCAACTTTGTGATGTCTTACATTGCAACAGAAAACTAGAACACTGTTGCCTTCCTCCATTGTAGCTAATATGATGGTAAATCCCTCTAATAGTTTTTCATTTCTAGTATCTTATTTTTATTAATAACATTCCCCTTTGTGTCCCTGTCTTCAATTTTCCCATCTGTTCATGCATGTGGTCCACAGTTTCTGTTGGGTTATTTAATTTATTTGCCATTGTAATTTTGAAATTTTGGTGTGATATTTCTATCTGGCTATTTCTATGTCTACTTTCATTTCATACTATCTACTCTCTTGGAGACATAATTTCTTCTTTTGTTTATTTGTTATCTAACATACTTTTTTATTATAGATCAGACAGTGTGTGTTTAAAAAAAATAAACATTGAAACATTTAGAATTTAACCCCAAGAAGGTACGTGACCCTTTATATTTCCTTTCAGGTCGCTATCATGAAAGCTAATTCAATTTGATCTGTATTTGAGATACACATAGAGTTTGTGGTGGTTTTAGTTAGATTTGATTGACTTCCCTGGTGGCTCAGACAGTTAAGCATCTGTCTACAATGTGGGAGATGCAGGTTCGATCCCTGGGTCGGGAAGAACCCCTGGAGAAGGAAATGGCAATCCACTCCATTACTATTGCCTGGAAAATCCCACGGACTGAGAAGCCTGGTAGGCTACAGTCCATGGGGTCACAAAGAGTCGGACACGACTGAGCGACTTCACTTTAGTTAGATTTACTATGCCACTGGCTTCAAGTATTTTGAAGGTAGGATCAGTACTTTTCTTTTAGAATAGCAAGGGATTTATTCTGGGAAGACTGGATATCTCTTTATGCTCTACTTCACAGCTACTAGGTTTCTGAAACAGGATATCTCCTTTTGTTTTACAACTCATATACTATCTTTTTGGAATGCTGGAGGATTCTGTATTTTTTCATCCTGACATTTTTTTTCTGTAACCGGTGATCTCTTTCTTATGTATTTCCCAGACTCTGAAGGGATCCTCCAATATCCTTAGGAAAGAGTTAATGTATCTCAGAAGATTTTCCTGGAATTCTCACACTGTTTTCCCTAAATACAGTTGTTTGGTGCCTTACCTCTGAATGAAGGTTCCTCATGCCTCAGAGGGAATCTCTGCCAATTCTCTTTTCTCCCTCAGACTTTATATGCTACCCTAGTGCATTCAGAAAAGGAACATGGGAAAGAATTGGTGGCTCTTTGCAAGCTTGCTTCCCAGCTAGAGTTCTGAAGGAGTCTCATCTGTCATGCCAGAATACATATAAAAGCTGTTAAAAGTGTGGTAAGAGTTTGGCACTTTTCTCCCTATCATCCTCTGTGGCAGAATTCTCTTCCTTCCAACACTCCGCCAGAGTTAAAAACAATTATATATCTCTTCTTTCCTAGGAAGTATCATCACTTTTTGTTTAGATGTTCAGCTTTCTGAGTCTTTTTTTTTTTTAACATAATTTTTCCTGCTTATCAGACTTGCCCCCATAATTATGGTGGACATAATGGGCTCTTGTGAGTTTCTACATCTTAATCAGAACCACTAACGTAGTGCAGGAATTTGAATCTCTGTATATGTTTCCAATTCTCTTTGTAGTACCCTGAATTGCTCTCCCTATTTTCTAAATTTGAATTTCCAAAACCTCAAAAGGTGATTAAGTGGATCTTGCCCTATATATTGTATTTGAAAAATTAATAGATGGACTATCTTTTTTTTTTCCCACTGAATTGAATGCCCATTAACTTACATGTTCTCATTTAGGAACATGGGGTCTCTTTGAAAAGTCTCTTTTGTTTCATTTCGCTATTCAAAAACTAGAATTTCTGTATATACAATAAGCAAAAAGAAAAATAAAGGTAAAGAGAAGAAGAAAAACAAACTTGAGATCATGATAAACCAAAGTGAATAAAACCTATTTCCCTCTAGAAACCAGAAACATTTAATGAGAGTGAAGCAAACAGCAGGGTGTTAGATAAGTGAAAGCAGACAGAAAAAAAAAAAAAAAAAAAAAACCAACTTGATCAAAGAATAAAATATAGCACTGTGATCAAAGAAAATAACCTTATAAAGAAAAAAATGCTTGCTTTTCTATAAAGACACTTAGAAGGCAGATAATATATTTAAAAACTTAGTCAAGTTGTAATACCAGATATATATTTCATGAATATTCATTTCACAATAAATATTCCATTTTATTACCAACAAATTGAAAATGGAGTGGCCAATAAATGTTTTTATTATTTATGTAAAGAAAGGCCCCCAAAGAAGAAAAATAATGCTTAGTTTTTATTAATATTTACACTTGTGAAGAAAAGAGCTAAAAACTAATTTTAAGATAGACAAAAGAAAATTTAACGTAGTAATTGTGATATGGCCTCTATATAATTGGACTAAGTAGTCTTAATGACTTCAAAACTCTTGAATTACCCCCAAAATTACCCAATTTCTCAAACTGAAAATCAGTTATTTCTCCTTAAGAATGCTTTATAGACCTGCCTAATGGATTTCACTGAAAAATCTTATGCGTGTGATGGCAATTTGGGAAGACAGGTAGGGTTTTAGTTACCATTATGCATTTTTATATGCGTCAAATTCTACATCCAGAATAATTCTGGTAACTACAAAACATGTTTTTATTCTATTTCTCCTAAAGTATTTTATATTGATTTATCATTGATAATGGATCTTTTTTAGGGAGCTGAAAAACATTAGTACATAATCTCACTTATCCTTTGAAACTACTTATTATAGAAAAATAATATATTCTGGAAAATGAAAAAGAGCTGGATATTTCCTCATATCATGCATTTGGCTGGTTCATAGTAGATCATTCTACCTAATCTATGTCCTTTCTCATTGTATAAAAACAAGAGCTAAAGTGCAAAAAAAAAAAAAAAAAAAGAGTTAATTAATGAGTCTTACTTATACATGCATGATTTTCTTGTTTGGATTCCAGAATTAAATCCTGCTTTATCACAGCTCCATGCTTATCACTTTTTTTGTTTATTTATATCTGTGTCACTAGCACTAGATACACAGCCTGGACATAGTAGACAGCCAAGAAATCCTTCTGAAATAAATGAGTAAAGCCTCATTTCAATGAAAAGTAAGTATTCAGCACTAAATATGTATATAGCTATATGCTAACTATTGCTCAAATATCTACATAGTTTAGAATTAATATATAAAAACTACATAGCAATGGCATATATACAAACATGTAATAATCACTATCCTTGTGTATCAAACACTATTTCTTGCTCTTGTATTAATTCATTAACTTTAACAGTAGCTTCTAGGTTCAGGTACCTTTCCTATGACCATTTTTGTTCCTTTAAGAGACCTGAGACAGAGGGGTTAAGTAAATTGCTCAAGGCCATACAGCTGGTAATGAGAAGCACTGGGATTCACAAATTGACCATTTACACAAGTCTAGTCTGTAAAGCATTCAAGTTAGCCATTTCTCCAGCCACTGAAACATAAAGAAAATGTTTATATATGAAGACACAATATTACCCTTGTTATTAAATTTTCAGACAATTGCCCTGTTCATTTTCTTTTAACACATAGATACAACCATATTCAGAATTAACCATCAGATATAGTGACTAAAACATGACGACAACAAATATACATGCCTTATAAGGACTTAGAATTTAAGCTTGAAATCTATAAGAGTGGTAGAGGAGACGCAGGGATTAAAATCGCTTTCTTAAGAACATGCTAGAATTTCACTGTGATGAATTAAGTTTCCAAGCTATTTTTTGAGAGTGAATGAGAGTCTTTGGAAGTGGGGGCAGTGATATTTTGCTCAGGATCTAGTACATAGCAGGTGCTGAGTCACTGCACAAGTGGGGGTAGGGAAAAAAAGAATGCAGAGAGAGAGAGCAAATGAAGAATGGAGGAAGGAAGGAAGGGACAAGTCCATGAAAAGGGTCTATGTCTTTCTAAACTAGAGGGAGGTGGGGGGGGGGGCAGTTCAGGATAGGGAACACGTGTACACCCATGGAGGATTCATGTCAATATATGGCAAAATCAATACAATATTGTAAAGTAATTAGCCTCCAATTAAAATAAACGCATTTATATTAAAAAAAAAAAGATCCTGGTGGGCAAAAACTGATAACCAGAGTTCTTTTCAATGCCATCATATTAGATATGTGTGTGTGTGTGTGCGTGCTTAGTCGCTCAGTTGTGCCCGACTGTGACTCAATGGACTGTTGCCCACAGGGCTCGTCTCTCCATGGAATTTTCCAGGCAAGAATATTGGAGTGGGTTGCCATTCCGGAATGTAAAAATCCATGCAGCAATATTGTTTCCTAAAGAGGACATTTAACCTCAAAATTCTGTAAAGCAATCATCCTTCAATTAAAAAATACATTAAAAAAGAGGGCATTTACCATCTCTTTACTCTTTCACAGTTGTTCAGATCACCTGCTCTAATATAACCAATGTGTCATTATTACTCTTCATCATTTAGATTTGAAAGAAAGCAAGACCAGAGGTTGCATAGCTTTAAGATGTTGCAGCCAGGATTTGTAACTGGCCTTTTAGTTCTGAAATGTATTATACTTACTAGCCTGTATGTTAAATCTCACCCTATCCTGTGACTTAATAATAAATAATTAAATATTGGTTCTTAAAAGTATCATTTCTCAACAAACTTGGATCTGATATTTTAAAAGTTTTATTTTTAACAAAACTTTAAATCTCTAACCTTTTCTATGCTCGACATACCTGAGTTTCATGAACCAATATAGTTAATCTCGCTATCAAAATCCCTTATGATGTGTTGTCAGAATTTCTTCCCACTTATAGTTTCAGTTCAAACAGTTTTTCAAAGATAACTGTAATTCTGAGAAAAGTCTGAGTCCTTTATGGCTAATCCTTCATGTAGTACCACCATTCACTTTATTTTTAGCATCATTCACTTCAAATTGACTGTCTCATTCTGATATCTACAGTGGCTTCCAGCTGCCTCTGGACTCCCAAAGGAACCCTGAGGGGAAATTGGGAATGAGTACAGGGTTTGAACAATTTTTTTTTTCAAAGTCTTACTAAATATGAAACTTGCACATTACATTTTTGGGAACTTCCTGATTTCAACGTAGTGATAAGCACTTACATTTAGAAGTAGTGAAACAACCATTATAGTTCCTCTCCATTTTTGGTAGAGCTGTACAGTCTCAAGTGTTCATGCAATAAGTGATTTTTCATGCAATTTCCATTTTCAGGGAAAGGCAATTTAAACTGGAAATTGAACATCTGATGCATCAGCCACTCTTTCATTGTACATGCATGCATTCATTCATTCAACTACTCATTCATATACATCATTCATTCAACAAACAAAAATTTAATGCCTATCATAAATTAGATGTTACATTTTCATTCTGAAACACATGATGGGAAATAGCCTCTAATTTCTAAGATTCGTGATCTTGTGGAGAAACTTCTGTGGTTCAAATCTAGTACTTCATTGTTTACAAAATCATTTCGTCTCCATTTTTTATTTCTATTTCCTAATCTCTGGAATTTCTTCATCCCCCTTCAATCCATAGCCTTAAATATTCTCAAATAGTTTCTCAAGTGTTTATTGGGAAAAAAAAATAAGGTTCTATATGGTATTCCTTTTACTGATTGCTATTGCAAATGGGTTTACCCTATATTTCTTAACCAGCTTTTAATGAGTATATGAGAAAATTGTTGAATTTTAAGCTAGTTTTGTTACCAATTCTGTCCTTGGATTTACTGATTACTTTTTCCTGCTTCAGTTTTGCAGCTGCTTTTGTTGGATTTCCCAGGTGAAACACTATCTAACTGGCAAATGGTGAAAACTACTCACCTTTCTAAATAAACTANAATATTACCCTTGTTATTAAATTTTCAGACAATTGCCCTGTTCATTTTCTTTTAACACATAGATACAACCATATTCAGAATTAACCATCAGATATAGTGACTAAAACATGACGACAACAAATATACATGCCTTATAAGGACTTAGAATTTAAGCTTGAAATCTATAAGAGTGGTAGAGGAGACGCAGGGATTAAAATCGCTTTCTTAAGAACATGCTAGAATTTCACTGTGATGAATTAAGTTTCCAAGCTATTTTTTGAGAGTGAATGAGAGTCTTTGGAAGTGGGGGCAGTGATATTTTGCTCAGGATCTAGTACATAGCAGGTGCTGAGTCACTGCACAAGTGGGGGTAGGGAAAAAAAGAATGCAGAGAGAGAGAGCAAATGAAGAATGGAGGAAGGAAGGAAGGGACAAGTCCATGAAAAGGGTCTATGTCTTTCTAAACTAGAGGGAGGTGGGGGGGGGGGCAGTTCAGGATAGGGAACACGTGTACACCCATGGAGGATTCATGTCAATATATGGCAAAATCAATACAATATTGTAAAGTAATTAGCCTCCAATTAAAATAAACGCATTTATATTAAAAAAAAAAAGATCCTGGTGGGCAAAAACTGATAACCAGAGTTCTTTTCAATGCCATCATATTAGATATGTGTGTGTGTGTGTGCGTGCTTAGTCGCTCAGTTGTGCCCGACTGTGACTCAATGGACTGTTGCCCACAGGGCTCGTCTCTCCATGGAATTTTCCAGGCAAGAATATTGGAGTGGGTTGCCATTCCGGAATGTAAAAATCCATGCAGCAATATTGTTTCCTAAAGAGGACATTTAACCTCAAAATTCTGTAAAGCAATCATCCTTCAATTAAAAAATACATTAAAAAAGAGGGCATTTACCATCTCTTTACTCTTTCACAGTTGTTCAGATCACCTGCTCTAATATAACCAATGTGTCATTATTACTCTTCATCATTTAGATTTGAAAGAAAGCAAGACCAGAGGTTGCATAGCTTTAAGATGTTGCAGCCAGGATTTGTAACTGGCCTTTTAGTTCTGAAATGTATTATACTTACTAGCCTGTATGTTAAATCTCACCCTATCCTGTGACTTAATAATAAATAATTAAATATTGGTTCTTAAAAGTATCATTTCTCAACAAACTTGGATCTGATATTTTAAAAGTTTTATTTTTAACAAAACTTTAAATCTCTAACCTTTTCTATGCTCGACATACCTGAGTTTCATGAACCAATATAGTTAATCTCGCTATCAAAATCCCTTATGATGTGTTGTCAGAATTTCTTCCCACTTATAGTTTCAGTTCAAACAGTTTTTCAAAGATAACTGTAATTCTGAGAAAAGTCTGAGTCCTTTATGGCTAATCCTTCATGTAGTACCACCATTCACTTTATTTTTAGCATCATTCACTTCAAATTGACTGTCTCATTCTGATATCTACAGTGGCTTCCAGCTGCCTCTGGACTCCCAAAGGAACCCTGAGGGGAAATTGGGAATGAGTACAGGGTTTGAACAATTTTTTTTTTCAAAGTCTTACTAAATATGAAACTTGCACATTACATTTTTGGGAACTTCCTGATTTCAACGTAGTGATAAGCACTTACATTTAGAAGTAGTGAAACAACCATTATAGTTCCTCTCCATTTTTGGTAGAGCTGTACAGTCTCAAGTGTTCATGCAATAAGTGATTTTTCATGCAATTTCCATTTTCAGGGAAAGGCAATTTAAACTGGAAATTGAACATCTGATGCATCAGCCACTCTTTCATTGTACATGCATGCATTCATTCATTCAACTACTCATTCATATACATCATTCATTCAACAAACAAAAATTTAATGCCTATCATAAATTAGATGTTACATTTTCATTCTGAAACACATGATGGGAAATAGCCTCTAATTTCTAAGATTCGTGATCTTGTGGAGAAACTTCTGTGGTTCAAATCTAGTACTTCATTGTTTACAAAATCATTTCGTCTCCATTTTTTATTTCTATTTCCTAATCTCTGGAATTTCTTCATCCCCCTTCAATCCATAGCCTTAAATATTCTCAAATAGTTTCTCAAGTGTTTATTGGGAAAAAAAAATAAGGTTCTATATGGTATTCCTTTTACTGATTGCTATTGCAAATGGGTTTACCCTATATTTCTTAACCAGCTTTTAATGAGTATATGAGAAAATTGTTGAATTTTAAGCTAGTTTTGTTACCAATTCTGTCCTTGGATTTACTGATTACTTTTTCCTGCTTCAGTTTTGCAGCTGCTTTTGTTGGATTTCCCAGGTGAAACACTATCTAACTGGCAAATGGTGAAAACTACTCACCTTTCTAAATAAACTATTATTTTCTTAACTTTTTGGATACAACTGAAGATTATTTCTAAATGTGTTTCAAAAATAATGATAGTATTATCCACTTAAAAATTATTCATAATAATTTAATAATTTTTAATTATTCATTAAAAATTATTTAAAATTATGAGACTATTTCCAATCTAATGTTAATAATGCTTACTTGTTACATTTTTCTAATATCTCTTCTTATCATATGAAGGAAAAATTCTATAACTCTTACTCTGCTAACAGTTTCTAGTAGGTATACTAGTTTGAATTTTTAAAATGTCTTCAGTATCTGTTCATGTGTTAATTTTCAATGATCCATTATTTTGTCGAAATGTAATAATTTGTGTTCTAATATTAAATTATTATTTAATTCACCATCTATATTTCATTTGTTCAGGTTATAAGTCAGCCATAGACCCAAACTTGATAGCTGAGGAGAGATTAATAAACAGACTATCTTGAAATTGTGGTCAGGTTAAGGAAACCAACAAAAAGTAGTATAGAATCCTGAGAGTAGTAATAATGGGTAAAATTGCAAAGCTTGAATGGTCAGGAGGAAAGAAAAAAAGGTAGCTACACAAAGACTGTTTGGCAAGAGAAGTGATTCTTATTAGAGAGATGTAGCCAGCCAACAAGGACACTGCATACAGTAAGTCAGTGCAATAAATCCCCTGCCTCAATTTCCTACAACACACTTTCTTCTCTACAGGCAGTGTGAAACCAGAATGCAACTAAGTCCCTTGCTGGCTTCTTGTGAAGGTCTGCTTTCAGTACCACCACATAGCTAGATGGATAAGAACTAGGATAAGCGGGCAAATAACTCTATGTATAAAGGAAGCTTCTAATAATTTAATATGGTCCAGTCCCTAGCAATATATGGCCATCCTGGTTATATATATCATAATCTAAGAAATTTTATTAAACTTTATAGAGAAATAATGAGAATACTGTGTGAAAAACAGAGAGGTGGCAACTGGACCTAATAAAGTGTCAGTGGGCTAGAGTTTGTTGTACAAGAATAGACGGGCTTTAGGAAGAGGTCAGAGAGAAAGACAAGAAAAAAGACTCGGGGTTTTTAGGTTCATTGTAAGATACTGGGTTTTATTCTAAGTACAATGGAAGTCCAGTGACGGGTTTTACATACAAAAGGTTACAAGCAGATCATCTGAGTTATTTCTTTCTTAAAAGAATCCCTAATAAAACTTTGGTACCAGATGACTGATATATACAGGCATTTGCTTATATACATAAATAATACTTTTTTCCTGTGGAGAGTTATCTGTTTGTGGGTGGAAACTGATTTTTAACTACTTGCTTGCTTTCTTTGTCACAGATTTTTTTTTCTTTAATTTTCCAGATACAGACTTGATGATTTATACTTTGCTAAATGTGAAGACCAAATCTGAGATATTATACTTTTTTATTCTAAGCAAGCATGGTACTCTTTTACAGTTTTAAAATATCTTTAATATTTATATTTGTATCCCTGTATCTTATCTTTATGAACTACACTTATTTCCTTGACATCTTTACTAGAAAATTGTCTAGCTTAATGATGATTATTTTCCTGAAGAAAAACAATTTTATTATTTCCAATTCACATGTTCGGTTTCCACGCTTTCTACTGTAGCTGTACTTGTATTTTCCTCTATGATTTTGTCAATTTATAGAAGAAAATACTAACTTTACCATATTTTTTCATATAACTTGTAAGTAGTGTATTTTTTTTCTTTTTTATTCTTTTTTGGTGATGAGACAGGAATCCAAGTTTTTGTCCACTGAGTCAAAGAATGGGATCCACAAACATGCAAACATTTATGGTAGCAAGCCAATAGGATTTATTAAAGAGGAGGAAACTACAAAGCTCTCAGTATAGACACCGAGAAGGGGTAAAAAGACCCCCAAGGTAGGATTTACAGCAGTTTTTATATCCTTCCTTAAATAATAGTATTTCTAAGCAACCAATTTAAAGGTCAAGATACTTAACATCTTTATGACTTCTCTTGATCCTTGGTTTAAGTCAACATTTTTTTTCATGCCCTCTGGCCATTTTACCATAGACTAGATGTATGGGTTTAAGATTAATGAGCACTAGCTGTTTTTCCCTCTAGCATATGGAACAGAATTTAATCACTGACCTTTTCTGGATCTGAGTGCCAATAATTTATCAGACTAAAGACACATTCCAGGAATTCAGGACAAGGGAGCAGGATGTTTACTGAAAACACAACCAAGGTCTCAAGTTTTACACTGACTGCCTAGAAATTTTTACCTCAGTAAATCATATAAACATTTACATTTTATTATAAATACCATAATACGGTCCCATCACTTCATGGCAAATAGATGGGGCAACAGTGGAAACAGTGGTAGACTTTATTCTTTGGGTTTTACTGCAGATGGTGACTGAAGCCATGAAATTAAGAGATGCTTGCTTCTTGGAAGAAAAGCTATGACCAACCTACACAGCATATTAAAAAGCAGAGACATTACTTAGCCAACAAAGGTCCATCTAGTCAAGGCTATGGTTTTTCCAGTAGTCATGTATGGATGTGAGAGTTGGACTGTAAAGAAAGCTGAATGCCAAAGAAGCGATGCTGTTGAACTGTGGTGTTGGAGAAGAGTCTTGAGAGTCCCTTGGACTGCAAGGAGATCCAATCAGTCCATCCTAAAGGAAATCATTCCTGAATATTCATTGGAAGGACTGATGCTGAAGCTGAAACTCCAATACTTTGGCCACCTGATGTGAAGAACTAACTGATTGAAAAAGACCCTGATGCTGGGAAAGATTGAAGGCTGGAGGAGAAGGAGACGACAAAGGATGAGATGGTTGGATGTCATCACCAATTCAATGGACATGAGTTTGAGTAAGCTCTGGGAGTTGGTGATAGACAAGGAGGCCTGGCATGCTGCAGTCCATGAGGCCGCAAAGAGTCACATATGACTGAGCACCTGAACTGCACTGATGAATACCATGTTGATTGTATCTCAAATTTCTGAGATATAGTCACAAGGATAACCACATGTTAAAAATATGAAATAATTTGAATTTTCTCTAGGCCTATGAGAACTGATATTTAGAACAGCATTTTTACTTTTCAAATTGCTTTCTCTACAATTTATCCAGTTAATAAGGTGTATATTACAATACAATGAAATGGTTTTTAAGCACAATTTCAAATGAACACTTGCTTATTAAATCTATCTTATAATGCATGTTTCCATATATATATATATATATGTTTATTTTACATCCTTGATCTGTCAAAGTTTGAGAGACAAGTTCTAAAGTTGGCCTCTCTTATATCTGTTTGTCAACTTCTGTTTTGAAATATTCAAATATTTGTTAACATTTTGAATATGATTTTTTTAAGTGATAAACTGGTATTAATGACACAGTTACATTTTGTGTAATAATTTTTATCAATAAATGAAATAACTCTGGATTCATTTTTATGAATAAATGAAATAATTCTGGATTCATTTTACTGTGTATGTATTTGTCTTGAACTTTACATTATTTAGTAATAATGGTACCAGTATCTCATGTTATAGAGTTATGTGCATTTATGGAGAAGGGTATATAAGTATTCCAATTCACTTTACTGGGCTATAAGTCACAGAATAAAACACACACATTTTAAGTATAAACTTGAAGAAATTGAGAAAACCACTTAGTTTTGGAGTAATTTAGAAATATGCTTCCTTAATCAAAATGTAAAGTAATATAGCTCAAAATAATTAATTGAATCTCCTTGCAATCAACTACCCCAATCTCTGCCCAAGATAACTATTAATTTGATTTCTATCATATACATAATATATAAGAAATGTTCATGTTCTTAAACTTCATGCAAACGAAATTATATAGTTTATATTTTTTTTCATCTGGCTTTTTTTGTTCAGTATAGTGTCTTTGAGACTCATCCATAATGTCATATAAATCATTAGATTAGAACCCACTTGTCAATGCAAGAGATGTAAGAGACATGGGTTCAATTCCTGGGTCAGCCAGATCCCCTGGAGGAGGGCATGGCAACCCACTCAAGCATTCTTGCCTGGAGAATCCCATGGACAAAGGAGTCTAGTAGTTTATGGCTCACAGGGTCTCAAAGAGTTGGACATAATTGAAGCAACTTAACACTTATTTATCAGAGTACATCATGAGAAACGCTGGGCTGGAAGAAGCACAAGCTGGAATCAAGATTGCCGGGAGAATTATCAATAACCTCAGATATGTAGACAACACCACCCTTATGGCAAAAAGTGAAGAGGAACTCAAAAGCCTTTTGATGAAAGTGAAAGAGGAGAGTGAAAAAGTTGGATTAAAGCTCAACATTCAGAAAACGAAGATCATGCCATCTGGTCCCATCACTTCATGGGAAATAGATGGGGAAACAGTAGAAGCAGTGTCAGACTTTATTTTAGGGGGCTCCAAAATCACTGCAGATGGTGACTGCAGTCATGAAATTAAAAGACATTTGCTTCTTTGAAGAAAAGTTATGACCAACCTAGACAGCATATTAAAAAGCAGAGACATTACTTTGCCAACAAAGGTCCATCTAGTCAAGGCTATGGTTTTTCCAATAGTTATGGATGTGAGAGTTGGACTGTAAAGGAAGCTGAGAATCAAAGAATTGATGCTTTTGAACTGTGGTGTTGGAGAAGATTCTTGAGAGTCCTTTGGATGGCAAGGAGATCCAACCAGTCCATCTTAAAGGAAATCAGTCCTGAATTTTCATCAGGAGGACTGATGCTGAAGCTGAAACTCCAATACTTTGGCCACCTGATGTGAAGATCTGACTCACTGGGAAAGACCCTGATACTGGCAATGACTGAAGGCAGGAGGAGGATGGGACGACAGAGGATGAGATGGTTGGATGGCATCACCGACTAGATGGACATAAGTCTGAGCATGCTCCGGGAGCTGGTGATGGACAGGGAAGAGTGGTGTGCTGCAGTCAATGGGGTTCCAAAGCATCAGACACAACTGAACGGCTGAACTGATTGGTATCTTTTTAAGAGCAGAAGGTTCTAATTTTGATGAACTTCAATTGATTTTGTTTTCCTTTATGGTTAGTGTTTGTGGGTCTATGTATGTTCCATTTGCCTATTCTATAGTTTAAATATTTTTCAGGCTTTATCCATAAGTTTAACGCTTTTATTTTTATGTTTAGCTCATCATCCATTTAAATTAATGGTGTGTATGGTGTTATGTAGGAGTCCCCACTGCTGCTAAGTCTCTTCAGTCGTGTCCGCCTCTGTGTGACCCCATAGAGGGCAGCCCACCAGGCTCCCCGTCCCTGGGATTCTCCAGGCAAAAACACTGGAGTGGGTTGCCACTTCCTTCTCCAAGGAGTCCCCACATCCACCTACAAATCCAGTGATTTTCATGAAGGAATCACACAAGTTAGAAAAGCTATTATGTTACCAGTTGCAACTATAATTACATGATTTAGATTAAAATAAGCAAAGAAAAATTATAAAGTGAGGAGTTAGGGAGAGACCAGGGAGAAACTTCCAGTTGTCCTCTTCCATTGAAATCACAGGAACATCATTTAATTCTCCCAGGAAAGATGTGTTTTAAATATGCAGGAAGTATTGACAACCAGAAAAGCTTGTCTAAGCCTTAAAATACAGGGAGTTTATTGGGGGGTCAGTCTTATGAGTATGGTGAACCTGCATGACTGACTTAGCTACTCAATCTCTAGTCCTTCCAGAGGTCAGACATATACACCACAGCCTAATGTGTTCTCCATAAATAACACCATTAGCATATGTTACTCAGGTATACAAAAGATTCTCCTAGGAGTCAAAATAGTCCAAAAGCAGAAAGGTTATCTCCTAGGACCTCAATAAGGACCACTCCTTTTTTTGGGGGATGTGTAGGGTTTTAGCATCTAAATCTACCGAATTAACACTTCAGTGCATAGATGTTAAGCAGGGCTAGAGGTTCATTTAGTTTCCTACAGCCACTTTTTTACAGCACCATTTATTGTAAAAGTGACCATCCTTTCCACATTGAATTATATTAGTTCTTTGGTCAAAAATCAATTGACTATATATGTGTTGGTACATTTTGGACTCTCTCTGAATTCCTATTTTTACACTGCTTTCTCTTCATTTCATATTATGAATCGTTATACTAAGTCTTACAGCGTAGCTTAAATTGTCTAAATTTTTCCTTTCTTTTCAAGAATATATTGACTGTTCTAGGTTTTAATTTTTCATATATATTCTAGAAACAGTTTGGAAATTTCTGCAAAATATATGCTGAAATTCTGACTGAAATTGTTTTGGAGGTATCTACATACCATTTTGAGAGAAGGCAAAGGCAATCCACTCCAGTACTCTTGCCTGGAAAATCCCATGGACGGAGGAGTCTGGTAGGCTGCAGTCCATGAGGTTTCTAAGAGTCAGACATGACTGAGTGACTTCACTTTCACTTTTCACTTTTCACTTTCATGCATTGGAGAAGGAAATGGCAACCCACTCCAGTGTTCTTGCCTGGAGAATCCCAGGGATGGGGGAGCCTGGTGGGTTGCCATCTATGGAGTTGCACAGAGTCAGACATGACTGAAGCAACTTAGCAGCAGCAGCACATACCATTTTGAGAAGAATTATAAAAATATTAAAACTTCAATCCATTAACATAGTATATATTTCCATTAACTTAATATTCTTAATTTCTCTCAGGCATTTTTAATTTATTTTTCATGTGGAGCCCTTAAACATCTTTGGTTAAATTTATTCATAACTTTCACCCCCATGTTTTTGAGTTAATTCATTAGCTGGCATAGCTCAGGTAATTATCACTGATAACTTGATGAGATCTAAGCAAAAGAGAGGGCTTCCTAGGTGGCTCAGTGGTGAAGAATCTGCCTGCCAATGGCAGGGCACATGTTTTCAATCCTTGGGTCAAGAAGATCAGGGGAGAAGCAAATGGCAAACCACTCTGGGATGCTTGCCTGGATAATTCCATGATCAGAGGAGCCTGGCATGCTACAGTCCTTGGAGTCACAAAGAGTTAGACACATTTTAACACACTTGCATGCACAGGTGAATGAGAAAGGGTATCTTGATGCACCTCATGTTCATTGCAGCAGTAATTACTATAGCCAAGTTATGGAAGCAACTTAAACGTCCATAGACAGAAAAAATGGATAGAAGACATAGTACATATACACACTAGAGTATTATTTAGCCATAAAAAATTTAAATAAAGCCACACCTGCAGGAACATGAATGGATCTCAAGATTATCATACTAAGTGAGGTAAGTCAGACAGAGAAAGACAAATATCACTTTTATGGGGAATCTGAAAATTATACAAACAAACTTATTTATAAAACAGAAACAGACTTACAAATCTCAAAATCAAACTTATGGTTACCAAAGGGGAACTTTGGGGGAAGTGATATATCGGGATTAACATATACACACTACTATACAGAAAATATTATAATTAACAAGGGCTTACTGTAAAACACAAGGAACTCTACTCAATATTATATAATAACTTATATGAAAAATTATCTGAATAAACAATGTATATACACACACATACCCACATATGGAACCTTACATGGAACAACTGACTGGTTCAAAATTGGGATAGGAGTACAATAATGCTGTATATTGTCACACTGTTTATTTAACTTCTGTGCAGAATACATCATGAAAAATGCTAGGCTGGATGAATCACAAGCTGGAATCAAGACAGCCATGAGAAATATCAATGACCTCAGATATGTCAGATATGCAGATGGTAAAGAATCCGCTTGCCAATGCAGGAGACATAAAAGACAAGGGTTCAGTCCCTGGGTTGGGAAGATCCCCTGGAGAAGGGTTTGGTAACCCACTCCAGTATTTTTGCCTGGAGATTCCAAAGACAGAGGAGCCTGGTGGGCTCCAAGTCCACAGGGTAGCAAAGACATGGCTTAGCGACTGAAAAACAACAACAATCTAACAGTATTATGGAATGTATCTTGGTTGGAACAGCAAGAGTCATCTTTCTGTTGATGATAACAAGAGGGTAATTTGATTTATCAAATCCGATTTCTATCATCTCTCTCAGCTCCTAGAGACACGGTGATGTCTCTATTTATATTTATTCTAGTTTTATCATCTTATCAAACATGTTTTTTTTTTTTCCCTTTCCCTTCTCAAACAGGGTGAAAAGAAAACAAAACTGAACTAATAAAAATTAGGGAAGAAGTCTTCTCTCCTACATAAATACACATATTGAAGAGATTCATATTCTCTATAGTCATTTGCAGTTATCAAGTTACCTGAGCATTTTCACATTCTTTGTATCTCTCAGAATTTTAACAACCCAATTGATGATATCAATGGGGGGCTAATACAAATACACTTTTAGAAGAGATGGGGACAGTTTAGTCAGTTCAGTTGCTCAGTCATGTCCAACTCTTTACAACCTCATGGACTCCAGAACACTAGGCCAGAGTTCTACAGAACACCATCACAAACTCCCGGAGTTTACTCAAACTCATGTCCATTGAGTCAGCGATGCCATCCAACCATCTCATCCTCTGTCATCCCCTTCTCCTCCTGCCTTCAATCTTTCCCAGCATCAGAGTCTTCTCAAATGAGTCAGTTCTTCACATTAGATGGCCAAATTTTTGGAGTTTCAGCTTCAGGATCAGTCCTTCCAACGAATATTCAGGAATGATTTCTTTTAGGATGGACTGGTTGGATCTACTTGCAGTCCAAGGGACTCGCAAGGGTCTTCTCCAACACCACGTTTCAAAAGCATCAATTCTTTGATGCTCAGCTTTCTTTATAGTTCAACTCTCATATCCACACATGACTACTAGAAAAACCACAGCTTTGGCTAGACAGACCTGTGTTGGCAAAGTAATGTTTCTGCTTTTTAATATGCTGTCTCAGGTTGGTCATAACTTTTCTTTCAGGGAGCAAGTATCTTTTAATTTGATGGCTGCAGTCACCATCTGCAGTGATTTTGGAGCCCCCCAAAATAAAGTTTCTCACTGTTTCCATTGTTTCCCCATCTATTTGCCATGAAGTGATGGGATCAGATGTCATGATCTTAGGTTTTTGAATGTTGAGTTTTAAGCCAACTTTTTTCACTCTCCTCTTTCACTTTCCTCAAGAGGCTCTTTACTTTTTCGCATTCTGCCATAAAGGTGGTGTTGTCTGCATATCTGGTGTTATTGATACTTCTTCCGGAAATCCTGATTACAGCTTATCAGATGTCATGATCTTAGGTTTTTGAATGTTGAGTTTTAAGCCAACTTTTTTCACTCTCCTCTTTCACTTTCCTCAAGAGGCTCTTTACTTTTTCGCATTCTGCCATAAAGGTGGTGTTGTCTGCATATCTGGTGTTATTGATACTTCTTCCGGAAATCCTGATTACAGCTTGGGCTTCATCCAGTCCATTATTTCTCATGATGTACTCTGCATATAAGTTAAATTAGTGGGGTAACAATATATACCCTTGATGTACTCCTTTCCCAATTTGGAACCAGTCTGCTGTTCAATGTCCAGTTCTTACTGTTGCTTCTTGACCTGCATGCAGATTTCTCAGGAGGCAGGGCAGGTGATCTGGTATTCCCACCTCTTTAAGAATTTTCCAGTTTGTTGTGATCCACAGATTCAAAGGCTTTGGCATAGTCAATGAAGAGAAGTAGATGTTTTTCTGGAACCCTCATGCTTTTTCAATGATCCAGTAGATGTGGGCAATTTGATCTCTGGTTCCTCTGTCTTTTCTAAAACCAGCTTGAACATCTGGAAATTCACGGTTCATGTACTGTTGAAACCTGGCTTGGATAATTTTGAGCATCACTTTACTAGCGTGTGAGATGAGTGCAACTGTTCAGTAGCTTGAGCATTCTTTGGCATTGCCTTTCTTTGGGATTGGAATCAAAACTGATCTTTCCCAGTCCTGTGGCCACTGCTGAGTTTTACAAATTTGCTGGCATATTGAGTGCAGCTCTTTCACAGCATCATCTTTCAGGATTTGAAATAGCTCAACTGGAATTCCATCACCTCCACTAGCTTTGTTCATACTGATGCTTTCTAAGGCCCACTTGACTTCACATTCCAGGATGTCTGGCTCTAGGTGAGTGATCACACTATTGTGATTATCTGGGTTGTGATGATCGTTTTTGTGTAGTTTTTCTCTGTATTCTTGCCACCTCTTCTTAATATCTTCTGCTTCTGTTACGTTCATTCCATTTTTGTCCTTTATTGTGCCCATCTTTGCATGAAATGTTCCCTTGGTATCTCTACTTTTCTTGAAGAGATCTCTAATCTTTCTCATTCAATTGTTTTTCTCTATTTATTTGCATTGATCACTGAGGAAGGCTTTCTTATATCTTCTTGCTATTCTTTGGTACTCTGCATTCAAATGGGTCTATCTTTCCTTTTCTTCTTTGCCTTTAGCTTCTCTTCTTTTCATAGCTATTTGTAAGGCCTCCTCAGACAACCCTTTTGCCTTTTTGCATTTCTTTTCCTTGGGGATTGTCTTGATCACTGCTTCCTGTACAATGTCATGAACCTCAGTCCATAGGTCTTTAGGCACTCTGTCTATCAGATCTAATCCCTTGAATCTATTTGTCACTTCCACTGTGTAATTGTAAGGGATTTGATTTAGGTCATACCTGAATGGTCTAGTGGTTTTCCCTAGTTTATTCAATTTAAATCTGAATTTGGCAATAAGGAGTTCACGACCTCAGCCACAGTCAGTTCCCGTTCTTGTTTTTGCTAACAGTATAGAGCTTCCCCATCTTTGTCTGCATATAATATAGTCAATCTGATTTGGGTATTGACCATCTGGTGATGTCCATGTGTAGAGTCTTCTCTTTTCTTGTTGGAAGAGGGTGTTTGCTATGACCAGTGTGCTTTCTCGGCAAAACTCTATTAGCCGTTGCCCTGCTTCATTCTGTACCCCAAGGCCAAAATTGCCTGTTACTCCAGGTATCTCTTGACTTTCTACTTTTGCATTCCAGTCCCCTAAAATGAAAAAGACAACTTTTGGGGGGCATTAGTTCCCACCCAAATGTAATTGGGACATTACTTAATGCTAATAAACTATTTTTCATGTAATAGTGAAGGAAAAAGAAAGAAATGCTAACCCCTTTGAAAGTGAAGTCGCTCAGTCATGTCTGACTCTGCAACCCATGGACTGTAGCCTGCACCAGGCTTCTCTATCCATGGGATTTTCCAGGTAAGAATACCGGAGTGGGTTGCCATTTCCTCCTCCAGGGGGTCTTCCTGACCCAGGGATTGAATCGGGTCTCCCGCATTGCAGGCACATGCTTTACCCTCTGAGCCACCAGGGAAACTGCTTACCCCTTTAATAGTACCAAAATGCACATTTTATAAGCTTCTCCTCCAATTATGATTTATAGTAATATGAAGGAACAAATACAGCAAAAAAAAAAAAAAAAAAAATTGCACTGAGAGCAACAGTTGAGAGAGATAGGGNCCACCAGGCTCCCCGTCCCTGGGATTCTCCAGGCAAAAACACTGGAGTGGGTTGCCACTTCCTTCTCCAAGGAGTCCCCACATCCACCTACAAATCCAGTGATTTTCATGAAGGAATCACACAAGTTAGAAAAGCTATTATGTTACCAGTTGCAACTATAATTACATGATTTAGATTAAAATAAGCAAAGAAAAATTATAAAGTGAGGAGTTAGGGAGAGACCAGGGAGAAACTTCCAGTTGTCCTCTTCCATTGAAATCACAGGAACATCATTTAATTCTCCCAGGAAAGATGTGTTTTAAATATGCAGGAAGTATTGACAACCAGAAAAGCTTGTCTAAGCCTTAAAATACAGGGAGTTTATTGGGGGGTCAGTCTTATGAGTATGGTGAACCTGCATGACTGACTTAGCTACTCAATCTCTAGTCCTTCCAGAGGTCAGACATATACACCACAGCCTAATGTGTTCTCCATAAATAACACCATTAGCATATGTTACTCAGGTATACAAAAGATTCTCCTAGGAGTCAAAATAGTCCAAAAGCAGAAAGGTTATCTCCTAGGACCTCAATAAGGACCACTCCTTTTTTTGGGGGATGTGTAGGGTTTTAGCATCTAAATCTACCGAATTAACACTTCAGTGCATAGATGTTAAGCAGGGCTAGAGGTTCATTTAGTTTCCTACAGCCACTTTTTTACAGCACCATTTATTGTAAAAGTGACCATCCTTTCCACATTGAATTATATTAGTTCTTTGGTCAAAAATCAATTGACTATATATGTGTTGGTACATTTTGGACTCTCTCTGAATTCCTATTTTTACACTGCTTTCTCTTCATTTCATATTATGAATCGTTATACTAAGTCTTACAGCGTAGCTTAAATTGTCTAAATTTTTCCTTTCTTTTCAAGAATATATTGACTGTTCTAGGTTTTAATTTTTCATATATATTCTAGAAACAGTTTGGAAATTTCTGCAAAATATATGCTGAAATTCTGACTGAAATTGTTTTGGAGGTATCTACATACCATTTTGAGAGAAGGCAAAGGCAATCCACTCCAGTACTCTTGCCTGGAAAATCCCATGGACGGAGGAGTCTGGTAGGCTGCAGTCCATGAGGTTTCTAAGAGTCAGACATGACTGAGTGACTTCACTTTCACTTTTCACTTTTCACTTTCATGCATTGGAGAAGGANTGACTGAAATTGTTTTGGAGGTATCTACATACCATTTTGAGAGAAGGCAAAGGCAATCCACTCCAGTACTCTTGCCTGGAAAATCCCATGGACGGAGGAGTCTGGTAGGCTGCAGTCCATGAGGTTTCTAAGAGTCAGACATGACTGAGTGACTTCACTTTCACTTTTCACTTTTCACTTTCATGCATTGGAGAAGGAAATGGCAACCCACTCCAGTGTTCTTGCCTGGAGAATCCCAGGGATGGGGGAGCCTGGTGGGTTGCCATCTATGGAGTTGCACAGAGTCAGACATGACTGAAGCAACTTAGCAGCAGCAGCACATACCATTTTGAGAAGAATTATAAAAATATTAAAACTTCAATCCATTAACATAGTATATATTTCCATTAACTTAATATTCTTAATTTCTCTCAGGCATTTTTAATTTATTTTTCATGTGGAGCCCTTAAACATCTTTGGTTAAATTTATTCATAACTTTCACCCCCATGTTTTTGAGTTAATTCATTAGCTGGCATAGCTCAGGTAATTATCACTGATAACTTGATGAGATCTAAGCAAAAGAGAGGGCTTCCTAGGTGGCTCAGTGGTGAAGAATCTGCCTGCCAATGGCAGGGCACATGTTTTCAATCCTTGGGTCAAGAAGATCAGGGGAGAAGCAAATGGCAAACCACTCTGGGATGCTTGCCTGGATAATTCCATGATCAGAGGAGCCTGGCATGCTACAGTCCTTGGAGTCACAAAGAGTTAGACACATTTTAACACACTTGCATGCACAGGTGAATGAGAAAGGGTATCTTGATGCACCTCATGTTCATTGCAGCAGTAATTACTATAGCCAAGTTATGGAAGCAACTTAAACGTCCATAGACAGAAAAAATGGATAGAAGACATAGTACATATACACACTAGAGTATTATTTAGCCATAAAAAATTTAAATAAAGCCACACCTGCAGGAACATGAATGGATCTCAAGATTATCATACTAAGTGAGGTAAGTCAGACAGAGAAAGACAAATATCACTTTTATGGGGAATCTGAAAATTATACAAACAAACTTATTTATAAAACAGAAACAGACTTACAAATCTCAAAATCAAACTTATGGTTACCAAAGGGGAACTTTGGGGGAAGTGATATATCGGGATTAACATATACACACTACTATACAGAAAATATTATAATTAACAAGGGCTTACTGTAAAACACAAGGAACTCTACTCAATATTATATAATAACTTATATGAAAAATTATCTGAATAAACAATGTATATACACACACATACCCACATATGGAACCTTACATGGAACAACTGACTGGTTCAAAATTGGGATAGGAGTACAATAATGCTGTATATTGTCACACTGTTTATTTAACTTCTGTGCAGAATACATCATGAAAAATGCTAGGCTGGATGAATCACAAGCTGGAATCAAGACAGCCATGAGAAATATCAATGACCTCAGATATGTCAGATATGCAGATGGTAAAGAATCCGCTTGCCAATGCAGGAGACATAAAAGACAAGGGTTCAGTCCCTGGGTTGGGAAGATCCCCTGGAGAAGGGTTTGGTAACCCACTCCAGTATTTTTGCCTGGAGATTCCAAAGACAGAGGAGCCTGGTGGGCTCCAAGTCCACAGGGTAGCAAAGACATGGCTTAGCGACTGAAAAACAACAACAATCTAACAGTATTATGGAATGTATCTTGGTTGGAACAGCAAGAGTCATCTTTCTGTTGATGATAACAAGAGGGTAATTTGATTTATCAAATCCGATTTCTATCATCTCTCTCAGCTCCTAGAGACACGGTGATGTCTCTATTTATATTTATTCTAGTTTTATCATCTTATCAAACATGTTTTTTTTTTTTCCCTTTCCCTTCTCAAACAGGGTGAAAAGAAAACAAAACTGAACTAATAAAAATTAGGGAAGAAGTCTTCTCTCCTACATAAATACACATATTGAAGAGATTCATATTCTCTATAGTCATTTGCAGTTATCAAGTTACCTGAGCATTTTCACATTCTTTGTATCTCTCAGAATTTTAACAACCCAATTGATGATATCAATGGGGGGCTAATACAAATACACTTTTAGAAGAGATGGGGACAGTTTAGTCAGTTCAGTTGCTCAGTCATGTCCAACTCTTTACAACCTCATGGACTCCAGAACACTAGGCCAGAGTTCTACAGAACACCATCACAAACTCCCGGAGTTTACTCAAACTCATGTCCATTGAGTCAGCGATGCCATCCAACCATCTCATCCTCTGTCATCCCCTTCTCCTCCTGCCTTCAATCTTTCCCAGCATCAGAGTCTTCTCAAATGAGTCAGTTCTTCACATTAGATGGCCAAATTTTTGGAGTTTCAGCTTCAGGATCAGTCCTTCCAACGAATATTCAGGAATGATTTCTTTTAGGATGGACTGGTTGGATCTACTTGCAGTCCAAGGGACTCGCAAGGGTCTTCTCCAACACCACGTTTCAAAAGCATCAATTCTTTGATGCTCAGCTTTCTTTATAGTTCAACTCTCATATCCACACATGACTACTAGAAAAACCACAGCTTTGGCTAGACAGACCTGTGTTGGCAAAGTAATGTTTCTGCTTTTTAATATGCTGTCTCAGGTTGGTCATAACTTTTCTTTCAGGGAGCAAGTATCTTTTAATTTGATGGCTGCAGTCACCATCTGCAGTGATTTTGGAGCCCCCCAAAATAAAGTTTCTCACTGTTTCCATTGTTTCCCCATCTATTTGCCATGAAGTGATGGGATCAGATGTCATGATCTTAGGTTTTTGAATGTTGAGTTTTAAGCCAACTTTTTTCACTCTCCTCTTTCACTTTCCTCAAGAGGCTCTTTACTTTTTCGCATTCTGCCATAAAGGTGGTGTTGTCTGCATATCTGGTGTTATTGATACTTCTTCCGGAAATCCTGATTACAGCTTGGGCTTCATCCAGTCCATTATTTCTCATGATGTACTCTGCATATAAGTTAAATTAGTGGGGTAACAATATATACCCTTGATGTACTCCTTTCCCAATTTGGAACCAGTCTGCTGTTCAATGTCCAGTTCTTACTGTTGCTTCTTGACCTGCATGCAGATTTCTCAGGAGGCAGGGCAGGTGATCTGGTATTCCCACCTCTTTAAGAATTTTCCAGTTTGTTGTGATCCACAGATTCAAAGGCTTTGGCATAGTCAATGAAGAGAAGTAGATGTTTTTCTGGAACCCTCATGCTTTTTCAATGATCCAGTAGATGTGGGCAATTTGATCTCTGGTTCCTCTGTCTTTTCTAAAACCAGCTTGAACATCTGGAAATTCACGGTTCATGTACTGTTGAAACCTGGCTTGGATAATTTTGAGCATCACTTTACTAGCGTGTGAGATGAGTGCAACTGTTCAGTAGCTTGAGCATTCTTTGGCATTGCCTTTCTTTGGGATTGGAATCAAAACTGATCTTTCCCAGTCCTGTGGCCACTGCTGAGTTTTACAAATTTGCTGGCATATTGAGTGCAGCTCTTTCACAGCATCATCTTTCAGGATTTGAAATAGCTCAACTGGAATTCCATCACCTCCACTAGCTTTGTTCATACTGATGCTTTCTAAGGCCCACTTGACTTCACATTCCAGGATGTCTGGCTCTAGGTGAGTGATCACACTATTGTGATTATCTGGGTTGTGATGATCGTTTTTGTGTAGTTTTTCTCTGTATTCTTGCCACCTCTTCTTAATATCTTCTGCTTCTGTTACGTTCATTCCATTTTTGTCCTTTATTGTGCCCATCTTTGCATGAAATGTTCCCTTGGTATCTCTACTTTTCTTGAAGAGATCTCTAATCTTTCTCATTCAATTGTTTTTCTCTATTTATTTGCATTGATCACTGAGGAAGGCTTTCTTATATCTTCTTGCTATTCTTTGGTACTCTGCATTCAAATGGGTCTATCTTTCCTTTTCTTCTTTGCCTTTAGCTTCTCTTCTTTTCATAGCTATTTGTAAGGCCTCCTCAGACAACCCTTTTGCCTTTTTGCATTTCTTTTCCTTGGGGATTGTCTTGATCACTGCTTCCTGTACAATGTCATGAACCTCAGTCCATAGGTCTTTAGGCACTCTGTCTATCAGATCTAATCCCTTGAATCTATTTGTCACTTCCACTGTGTAATTGTAAGGGATTTGATTTAGGTCATACCTGAATGGTCTAGTGGTTTTCCCTAGTTTATTCAATTTAAATCTGAATTTGGCAATAAGGAGTTCACGACCTCAGCCACAGTCAGTTCCCGTTCTTGTTTTTGCTAACAGTATAGAGCTTCCCCATCTTTGTCTGCATATAATATAGTCAATCTGATTTGGGTATTGACCATCTGGTGATGTCCATGTGTAGAGTCTTCTCTTTTCTTGTTGGAAGAGGGTGTTTGCTATGACCAGTGTGCTTTCTCGGCAAAACTCTATTAGCCGTTGCCCTGCTTCATTCTGTACCCCAAGGCCAAAATTGCCTGTTACTCCAGGTATCTCTTGACTTTCTACTTTTGCATTCCAGTCCCCTAAAATGAAAAAGACAACTTTTGGGGGGCATTAGTTCCCACCCAAATGTAATTGGGACATTACTTAATGCTAATAAACTATTTTTCATGTAATAGTGAAGGAAAAAGAAAGAAATGCTAACCCCTTTGAAAGTGAAGTCGCTCAGTCATGTCTGACTCTGCAACCCATGGACTGTAGCCTGCACCAGGCTTCTCTATCCATGGGATTTTCCAGGTAAGAATACCGGAGTGGGTTGCCATTTCCTCCTCCAGGGGGTCTTCCTGACCCAGGGATTGAATCGGGTCTCCCGCATTGCAGGCACATGCTTTACCCTCTGAGCCACCAGGGAAACTGCTTACCCCTTTAATAGTACCAAAATGCACATTTTATAAGCTTCTCCTCCAATTATGATTTATAGTAATATGAAGGAACAAATACAGCAAAAAAAAAAAAAAAAAAAACTTGCACTGAGAGCAACAGTTGAGAGAGATAGGGAGAGGAAGGAGGGAGGGAGAGAGAGAGGAAAGAGCACACAAATGGTTTGGCTGTGGATAAAAGTATTACTCTGCTTTTGTTTATTCTATCAGTAAGCAGTATGGGACCAGACTTGGAACAAGACTGCAAAAAACTTTCCAGTTTGTACATTCTCTATGTTGGGGTTTTGGTTTTGGTTTTGTTGTTGTTTTGAGGGTTGGGTTTGCATTTGTTTGTTGAATTTTTTTGGTTGGTAACTGCTTGATGGGTTCCCCATAGTTATCAACAAAACAGCAGTTCAGATGGAAATAACACCTATGCTTGTCTCCCGAGCCAGTAAAGAACAGATTTCATGGAAATTCTGGTTCTCTAGTGAAGCTGGGCTTTGGACGAAGATGTCCACTGGAGAGAGTAGACAGTGGCAGCTTCTGAGGAACAAGAAGGTGTGATAAGTCCTCAGTGCCTGGGAACAAGGGAAGAAAAGAGAAGAAGGAATGGAGAGATGTCTTTTATTTCTAGAGACAGTTTGGGATTTTTAAGCAGATATGTTTTCCCATGCACTGATGGATGCAAACAAGTACAATTTAATGATAGTGTCCCACTGAATCAAGTAACTAAATATACAGAAAATTTCACAGACTATTGGGCCAAGACTGTATTTCTGAGTCAAGCATAGAAAAGAGGGGAACCTCACACATCTCATAGTGTGCTAGTATTCCCAGAGAGTGAGAAATGTTCATAATTCTACAGTTTCTATAAATTACCTTCAGTTTCTAAGTAGCACTGCTTGAATGAATTTGTTAGTTTATTTCAGCCTAAAGTTAAATCCACACATAAACATCTCTTAAATATTATTTAATTCTTATATACAGATTTCTTAATGAGTAGTTGTGATCTTATGTATAATGCGTGAATCTATTATAGCTTAATGTGCTAAAGAAATGAAAGTCCAGCAATGACAAATCTGAAAATTCAAGAGGACCAATTAGAATCCCAGTTGGGATTCTTTTCCTAGAAGAAGTAGGATACAAGTGATTTTCACTATAGACTGAATAGTGACAACTTAATTATCCAATACTCTAGAGAGAATTCAATAACATTAATGATACTTGACACATAATTATAATTTTTTTCCAATAGAATTACCAAGCAGTTAAAGCCCAGTTCTTGCTATGATAAGGTTTCTGAATGTTCTTGTGTGCTATGATGCTGGGTTTACCATCTTTTGTTACCCTCACCCCTAAATGTTTCCTCAAAAAAGAGTCAGAGAACAACAACAATAAAAAATACTATATTCAGGAAATGAAACTCATATATCATGTTATCCCTGATAAAAATAACTTTTTCAGTGGTTGGTGTTGTTCAGTCAGTTGTTTCAGACCTTTTGGGATCGCATGGACTACAACACACCAGGCTTCGCTGTCCATCACCAACTCCTGGAGCTTGCTCAAACTCATGTCCATTGAGTCAGCGATGCCATCCAACCATCTCATCCTAACATTCTTTGGCATTGCCTTTCTTTGGGATTAGAATGAAAACTGACATCTTCCAGTCCTGTGGCCACTGTTGAGTTTTCCAAATTTGCTGGCATATTGAGTTCAGTACTTTCACAGCATCATCTTGTAAGATTTGAAATAACTCAACTGGAATTCCATTAGCTCTACCAGCTTTGTTCATAGTGATGCTTTCTAAGGCCCACTTGACTTTGCACTCCAAGATGTCTAACTCTAGGCGAGTGATCACATCATCATGATTATCTGGGTCATTAAGATCTTTTTCTGTATAGTTCTGTGTATTCTTGGCACCTCTTGTTAATACCTTCTCCTTTTGTTAGGTACCTTCTCCTTCTGTCCTTTATTGTGCTCATCTTTGCATGACATGTTTTGGTATCTCTAATTTTCTTGAAGATATTTAGTCTTTTCCATTCTATTGTTTTCCTCTATTGTTTTGCATTGTTCACTTAGGAAGGCTTTCTTGTCTTTCTGAGCTATTCTTTGGCACTCTGCATTCAGATGGTTATATCTTTCCTTTTCTCCTTGCCTTTCCCTTCTCTTCTTTTCTCAGCCATGTAAGGTCTCTTCAGATAACCATTCTGCCTTACTGGATTTTTTTTTCTTTCACCCCAACTCCTAACGAATAAGAAAGGAGTGGGCGTGAATATTTACTATCTGTATCTATTATGTGTGAGGTACAATCTTTCACACATACGATGATATTTAATCTATAATTCTGAAACGTGGTTATTTTATTCTCATTTACATGTGAGAAAACTAAGGCCCATATAAGTTAAGTAAATTGCCCATGACCAGGAGGGTTGAGTTAATAGCTGGTATTGTAATTATTACCTGTGTATTTTTGAGGCAGTTGTTCTTAACCTTGTCTGCACTCTAGAATCACCTGAGGTGAAAATTGCTCAGTCATGTCTGACTCTTTGTGACCGTATATAGTCCATGGAATTCTTTTCTATATAATCCATGGAATTCTTCAGGCCAGAATACTAGAGTGGGTAGCCTTTTCCTTCTCCAGGGGATCTTTCCAACCCAGGGATTGAATCCAGGTCTCCCGCATTGCAATTAGAGTCTTTACCAGATGAACCACAAGGGAAGCCCAATCACCTGAGGAGTTCAGAAAATATTAATATCTAGGTCCTACCAGTAGCAGGAATATAACCTTGACATTTGGATTAAAAAAAAAACAACAACACATTCTCAAGTATTTTCAAAGTGGCCACACTTAAATAACACTGCTATAAATTGCTTCTACAAAATCTCCCAAATTGCCAAATAATTATGCTTAGGTGTTTTCAAGTTAGAAACTCAAAACAAGAAGTGAATGACATTGTGTATATATACCACAACTTCCTTATCCATCCATCTGCCCATGGACATTTAGGTTGCTTCCATGTCCTAGTTATTGTAAATAGTGCTACAATGAACTTTGGAGAACATGTGTCTCTTTCAGCTCTGGTTTCCTCAGGGTGTATGCTCAGCAGTGAGATTGCTGGCTCATATGGCAATTCTATTTCCAGTTTCCTAAGAAATCTCCACATTCTATTCCATAGCAGCCATACCAGTTTGCATTCCCACCAGTGTTAAGAAGGTTCCCTTTTCTCCACACCTTTTCCAGCATTTATCATTTGTAGACTTTTTGATGATGGTCATTCTGACTGGTATGAGATGATACCTCATTGTGGTTGTGAATTGCCTTTCTCTAATAATGAGTGATGTTGAGCATATTTTCATATGTTTATTAGCCATCTGTATGGAATATTAATTAGCTATGAAAAGGAATACATCTGAGTCAGTTCTAATAAGGTAGATGGACCTGGAGCCTATTATACAGGTGAAGTAAGTCAGAAAGATAAACAAAAATACTGTATATTAATGCATATATATGGAATTTAGAAAGATAGTACAAATGATCCAACATGCAGGGCAGCAAAGGGGACACAGATGTAAACAATAGACTTTTGGACTCAATAGGAGAAGGTGAATGCGGGATGATTTGAGAGAATAGTACTGAAACATGTACATTGCCATTTGTAAAATGGATGACTAGTGCAAGTTCGATGCATCAAGCAGGGCACCCGAAGTCTGTGATCTGGGACAACCCAGAGGAATAGGGCAGGGAGGGAGGTGGGAGGGGACTAAGGATGGGGGAAGGGAAACAGGCATGCTGCTGCTGCTGTTGCTTCAGTCGTGTCCGACTCTGTGCAACCCCATAGACGGCAGCCCACCAGGCTCCCCCGTCCCTGGGATTCTCCAGGCAAGAACACTGGAGTGGGTTGCCATTTCCTTCTCCAAGGGAAACATGCATACCTGTGGCCAATTCAGGTTGATGTATGGCAAAATCATCACAATATTGGAAAGTAATTATTTACAAATTAAAATAAATGAAATGGGGAGGGAGATGAGAGGGGTGTTTAGGATTAGGAACATGTGTACATTCGTGGCAGATTCATGTTGATGTATGGCAAAATCAATATAATATTGTAAAGTAATTAGCCTCCAATTAAAATAAATAAACTTAAATTTAATAAAAATTTAAAAAAGACTCGGAAAATATAAATGAAAAAGAAAAAAATATTTTTAATAAAAAAAGTGAATGACAGAGAGAATAAAAGTGTCATTCACACAATGAATTTGGTTTCAATTTGGGAGAAACTGAGGAAATATATGATTTTGGAGAGACAATGCACTGTAGTAGGGGGAAATGGCTTTGGAAATTAAAATAGAACTGAGTTTAAATTACCTAGGCAAACCATTTATTAAGAGTTCAGAAATCTTGCTTAACTCCACTCCCTTACACTCACCATCATCCAATTCATCACTAACATTCTTTGTATTAACTTGACACTTATCTCTCTATTCTTTAAGCAAATCCTCCTGCACATATGTCAATGTCCCTACCCTTAAGGATTTGAATTCTAGTAGAAAAATCACATTGTAGTTCTAAATTGTTTAAAACCAAGTAATCCTGATAGCCTAAGAGACAGCATCATTCTGGAAAGGTAAGGAGATTTTCTAGAGGAAATGACAAGTGAAGACAAGATTAAATTTTTTAAAAAAGGGAGAAAAGTTAGTCAATGAAGTGATTAAAAGAAGGGAAGTGGAGGTAAGACTCAGCATGAAAATGAGAGAGTATTGCACACAGCACACCTGGGAATTTAGAAATAATTAAGCATCACCTGAATGTGGGATACTTCATGAGTAGTGACAAAATATTTTAAACCAACAATAAATTTAATAGATGCGTAGGACATTTCCATTAGAGGTGTTAGTTGCTCAGTTATATTTGATTCTTTGCAACCCCATGGACTATAATCACTGTCCATGGAATTCTCCAGGTAAGAATACTGGAGTCAGTTGTCATGCTCTCCTTCAGGGAAACTTCTTAACTCAGGGATCAAACCAGGTTTCTGCATTGCAGGCAGATTCTTTACTGTCTGAGATATCAAGGACCTGCTAATACATGGTATTTAATCCCATTTCTGAAACACAAAATCCCTTATCTTCTGAAGTCTAGTAACAAAACATGGGGACAGAAAAAGTGCACACTTAGCTGGCACTGGAATTGGTTTGCTTAATTCTGCACTCACTTCAAATCAATCTCAGGATTTAAACATGTGAGATACAGATAGGTCTGACCTCCTTTTGTAAATAAGTGTTTATTTTCTCAAAAATCAACATTGACAAGCAAAGGTACAGCCCTTTCCTGGAGTGGGTAAAATTGGCCTTCAATAGCTCTTTCAATGATGTCTCTGTTTCTCATTTGTTGTCATCTTAACAAGTATGAACCGTACCACACTAGGGCAAATGTAAGGTGTTTCCTTCAATTATACAGAAAAAAAAAAAAAAAAAATAATACAGGATGAGATGGCTGGATGGCATCACTGACTCGATGGACGTGAGTATGGGAGTTGGTGATGGACAGGGAAGCCTGGCGTGCTGCGATTCATGGGGTCACAAAGAGTTGGACTCGACTGAGCGACTAAACTGAACTGGATGGAGAAACAGACATAAGAGAACAGACTTATGGACATGTGGAGAGGGTGAGACGTATGGAGAGAATAACATGGAAACTTACATTACCAGATACATGATAGATAGCGAATTTGTTGTCTCAGGGAATTCAAACAGGGGCTCTGTATCAACCTAGAGGGGTGGGATGGGAAGGGAGATGGGAGGGAGGTTCAGGAGGGAGGGGACATATGTAACCTATGGATGATTCATGATGAGGTTTGACAAGAAATAATAAAATTCTGTAAAGCAATTACCCTTCAATTAAAAAATAAATACATTAAAAATGTATTGTTGTAAGCTTTTGAATGTGTGGATCAAAACAAACTGTGGCAAATTCTTAAGAGATGAGACTATTAGACCACCTGACCTGCTTCCTAAGAAACCTGGATGCAGGTCAAGAAGAAACAGTTAGAACCAGACATGGAACAAAGGACTGGTTCCAAATTGGGGAAGGAGTACTTCAAGGCTGTCTATTGTCACCCAGTTTATTAAACTTATATGAAGATTTCATCATGAGAAATGCTGGGATGGATGAAGCACACGGCAGAATCAAGATTGCAGGGAGAAATATCATTAATGTCAGATATGCAGATAACAGCACCCTCACAGCAAAAAGTGAAGAGGAACTAAAGAGACCCTTTGTGAAGGTGGAAGAGAAGAGTGAAAAAGCTGGCTTAAAATTCAACATTCACAAAATTAAAATCATGGTATCCCAGTCACATCACTTCATGAAAAATAGATGAAGAAACGATGGAAACAGTAACAGACTTTATTTTCTGGGCTCCTTTCTGGGCTCCAAAATCATTGCAGATGGTGACTACAGTCACGAAATTAAAAGATGCTTGCTCCTTGAAAGAAAAACTATGACAAACCCAGAAAGCATATTAAAAAGCAGAGACATTACTTTGCCGACAAAGGTCCAAATAGTCAAAGCTATGGCTTTTCCAGCATCAGGTATGGATGTGAGAGGTGGACCATAAAGAAAGCTGAGCACCAAAGAATTGATGCTTTTGAACTGTGGTGTTGGAGAAGACTCTTGAGAGTCCCTTGGACAGCAAGAAGATCTAGACCAGTCAATCCTAAAAGAAATTAATTCTGAATATTCATTGGAAGGACTGATGCTGAAACTGAAACTCCAATATTTTGGCCACCTGATGAAAAGAGCCAACTCATTAGAAAAGACCCTGCTGCTGGGAAAGATTGATGGCAGGAGGAGAAGGGGACGACAGAGCATGAGATGGTTGGATGGCATCTGCAACTCAATGGACATGAGTTTGAGCAAGCTCTGGGAGATGGTGAAGGACAAGGAAGTCTAGCATGCTGCAGTTCATGGGGTCTCAAAGAGTTGGACATGACTGACTGAATGAATGAAAACCCAACAAGCCACGAAGTTTGCAGTAATTTGTTATAGTAACTGTAGAAAATTATGATTAATAACTGAATACAAGCTTTAGGATAAAAAAGGGATTTTTTAAAAAGAAATAACACTCAAGGTGAAAACTGTGATGAACAGAGGTTATCTGAAGGTGGGAGAAACCGAAAATACAACAGTGGGTCCAAACAGAAGGAACAGTAGAAACCAGTTTGTATCCAAGAGAAAATACATATTAGATAATCATATTTGCATTATTACTTAGTAAATCCTTCAAACAAACAGATGGAAATCAGATTTATAAAGTCATATGGTAAGTTCTTTAATGTCAGGAATGTTATTATAAATGAAAATATTGTAAGATTAGAAATAATGAGAAATCCTGATTTCATATTAAATTATTTCCTAGACTAGTCCTAGATATTTGTATGAATGTATAAATGAGAAATAAAAGTAAAGAATATACTCATCTATGTTAAAAGTGCATGAAATCCACCTCCATCTAACCAATGTATTAGAACGTATGTATTATTTGAATGATTACTTACTTGAGGGTATTTAGGAGGTGTATTTTCTCCCAAATACAGGTGTATTTCCTACACCTATTTTGAGAGGTGTAGGAAACCCTGGAGCAATGTGAAAGGGGGTGAGTTCTTTGACCAGAACAATTGAAGAAGTGAGCTTGAAATAGCAAAATAATAATAATAATATATGAAACAGTGAAATGAAAAAAATTGGGCTGAAAGACACAGAATAATTTATAGTATTTTAAACAAATCCTCCAATATGAAAGAATCCCATTATGACACAGTTTTTATCTTAGAGTTTTCAATATTCTAAAAGCTAAATCATAAACTTGAAATATAACTCAATTTGTTGATAGATATGTTGGCTCTAATGTAGGGTCTTCTTATCTGACACCAGCATTATGAAAGAGACTGACTCATTGTTGCTGCTGATGTAGCAGAATATACAGTCAGATGTTTGGTTCTAATAAAAAATACTCAGCTTTTAAAAATGGCCAGAAACTTACAAACATGACAAGCATAGAAAACACTAAAGTGTGTGTTAATGACCAGAGTTACTATAATAGAGATCAATTACTATGCTGTGTCTTACTGGGGAGGTTTTCAATATTCTGTGAAATTTAACATTGGATTCCACAAATACGATACACTCTGAGTATAGGATATTAGACTATTACCATCCACAGATTGCCATTAACTCTATCTTTTATAAATTGTATAATACAATAATTATTATTTCTCCTTCTATGCTCAACAGTTCTATCTACTGAGAGTGTGTGTTTAAACCTATTCAATAAATGAGGAAACAGAAAATGTACTTCTATCTTCTCTTTCTTACTTCTTCCTTTCCTCCCTCGATCCCTCTTTCCCTTTACTCCCTCATTTCCTTTCTTCTTTTATTCTTTGTATACAATGTATATTTCTCGAACAATGTTCACATACCATTATCAAGCCCTGGAGACAAATGTTAACCTAATAATGGAAGAATCTATATTTCAAGCACTCCAACTTGTAGGGATTCAAATGATCTGCACTATCCATTACATCTTGTTAAGAGTCAGTCTGATTTCTTTCCATTCTAAATAAAATTAAGGCAATTTCTGCTGCCTCCTTGGGATTTTTCACTCTCATCTGAGAATAAATATAAAATGTGTTCGAAAATAAAATTACCTAGGGTTACACAAAAATGCATATCCAAACCCCATTTTCTACTGAATGCAGTACTACATCAGGGGAAGGTAGCTTTTCATGTATTCATTCAGGAAGAAGTATTAAGTACCAGTAATAAAGTCCAAGAATGGTAACCCAAGACCTATCTAAAGAGATGGCATTTGAACTAAAAAGTAAAATGGAGACACTTAGCTTTGCAGAGTCAGTGAAAGGACATTTGAAACAGAAGAACTCTTGCAAACACTCTGAAGTCTACTGAAAGTGCATTATTCAAGGATGAGATTGAAGTTAAGTGTGTTAGACAAACAGCCCCCAAAGCTGTCACCATGTGGCATTTATGCCCTGTGTTCGGCCTCTCCTTTTGAGAGTGGGTGGGAGCTATGGATTGCTTTTAATGAACAGAATACAGAAAATTTAATGGGATGTAATTTTAGTGATTTTTTGCTATAAAATCGTAACTTCTGTCTTGCTGGCAGATTCTCACTATTGATTCTCACCCTTGCTGACTTTGATAAAGCGAGAGGCCATACAGGAGCAGCCCATATGGCAACCAACTGAGGGCAATAAACAGTCAGATAGGAAGTGAGGATGGTCACTCACCAACAGCCAACAAGGAACTAAAGCTGTTAGTCCAGTAGGCTGTAAGGAGCTGAAAGCTGACAATAGCCGTGCAATCTTTAAAGCAGATCTTTCCTTAGCTGAGCTTTCAGATGAGATCCCAGCTTTAGCCAACCTTGATTACAGGCTCATGAGGGATCTCAAAGTAGAGCACTCAGAGCACTCACTGCTGAATCACGCTTTGAGTTCTAACCCTCAGAAACTTTGAAATAATAAATGGCTGTTATTTTAAGCTGCCGATTTTATGCAGAAAGAGATAATTGATAGAGTAATTGTGGGCAGCCATTGAAGGATATATGTAAGAAAGGCTACCTGATCTGATTTTACAAGATCAGTCTGAGTACTATATAGTGAAATATTGTGAATGATTAAAGATATAAGATACCATGAAACTAAAATAAACCTCAGGAAGTATAGCATCTCTATGATCAAAGAGTATTTTGGCAGAGAAATAATTAAAATAAACTTTGAAAATTATGTAGGGAATGAATGGATCCAAGAGGACTGGCAGAAGACTCTACAAGAGGAAAGAATCTTTGAGTAATTATGGATGTGGAAATAAATGAATCTTACATAAAAGAATGGTTATGTTTTAATTGAAGTAGGTGGTTCCTGTCAAGCAGTAAAAATGACAAAATTTAAGAAGTAATTGACTTTCACCATTATATCAGAAAAAAGCAATGACTGAAATTGGAGAGTCTGAGACTCAGGCTGAAACATTCATAAGTTATTAATAATGAGCCTCCCGGAGAGGTTCCTTATGGAAGCTCTTCTATCTGTAGCAATGTGATCAAAGTAAATACTTTTATCATTCACACACAGGGAGAAAATACTGAATCTATTAAAGGAATAACTTAGTTGTGAAAACAGATTATGTGCATCATATGATGAAATATCCATATAGAACAAATTACATCAGAGTACTGGTGGGGCCTTAAACATGTGAATGATAGAAGATAAAAGTATAACACTCTTCAATTTCCAATAATTTCAACGGGTTGAAAAATCAGACTGAAAAGGTTTTATTTCTAAACTGCATGAAGAAATAGAAGGAGGAAGAAGGCAATAGAAATTTCACAGAAGTTGGCAGTTGAAGACCTTGGTAACTGTCTCTTATACACATCTAGATGTGTATAAGAGACAGCTATATTCCTATGTATTACACACTTACACACTACAGATTCTGAGGTATGTGTTTTGTAATAAGGGCATTAGAGGTTTCCATCATGGCTTTCTAATCATTGAGCATACACGGTAACCAGACTTATATTTAAAAGCAACTGTGTTAGTTCATTGGCTCTTTAGAAAACATCATTACTACGTCTTACCTAAGTATTTCTGTAGTTCCTAAAATTGATTCCTTGGCTTCTACTCTTGTTTCAAAACAGTCTGTGTGCTTTGGTAGGGCAATCTTTTTTTTTTTTTTTTAATTTTTTTTTTTNTGTTAGTTCATTGGCTCTTTAGAAAACATCATTACTACGTCTTACCTAAGTATTTCTGTAGTTCCTAAAATTGATTCCTTGGCTTCTACTCTTGTTTCAAAACAGTCTGTGTGCTTTGGTAGGGCAATCTTTTTTTTTTTTTTTTAATATTTTATTTTATTTTACTTTACAAACTTTTGAGAGTTTTTGAGAAACTTGAGATTTTGAGAAATTTTTATCATTCTTCAGTCAGTTTCTTAGCTCTTAAAGCCAGTGAGATCTCTTAAATCCTGAGATCTACTTTGCCAAACAAATGCCATTTTTTTTCCTGTATTACTGGAAAACCCACAAGATCTGTGGTTCCCATGCACTTTCTTCAATGACTTAACGTTGCTCATGATTTTTTGTTGTTGTTGTTTTTTCCAACCACTATATCTCCATCTTTCAAAGCTAACCCTACCAATTCTACCAGGATTCTCAGATTTATCTAGTTCAAATTAAATTTTCCTGTTTTCTTCTTGATTTCTCATTAAAAATTGCAACTTGTGTGTCTTCATGGATACACTTAGAACAATAGGTCTCAATCGATCTTACTGGATTTTGAGTTCCTGGCAAAGAAACTCATTCCTCTAAAATCACATGGACACAACGCCCTGCTTATTGTAACAGGTCCAAACATCAGTGAATCCTGTTCTCAGATATTTCCTGGGAGATTATTAGATTAAACAAATTCTAAATAAGTGTCCTTTGATTATTTTACATCCTCTCTTTCTAGCTGATGAAGATGACTAGTTGGTTGTGTTTAGGGGAAAGATTACTGTATCATGATCACAAGATTAATCAAGGAAAGATAGATATAAGGAAACCACATATAAACTTTTCACTGTTACTACTTTTGTATCCTCATTTTCTCCTTCTTTTCTTTGTTATTTTCTTTAAATATTCTTTATTTTTGTACATTTTTTACACTTTGTACATTTTGTATAGTTTTATATATTGTCTCAACTGTACTCTATAAATGTTTTAAAAAATGGAAAAGGGAAATTCTAAAATTTCCCAGAATATAAAATATGTAATAATGTAAACTTTGTGTTTTACACTTAATCATGACATATTATCATCATCATTATGATTAATTTGAAATTGCTATTTTCATAATAATCAACTGCAATTTATCCTGAATCCTAGAGGCCTCTGTGGTTCCTTTAGGAACTCCCCAGACTTGTGTTATAGGAAATGAGATATGAGTTAATCCAAAGGATTTCTCTATGAGAAATATTTATGTTGGGTTTCTTTTTTTTTTCTCTTTTACTCCTCCCAGTTGTGAGTGTAGGTATAATTTCATATTTAACCTCATTCTCTGAGGTATATACGTGGTCCATAGCTTAATTCTCTGAGCAAGAAAAATGCCAGTATGGACTTACGAATGTTTATCTTTTCTGGCTTCGTCAGTATGAGCCTTTTCTTTTCTAACCCTGTTGCTGCTGCTGCTGCTAAGTAGCTTCACCCAACTAAATTTAACGTCAAGAGGAAATCCTGGAGCTTTATGCTTTACGTGGCAGAAATTTCTCAAGGAAGTAAAGTTTTCACCACCATTCTCACTTCTAACCAGTACAGATTTTTCTATGACCTCTACCTAAGCTGTAAATCTGGAGATACTTTGGCCCTACATATACTTGCTGTAGTGCAGGTGACAGTACTGTTTTCAAACAAGTGTTTGCTTTCTTATTTGTAAAACAGAGCATATTGTAAAGGAGATGAACTGAAGGGAATATTGTGGCTATTACATGGACTGAAATGTGGTTAGCACCACACACATGGTGGTTGCTCAATATATGCATTTTTCTCTATTGAGAAAAGGTAAAAGAGGAGCCTGGTGGGCTGCAGTCCATGGGGTCGCTAAGAGTCGGACACGACTGAGCAACTTCACTTTCACTTTTCACTTTCATGCATTGGAGGAGGAAATGGCAACCCACTCCAGTGTTCTTGCCTGGAGAATCCCAGGGATGGGGGAGCCTGGTGGGCTGCCGTCTATGGGGTCGCACAGAGTCGGACACGACTGAAGTGACTTAGCAGCAGCTGTAGCAGCAAAAAAGAGTAAGAGCAACCAATTTTGGCACCTGATAATCTCAGTTGATTTCAAACTCCATGAGATTATGAGTTTGAACCTCCTAATCTGTAAACCTGTAAACCTCCGACAACCTTCACTGACTCCAAACATCTAGCAGATTGTTCTTACATCAATGATGAACAAAGAAATCAACAAACATGAATGGGACTAAATTTTGAGTCTGGTATTTACCAGCTGTCCATTTAAGGAGTAAGATATTTGAGCTTTAGTTTCTTCATCATCAAGATGAGGATCATCTGTCTTTCTAAATTATTACCATGTTTAAATGGAAGCATCTGGGAGGTTTTCAAAATCAAATTAAGTACGGAATAGATTTTTATGGAATGGATGGATGGATGAATTGAGACAACTGAACAAGAAGTAGAGGTTCAGGTCTATGAGGATACATTCACAGGTTAACCTTAGCCATATATATATATATATATATATATATATATATATATAGAGAGAGAGAGAGAGAGAGAGAGAGAGA
>SJYX01008452.1:150567-170995 GCA_006410675.1 Oreotragus oreotragus | reverse complement strand
AAAAAAAAAAAAGAAAGTGAAAAGGAAAAAAATGAACAAAAACTATATTCAAATTGAAAGACCAAGATAAACATACAATAGTAACACTTATAAATTAAATATTACTTGATGGATAAAAGGGAAAAATGTGTCTTTTTGTTCCTTGTAGATTTAAATCAGCATTCTTTGAAAGAAAAGAGTAGTTTCTCATTCTAGAACAACTAAAATACATGATTTGTACATGTATTTGCTACAGTTAGAAAACAAATGGCTAGTAAATAATTTATTTTGTGAATTTTATTCGTCTTATGAAACTGACCTTTCTCTACAAAGATAACTGCAATTGCCTCCAGCAACGTGAATCATTTCAAGGTTTTTTTTTTTTTTTTAATTTTTCATTAGTGAGAGCAGTTTTGCCAACTATTCTTGAAATGAGATGTCAACCAAATGCTCAAATATTTACGAATTGACATTTTGTGTCTTCTAAATATCCAGTTTTTCTAGGTGGATATGTCCTCTCTAGTGCGAGAAGGCAATGGCACCCCACTCCAGTACTCTTGCTTGGAAAATCCCATGGATGGAGGAGCCTGGTAGGATGCAGTCCATGGGGTCGCTAAGAGTCAAACACGACTTCACTTTGACTTTTCACTTTCATGCATTGGAGAAGGAAATGGCAACCCACTCCAGTATTCTTGCTTGGAGAATCCCAGGGACGGGGGAGCCTGGTGGGCTGCCGTCTATGGGGTCACGCAGAGTTGGACACGACTGAAGTGACTTAGCAGCAGCAGCAGTGTATAGCTATTAAGAATCGGTTGCAAGAAAAAAAGTTGTGAAACAAAAAGGAAATTTTATAACACAGGGTTTGAAATCTTAATATGGTACCTCAGATCAATCAAACCAATGAGCATCAAAGTTCAGTTTCAGCATCGACTGGATTATAGAAGACTGCAGGTAATGTTTGTGTTGTAAAATTGAGGCCAGTAATTTAATCCCTCCATAAAACTCACTCACAATTACAACAGCATTGAAATGGTACATAAATGAGTTCTTCATAAAGCAGAAAAGAAAAATGGTGCAACAGTTAAGCTTTTTAATGATGGGCACTAAGGCAATGCTGCTGATTAGATTCCTTGCTAATTACCTTCTGCTACTTAGATTGAATGCATTTCAGCAGAATAGCAGCATCTATTCATAAATAGTTGTTTTCTTGCTAGCAATATGGAAACATTTGATTCTAAAGTTGGAAAGTGCCTCTCAGGGTCATATGACCCAGTCTTCAGCTTGTAGACAAATTTGATTATGCACCACTTGAAACACAGCTCCAACGGCTTCTGTTTAGTTGCAGGACATGTACTTTATGCAAAGTGATTAAAAAAAAAAAAAAGCTGCAGCAGTAATATCTGAGCTAAGACTTAAAAACCAAAAGGTATAGGTAAAGAACTCCCTGAAAAGGGGAAGAATAAATGCAAAAACACTGTCACAGGAGTGAATTGGAGATACAAATGAAGAACGAAGTAGTACAGGATAAGCTTAGAGAGTGAGAGAGGAGTCAGACGAAAAAGACTTTTCAGACCAGGACAAGATATTGGAAATTTAAGTGTTAGCAAAAAGCCTAGAGGGTTTTATCAAAGGAATGCTATCATGCAAATTAATTCTTAAGAAAATCACCTATCTACTAAGTACAAAATGGGCTGTAGGGGTGGAAGGTTGTTGTGGATTGAACTGTATTCCACAAATTCATAGATTGATGCCATAGCTCCTAATGTGTCTATATTTTGAGATAGAGTCTTTAAGAAGGTAATTAAGGTTAGATGAGATCACAAGGACAGGGCCCTTATTAAATAGGACAGGTGGCCCTATAAGAAGAGGAAAAGAAACCAGGAGTATGCACACACACAGGAAAGGTCATATGCAAACATACTGAGAAGGCAGTTATTTGCAAGCCACAAAGAGAGGCCTGATCAGAAACCAATTCCACCAGCACACTGATCTTGGATTTTCATGCTCCAGAGCTTAAAGAAAATTAATTCATGTTGTTTAATTCATCCAGTCTGTGGTATTCTGTTATTGCAGCCTGAGCAGATTAATGCAAAGATTACTGAGTAATCCTCATAAGTGATAAAGGTAGTCTGTGTTGATTAAAATAGAAAAGGAGAAAAAGTAGACAGATTTCTAATCAATTTTAAAGCTATAGCTTTCTACCTCTAATTAATTAAGTATAATGTTAAGGAGAAGAGAAATGGCAATAATAGTTCTACAGGTGTATGGTAGCATTAATGCCTGATTCAGAGACAGGTGGAAAAAGAGCATATTATGAAGTGAAAGGAATTGGTGGTTCTTTTTCTAACATGCTAATTTTGAGATCCAAAGAGAGATATAAAGAAGTTGGCAGCAGGATCAGTAATTCAGAGAAGATATCTATTTGAAAGTCATTGTTACTTTCTGTAAAATCAGTAGGATTCCACTGGCTAATTTCCAATTACCCAGAACTTAATTATTTTCAGGATAAATTCAAATACATGCACATGTGTGTGCACATACAAACACACACATGAACACAAATGCATACACATTTTCCAAAGTGCAACCAATATCTATTTAAAGGCAAATATATTCTAGGGCATCTATATTCTCTGGTAAAATTTAAGACATAATATTTATTCTGTTAAAAACCTGCAGTCGAGAGGAGGCAAAGACTGGATATGTAGAGTGTGGAGTATAGACAAGGAAACAAACAAAATAGAATGCTATTATATCCTGTCATGGCACTGCACATAAACTGAAATGGGAATTCACTGTAGAGACAGTATAAATGCAGAATAAAGGCCTCCCAATAACACATATTCTACTTCTTAGAAACTATGAATATGTTCAGTTCAATTCAGTCACTCAGTCGTGTCCGACTCTTTGTGACCCCATGAATCACAGCACGCCACGCCTCCCTGTCCATCAACAACTCCAGGAGTTCACTCAGACTCACGTCCATCGAGTCGGTGATCCAGCCATCCAGCCATCTCATCCTCTATTACCCCCTTCTCCTCCTGTGCCCAATCCCTCCCAGCATCAGAGTCTTTTCCAATGAGTCAACTCTTCTCACGAGGTGGCCAAAGTACTGGAGTTTCAGCTTTAGCATCATTCCCTCCAAAGAAATCCCAGGGCTGATCTCCTTCAGAATGGACTGGTTGGATCTTCTTGCAGTCCAAGGGACTCTCAAGAGTCTTCTCCAACACCACAGTTCAAAAGCATGTTACATGAAAAAATGGGATTAAGGTTGCACATGTAATTACAGTCGCTAAGAAGTTGACCTTAAAATAGGGGGAGTATCTTAAATTTGGCAAATTGTCCCAATCTGAATGTATGAATCCTTAAAAGTGGAAGAAGAGGAAGAAAAAAAATCAGATAGATGCAAATGTGAAATGGATTCAACTAGCCATTACTGAGTGGAGAAGGCAATGGTACCCCACTCCAGTACTCTTGCCTGGAAAATCCCATGGATGGAGAAGCCTGGTAGGCTGCAGTCCATGGGGTCACTGAGGGTCAGACACGACTGAGCGACTTCACTTTGACTTTTCACTTTCATGCATTGGAGAAGGAAATGGCAACCCACTCTAGGGTTTTTGCTTGGAGAATCCCAGGGACGGGGGCCCTGGTGGGCTGCCGCCTAGGGGGTCTCACAGAGTCAGACACAACTGAAGTGACTTAGCAGCAGCAGCAGCCATTGCTGGCTTTGAAGGTAGGGGTAAGCACCCATGCGCTAAGCAGTGTGGGTGGTTTCTTGAAGTTGGAAAAGGCAAGGGAATGATTCCACCCCTAAAACTTACAGAACGAAGCTCAAATCAGTCCTACTAACACCTCAATTTTATCTAAATGAGACCCATATCTTCTGACCTATGGAACAATAAATTTGTATTGTCTTTAAGTCAAAGCAAGATCCTCTATGACCCACCTCTTAGAGTAATGAAAATAAAAACAGAAGTAAACAAGTGGGACCTAATTAAGCTTAAAAGCTTTGTGCAGCAAAGGAAACTATAAACAAGGTGAAAAGAGGATCCTTAGAATGGGAGAAAATAAGAGCAAATGAAACAACTGACAAAGGATTAATTTCCAAAATATACAGGCAGCTCATACAACTCAATATGAGAAAAGCAAACAATCCAATTAAAAACTGGGGAAAATAACCTAAATAGACATTTCTCCAAAGAATACATACAGATGGTGAATAAACACAAGAAAAGACGTTCAACATGGCTCATTATTAGAGAAATGCAAACAGAGATATCACCTCACACTGGTCAGAACGGCCATCATCAAAAGTCTACAAACAATAAATGCTGGAGAGGCTGTAGAGGAAAGGGAACCCTCTTGCACTGTTGGTGAGAATGTAAATCAATACAGCCACTGTGGAAGATGGTATGGAGATTCCTTAAAAACCTAGAAATAAAACCACCATATGACCCAGCAATCCCACTCCTAGNGTGTACTATCATGTAGGAAATGAATCGCCAGTCTGTGTTCGATGCAGGATGCAGGATGCTTGGGGCTGGTGTATGGGGATGATCCGGAGGGATGATGGGGGTGGGAGGAGGGAGGGGGGATCATGTTTGGGAGTTCGTGTAGACCCGTGGCGGATTCATGTCAATGTATGCCAAAACCAGTAGAGTACTGTAAAGTAAAATAAAATAAAAAATAAAATAAAATGAAATATAAAAAAATTTAAAAATAGAAGTATAGCTGATTTATAACATAGTGAAAATTACTACTGTGCAGCACAGTTATTCAGCTATACACTGTTATTGTTGCTCAGTCACTAAGTTGTGTCCAACTCTTTGTGACCAAATGGACTGCAGCACTCCAGACTTCCCTGTTCTTCACTGTCTCCCTGAGGTTGCTCAAACTCATGTCCATGGAGCTGATGACGCCCTCCAACCATCTCATCCTTTGTCCCCTTCTCCTCCTTCCCTCAGTTTTTCCCGGCATCAAGGTCTTTTCCAGTAAGTTGGCTCTTTGCATCAGCTGGCCAAGCTATTGGAGCTTCAGCATCAGTCTTTCCAATCAATATTCAGGGTTGATTTCCTTTAGGATTGACTGGTTGCATCTCCTTGCTGTCCAAGGGACTCTCAAGAGTCTTCTCCAGCACAATTCCAAAGCATCAATTCTTTGGCACTCAGCCTTCTTTATGGTCCAACTCACATCTGTACATGACTACTGGAGAAACCATTGCTTTGACTACACAGACTTTGTCAGCAAAGTGACATCTCTGCTTTTTAATATGCAATCTAGGTTTGTCATAGCTTTCCTTCCAAGGAGCAAGCACCTTTTAATTTCATGGCCGCAGTCACCATCTGTGATTTTGAATCCCAGAAAATAATGTCTGTGATTTTGGAATCCCAGAAATGATGTGGATTCCAAAATGAAGTGATTTTGGAATCCCAGAAAATAATGTCTGTCACTGTTTCCACTTTTTCCGTATCTATTTGCCATGAAGTGTTGGGACCAGATACTGTATTCTTAGTTTTTTGAATGTTGAGTTTTAAGCCAAAGCCAGCTATTTCACTCTTCTCTTTCACCTTCATCAAGAGGCTCTTTAGTTCCTCTTTGCTTTCTGCCATTAGAGTGGTATCATCTGCATATCTGGGGTTGTTGATATTTCTCCCGGCCATCTTGATTCCAGCTTGTCATTCATCCAGCCCAGCATTTCACACAATGTACTCTGCATAGAAGTTAAATAAGTAGGGTGACAATATACAGCCTTGATGTACTCTTTCCCAACTTGGAACCAGTCTGTTATTCCATGTCCAGTTCTAACTGTTGCTTCTTGACCTGCATATAGGTTTCTCAGGAAACAGATAAGGTAGACTGGTATTCCCATCTCTAAGAATTTTCCACAGTTTGTTATGATCCACACAGTCAAAAGCTTTAGTATAGTCAATGAAGCAGTAGATTATACATTGTTATTGTAAACACACCTTCTGGAATTCCTTTGCTTTTTCTATGATCCAATGGATGTTGACAATCTGATCTTTGGTTCTTCTGCCTTTTCTAAATTCAGCTTGTACCTCTGGAAGTATGTATATATATATGTATATATGTGTGTGTGTGTATGTATATATATATAATTTTTTCTTTTCCATTATGATTTATCACAAGATTTTTAAAAAATTATTAATTGAAGTATAGCTGATTTATGATGTTGCTTTTTAGAGTTTTTTCCCATATTGGCCATTACAGAGTATTGAGTAGAGTTTCCTATGCCATATAGAAGGTCCTTATTAGTTATCTGTTTTATATAGTTTATGTGTATCAGTCCCAATCTTCCTATTTATCCCTTGCCTTTTTACCTGCTGGTAACCATAAGTTTGTTTTCTACATCTGTAATTCTATTTCTGTCTTATAGATAAATTCATTTGTATCTTTTTTAGATTCCATGTATAAGCAATATCATATAATATTGTCTTTAACTTACTTTACTAAGTATGATAATCTCTGGGTCCACCCATGTTGCTGCAAATGGCATTATTTCATTATTTTTTATGCCTGAGTAATATTTCATTGTATATATGTACCGCATCTTCTTTATCCATTCCTCTGTTGATGGATGTTTACTTTAGGTTGCTTCTGTGTCTTAGCTATTGTAAACAGTGCTGCAGTGAACATTGAGGTGCATGTGTCTGTTCAAATTATGGTTTTCTCTATATATATGCCCAGGGGTGGGACTGCTGGATCATATGGTAGCTCTATTTTTAGTTTTTTAAGGAAACTTCATATTGTTCTTCATAGTGACTGTACCAGTTATTGTAGGATATTGAATATAGTTCTCCATGCTATATAGTAGGACCTTGTTATTTATCCATTCTACATATAAAAGCTAACATCTGCTAGCTCCAACCTCCTATTCCATCCCTCTCCCAACCTCTTCCCCCTTGGCAACCACCTGTCTCTTGTGTCCGTGATTCTGTTTTGGTTTCATAGATAAATTCACTTGTGTTATATTTTAGATTCCCCATATAAGTGATATCATGATATTTGTCTTTCTCTTTCTGACTTTACTTAGTGTGATACTCTCTAGTTGCATCCATGTTGCTGCAAGTGGCGCTATTTCATTCTTTTTTATGGCTGAGTAGTATTTCATTGTTTATGTGTACCACGTCTTCTTTTTCCAGTCATTTGTCAACGGGCATTTAGGTTGTTTCCATGTCTTGGCTACTGTAAATAGTGCTGCTATGAATATAAGAGTACATGTAAGTTTTTGAATTACAGCTTTGTCTGGATATATACGCAGGAGCGGGACTGCTGGATTAAATAGTAACTCTATTTTTAGTTTTCTGGGGAACATCCATACTGTTCTCCATAGCGGCTGTACCAGCTTACATTCCCACCCACAGTGTAAGAGTGTTTCCTTTTCTCCACACACTCTCCAACATTTGTTATTTGTAGACTTTTTGATGATGGCCATTCTGATAGTGTGAAATGGCACCTCATTGTAATTTCGATTTGCATTTCTCTAGTAATTAGTGATGTTGAGCATCTTTTCATGTGCCTGTTGGTCATCTGTAGGTCTTTTTTGAAGGAATGTCTATTTAGGTCTTCTGTCCATTTTTGGATAGGGTTGTTTATTTTTTTGTTGAGTGGTATGAGCTGTTTGTGTATTTTGGAAATTAAGCCCTTGCCAGTTGCATCATTTGCAGGTATTTTCTCCCATCCTGTAGACTGTCTTTTCATTTTGTTTATGGTTTCCTTTGCTGTGCAAAAGCTTGTAATTTTGATTAGTTCCCATTTGTTTCCTTTTGTGCCCTTAAGTTTTCATCTTGCTTGCTCTGTCCTGGTCATTTGGGTCTCAGGAAAAATGTCACCTCTTTAGAGATGTCTTCCCTTGACTGCACTTTCCAAATTTGTCACACATAGTTCTCCATTACATGACCCTGTTTGCTTCCTTTATTCATGTCACAATTTGTGTTATCTTGCTCTTCTAAAAATTTTTTTGCTTCCTGGCTTTCTGTCCCCCGCTTTAGCTATTTTATTAGGAAACAATCTACCCCAAAACTCAGTGATATAAATCATCACTTATTTAATTGCTCAAAACTTACTAGGCTGCCAATCTGGTCTAAGCTTATCTGGAATCATTCTTCTGCTTGGGCCAGACTTGTTTGATCTAGGCCAGGCCTCCCATGCTTCCACTGTCAGTTGCTAGGTCAGCAAGGCCTGGCTGGTTTATAAGAGCCTTCAGTGGGAAGGAGGGCACTGGGCCTTTGTCTCCAAGTGCTCTCTTGTCCTCTAGCAGATTAGCACAGGCTTGTGCACGTGATGGTTGCAGTGTTCCAAGAGCTTTAGAGTGGTAGTTTCAAGGCTTCTCCATGTCTCAGCCAGGCATCAATGCAGTGTTAACTTCTGTTGCATTCCATTGATGAAACAAGTCACAAGTCCAGCCCAGATTCAAGGGGTGCAGGAAGGGACCACCTCTTGATCAAGGGAGCTGCCAAGTATTTTGGCCTTTATTACATGTGACCGACCACCCCCACCCCACCACTACCAGATTGCAATTTACTGTAACTGGGGCTGACCCTGCCCCACAGTGTTTGGAAAGTACTGCTCAAAAGCCCAGGACTGTGCTAGCTACTGGTCAATCTCATATTCGGTCCTCCCTTTGGTTTAAGTTATCCAAGATGTGGCCATTCTGCCTTTCACATTAACCCTCTCCGGAATGTAACCACCAGCTGAGAAACTGGCACTTTAGAGAAAAATTACCCAAGCTGGAATGGCAAGAGGAGAGGGGGTAATATGAGAAATTTCAAATGAAAGAGTGGAGCCGAAAATCTGTCAAGTTCTGTAAGATAAAAATCTTCTTGAAAGGGCACCTCTGCCAGGATTGCACTTTCACAGGCAGCCTTGCCGGGAAACGAGGTCAGAGGAACGAGTGTCCTCTCTGGCAGCCAGGCTCGGGGAGGAGGGGAGGGATTTTGATGAGAACTCAGTTGCATTCTCCAAGGCCCCTGCTCGGTAGCCATATCAGAAAATAAAGAAAAGAAACCTGCTGAGTTGGCAAGCAAGGGCAGCCTCATCCCTGCTGAGGACTTGAAATTAGGCTCCATGGAGTTTCCTCTCCTCTTACCTGGAAGATTTAAAAGTAGATGCCACTGGGGACTTGCCAGTAAGTCCAATGGTTGGGACTCCACACTTGCACTGCTGAGGGCCTGGGTTCAATCCCTGCTGTGGGAACTAAGATCCCGTAAGCTATTCAGCACGGCCAAAAAGCAGCTGGTGCCACTGAAGTACACCCCAAGTTTCAGAAGTAAGTCATTGAATGAGTTAGCCCATCTGTATTTAGAGCTGACTTTGTATACTTGCTGTGCTACACATCCTGTGGACACCAAAAAGCAGAAGGTTCTGCCTTCAGAGAACTTACTAGGGACACCCAGGCCCCGAAGGCAATGACAATGCCCAGCCTGCTGGCTGTATTCCTCATAGTTGGGCCCATGAGTTGTCTTTGAGAGAGGATTTAGGGTGCATGGCTCCATCTCTATCACAACCATAATTTACTGAGTAATTCAAACGCGCAGGCATTCTTCTGAGTGCTTTGTGAGATCACACAGTTGAATTTTGACAACTGGCCTCTCTTGACAGGGGTACTGTTAGTATCACCATTTTATCAGTAGAAATTGCAGTCTAAAGAGTTCTACCACAAAGTAGTAGCTAAGCCACAATGTCAGCCCATGTTTGTCTAAATCCAAGCTGGGAACACCATCTGGGCTGCCCCCATCTCAGGTTTTCAATGGTAAACATAAATAGTAATATTCATTCTGACCATGTGGTAGGCTGTACATGTATTATTTTACTTAATCCTCACCATACTATGTCTATGTCACAGATGGGGAAACTGAGGCACAGAGAGACACAGCTCTTGCCCAAGGTCACAGGGCAGGTCAGGGTGGCCCTGGGTTTCCTCATAATTTCATGAGCTGATGGTAACCACACCCCCACCCCAGGTACCTTCTTGTTCTGGGTACTGATCTGGTTCAGTGGTAGGAGAGCTGCCACCCACCCACCCACAAGTAACCTTTAAGAACCTTCAAATGGGAATCTTCAAGAAACTTTCCCATTGACCCTGGTCCCATTCAGAGTGGGCCTGTTATGAATTCCATTCCTCTTGCTGCCCTCAATCCCCTCCCAGCTGGAATCCTTACAAGGCTTCCCTTTTGCCCCTTTCTTGTTGGAGGATGGCTCTGTGGAAAAAGCTCTTCCTTCCCCCTCTCCCTTCTGTCATGGTCTCTCCTCCTAGGCTGCCTGCAGGGCCCAAGGTGCACAGCTGATGAGGGGGAGGAGGCTTGAGAGTTCAGCCTGCCACCTGGGCCCTCTTTGGAAGTTTCTGAGCATCTCCCATGGAGGAGTGGCCCTGGGTCTGGCTGTCTCTTGTCGGCTTTATTTCAGGCAACAAAAAAGGACTGCAGAAGAAGGGGGCCAAAGATGGCCAGCCCAGCACATTTCTGGATGTAACACCCAGCTTCTACCTAGACAACTCCTGCTGGAGAGGCTCCAGAAATGACTGCAGCAACCCTCTCATTCTATGCAGGATGGGGCCGACACTCAGAGAGGTCATGGCTAGCACAAGGTCGCAGAGCTCTTTAGTGACAGAGCCAGGCCTAGCATACTGCTTCTGAAGTCATTGTTCTCACTACTCACCTTATAGCAGGGTTTACAGCCTGCAGCCCTTTCAGGATCATCTTCACAATTTTTGCCACGTCTGTGTGCCATCTGTACCGTTGATTGCTTAAGGTTTTCTTGAAATTGCCTACTGTTTTAAACAAATAAAATGGATTGAAAAGGGAAGCTTCAAAGCTCGAGTTTGTTCCAGATTTACATTCTGCTAATCAGTATATCAAGCATGAAATCATTTGGCACGCTGCTGGCAGTGTGCCTTCCATATCTTGGAAAACAGGGTGTTAGAGGTAACTGTGAGAAGGATCTCTGAGTTCAAGCTTCTCCCCTGTTACTACCAGCAGCCATGTCATGGGCATATCTCTTCACCTTTCTGAGTCTGTGTTTCGTTGTTTGTGAAGCAAGAGTGACTGCAATCCTGACAGAGTTATTCTGAGAGTCAAACATAGGAATACACCCAAAAGAACTTTACTTGCACAAATGAGCTAAGCCATGAAAATTTTCATTGTCATTCTACTTATGAGATTTATTGTTTTCCTGTTTACACTAGAAATAGTTCTTTAGTTGCTCATCTTCAGGGAGATGTGGAGGTCTCTAAGTGCCGGCTGTGTCCTTTTCCTGAAAGAATGTCTTGGGCCAGATCCCTTGCTGTTCTGCGGGGCTCTGCTTCTGCATGGCACCCACAGTAGCCCCAGGCAGGTGATAAAGGAAGGTTTATTTCCACACAGCTTGGTGGAAGGACGTTTCTAGACAGAGATTAGGTCTCTGCAGTCAGAGAGAAAAATCTAGAGAAGGCTGAGGTGGTCTAGCTCTGGATAGGGAAGGGAAAATACTGACTTAGAGCTGAGCAGTCTGGTCTGAGTTGCTGGTTTTGAGTGGGAGGAAGAGCCCTGCTCGGTGCTCCCTGGTCAGTGGGGGCAGGGAAGGTGGGATTTTGTCAGTTTGCAAGCCTTGCTCACTGGAACCAGGGGTAAATTTCACTACAGATAAGAAAAAAATAGGTAATTAGTTCTCTAGTGTCTACATTTAAAAATCTCATGGAGTTACAATTGGTGAAAGACTTGTGTGTGTGTTTATGTGCATTGTGAACACAGTTACCATTTATAGTGCTTATATACCGGACAATAGAGTTTTACAAATATAACCTCATTTAATCCTCTCAGTGCCCTATGAATCAGGCGCTGTTAGTTGCCTCATTTTATGGATGAGGAAACTGAGGCACAGAGACATTAAAGTGACTTATCCAAAGGTGGCTTCCCTGGTGGCCCAGCTGGTAAAGAATCTGCCTGCAGTGCAGGAGACCCTGATTCGATTCCTGGGTCAGGAAGTTCCCCTGGAGAAGGGGTAGGCTACCCACTCTAGTATTCTGCCCTGGAGAATTCCATGGACTGAATAGTTCATGGGGTCACAAAGATTTGGACACGACTGAGTGACTTTCGCTTTCACTTTCATGAAGTGTAAACATATTGAACATCTGATCTGTAACATCTTTCAAGGCTTAGTTTTAAAGATTCCTGTTGCCTGGAACCTCACCTGGAGTCTCTCCGGAGCTCATACAAGAGAAACCTTGTTTTAACTCCATGTGCACTTCCTCTATACTTGTCTCAAGGGGCACACCACTTTCTGTATTGCATTAGAATGATTTTTATGTGTTATCTCTGTGAGTGTGTGTGTGTGTGTGTCTTTATGCCTCAGTATTCATTAGCGCTCTTCACCAAATACTTCTGACTCTTCCACTTCCAGTTATGTGGTAGAATAGCATTTTCTAGCCCGGTTCTGGTGGAGTGGCATCATGTGTCTTGTTCTGTTCAGTGCTTTGTGAGTGGAATGCATGTGATACTTCTGGACTGACCAACGAATCTTCTGTGAAAAAAATTCTGGAATTCTCCTTTGCTTTGGCATAGTCACAGGTAACATTTAAAACAGTGGCTGGTCTATCTGCCTGGGCCCCTGAGAGGCCATGGAGGGTATAGTACTGCTGTCAACCAAGAATGGATATATACTATGAACAAGATTGTACACTTTTTTGTTGTAAGAGATGTTTGTTGTTGAGGTATCAGGGCTATTTGTTACTACAGCAAAACCTAGCCTATTCAGACTACTATACTTGAGTGGTCCCCAGCTTTAGTTATTAGTGTGGAGTATATGAGAGAGGCAACATCTTAAGAACTGCAAAGTTTGGCTTTTGGAAGGGAAATATTTTAAGCAGCCATGGGATTGACCTTTAAAGGCATATATATGTAAAATGCCTCTAAATTGGAAAGGAAAAAAATAAACTTGTTTTTGTTTACAATAACATTGTCTATATAGAAAAGTCCCAGAGAATCTACCCAAAAAGCTCCTGGAGCTAATAAGTAAGTTTAGCAAGGTCACAGGATATAAGACAAATATACAATAATTGTTTGTATTAACAATAAACAATTGGAATTCAGAATTTAAAAACAGTGCTATTTATAGCAGCAACAAAAATATAAGTGTAAGTATAACAAAGTACACATAGGATCTGAATGCTGAAAGCTATAATGCACTGAAGAAGTAAGTCAAAGGAGGTCTAAATAAATGGGAAGAGAGAGCATGTTCATGGATTGGGAAATTCAATGGGATTTAGATGTCAATCCTCCATAAATGGATCTATTGATTCAATGCAGTTCTAATAAAAATCCCAGGAGATTTTGAGGGATAGATGTTGTTAAACTGATTCTAAAATTTACATGGAAGAGCACATGGACTGGGTTAACCAAAGCAATTTTGAAAAAGAACAAAGTCAGTGGACTTGCTCTATAATTTCAAGACTTACTATAGCGGTGCATTAATTAAGACAATATGGTATTGGTGAAAGGATAGAAACATAGAACAGTGGAATAAAACAGTCTATAAATTAACTAACTCAAATATAGTCAGTTGATTTTCATCCAGTTTCAGAGGCAAGTCAATAAAGATAGTTTTTTAAATAAATGGTACTAGAACAATTAGACATCTATATGTGAAAAGATGAACCTCAGTCTAACTTCAGAACTTATACCAAAATTAACTCAAAATGGATCATATATACAATTTTAAAAATATAAAAATAAAGCTAAGATGTTTCTAAGAAAACATAAGAGGAAAGCTTTGTGACCCAAGGAGTTCTTAGATATGACATGAAAATGTTGATCCATAAAAGAAAAAAATTGATAAACTAGACATTACCACAATTTAAAAATTCTGCTCTTTAAAAGGTACTCTTAAGAGAATGGATGGACTGGATCTAACCAGTCCATCCTAAAGGAAATCAGTCCTGAATATTCATTCGAAGGACTGATGCTGAAGTTGAAAGTCTGATACTTTGGTCAGCTGATCCAAAGAACTGACTCACTGGAAAAGACCCCGATGCTGGGAAAGATTGAAGGCGGGAGGAGAAGGGGATGACACAGGATGAGATAGTTGGATGGCATCACTGACTCAATGGACATGAGTTTGAGTAAACTCCGAGAGTTGGTGATGGACAGGGAGGCCTAGTGTGCTATAGTCCATGGGGTTGCAAAGAGTTGGACACAACTGAGTAACTGAATTGAAGAGAGTGAAAAGACAAGCTATAGACTGGGAGAAAAAATTTGCAAATCATACTTCTGACCAAACCCTGGAATCCAGAATATAGAAAGAATTCCCTAAATGCATCATTATTGCAAATAAACATCTCATTTAAAAAATGGGCAAACGAGTTGAACAGACCCATTATCAAAGAAGGTAAGGTGAAAGGGTTAGCTGGAAGCCCTTCAAAGAAGATATGTGGACAGCAAATAAGCACATGGAAAAATGCTTACCTTCATTCGTTATTAGGGAAATGCAAGTTAAAACCGCAATGTGCTGCTACATTCTTGTTACAGAGGCTGACATTTTTTGAAAGTGAAAATATTAACTGTTGGCAAGGATGTAGAACAAGTGGAACTCTCATGTATTGCAAGTTAGAAAGCAGTACATGCACTTTGGAAAACTGTTGGTGTCTTATCAAGTCAAACCTACACTTATCAGCAATCCCACTTCTAGGTATGTGCCTAAGAATCTAAACATGTGTTCCCCCAAAAACCTATATGTGAATGTTTGTAGCAGCTTTATTTCATAATTACCAAAAACTAAGAGTAACCCATATGTCTTTAGTTGGTGGTTAAACTGTGTTCCTTCTATCCCTAGGAGTAATATTCAGCAGTAAAACGTAATGAACTATTGATACACACAACAACATGGCTGATTCTTAGAGACCTTATGCTAAGTGAAAGAAGTCAAACCCAAAGGACCCCATGATGTATGATTCCATTGTGTGATGTTGCTGAAAAGGTAAAAACTAGGGACCATAGGGCTGAGAAGGGATGAGCACTGTTGGTGTGGAGTGGAACAAGTGGTTGATTACAAAGGGGCACCTCGAGGGAATTTTTGGTGTGAGAGAACTGTTCTGTGTCTTAATAGTAGTGGTGGTTAAACAACCGTATGCATTTGTTCACACTTATACAACTATGTACTATGAAGAGTAAATTTTACTGCATGTCGGTTAAATAAATAAAAACAATAAATGCATACATTGTGTGAGGTTGACACACCCTGCTGATTTTTCTTAAATCACTCTCTCTCATTTTGAGTATTTAAATCCTTCTGGAATCAGTGCCTGTCAGAAGTAGATCCCTCAGTGTGTGTGTGTGTGTGTGTGTGTGTGTGTGTGTTTGTGTGTGTGTGTGTGTGTGTGTGTGTGTGTGTCTGTCCCCAACTCAAGTTTCCAAGGGAGCGGAAATCATCCACGCTCAAATAATTCCTCCATCTCCGCCTCAGTGTGAGTCACCCTTTTGTTCACGGGAGACAGGAAAAGTCTCTGGAGGCATTTTAGCATGAAGTGCTTATCCTGCCTCCAACTGCTGTGCCAATCTTTCATCTGCTCTCCCACTAATTATGCCTAATATTGTATCAATTTGGCTTCCCCAAATAATCCATTGGGTAGAGCAGTCAGCTGGCTCTGTCACACATCCCAGGGTCCACCAGATCCAAAGATGAGATGGAGGAAGGCAGGAAAGAAGGGCGGCCTGGTCCAGTTTCCCTTGAAGTGAATGGGGAGCAACTCTCCCTTGCATTTTTTAACTTCTAAAATTTTGGCAATATTGTTTATATAGTGAAAGATATGAAGTGTACAAATCTTGTCTTTTGCTTGATGAATTTTTACCAAAGTATATACTCAAGCAACCACCCCCTAGATCAAGATGAGGCACCCTAGATGGCTTCTCATGTTCCTTTTCAGTTACCATCTCCTATTCCCTCTGGAAGTAAGCTTCTGACTTCTGTTGCCATAGTGAATTTTGAACTTCATGTAAATGGTGTCACACAGTATGTACTCTTGAGTTCAGCCTCTGTAAAGTTCATCCAGGTTGTAAATATCAGTAATTGTTTTCTGCTCTTTAGTTTTCTATTGCACAAATATTCAATACTTAGTTATTCATTGTCCCATTGCTGGACATCTGGCTATTATGAATAAGTCTGCTGTGAACATTCTTGTACATGTCTTTTGGTGGACATGAGCATTCTTTTCACTTGAATATATGCCTAGGAATCAACTGCTAGGTTCCAAGAGATGCATATTGTAGTTTTAGTGAAAGCGAAAGTCACTCAAGTCATGTCCAACTCTTTGTGACCCCATGAACTATACATTCCATGGAATTCTCCAGGCCAGAATACTGGAGTGGGTAGCCTTTCCCTTCTCCAGGGGATCTTCCCAACCCAGGGATCGAACCCAGGTCTCCTGCATTGCAGGCGGATTCTTCACCAGCTGAGCCACAAGGAAAGCCTTTGGTAGACATTGCCAAACAGTTTTTCAAAGCAGTCGTCCTGTTTTGTGTTCCTATCAGCAGTGTTTGAGAGCTCCTGGATGCTTACCCCTTGCCAGCACTTGGTATTGCCAGTGTTTTTAGTTTTAACCATTCTGGTAAATGTCTGGTCGTCTCTTACTGTGTTTTTCACATCCCCCCTTTAAACATACACATACCCCTGACTTTTGTCTCAATTTCTAATTGGAATTGTTCCCGTAATTTCAGAACTTCTGATTGTTTTCAGGGGTATGTAGTGGGCATGGCAATTGTATGTGATGGGCTGATGGGAGAAGCACTTTACATAGGAGAGAGGACTGAGGAACTGCCCCAGTATTGAAGTCCCAAAGGGGTAACATCCATGTGCCTTTTTTCCCAAAGGCTCTTCCATCAGAGAGCTGACTTATTATTGACAGGCATACTCATGCCTCCAGGAGACTTGCTTGAGTTATGACAGGCACAGTGTGTCCCTCCCCTGGGCAGATGGACTGCTCTGAAGCTTTTTCTGGAACTATCTGAGCTGGCGTGGCATTTCCAGTCATTTCTTTTCAGAATGACAGTGTGTCAGCTTAACTGCCACTCCCCTGATACCTTTGTCAATTGGCAGAGAAAGTGGGAAAAGAGCACAATAAACAGTTGATTCTTGATCAAGATGGGGGAAATCAAATCTCACCTTCATCTTGCTGTTTGGTTTGTTGATGACCCTCTGAGCACAGACAGGCTGCTCTAAAACAGAAATCCATTGAACAGGTGAGATACCAGGCATTTCACTGCCCAGTTCCCCAGGCCCATCCTGATTTATGGTGGGAAAATAATGAAGAAACCTGGGGTTGCTCTCACTCTGAGCTCATTATGGCTAGCCCCAGCCCTGATACCCAAGCTAGCCCAAGGGAAGAGCCGTCAAATCAACTGGCAAATAGCACTCATGTGCTTGGCACTTATAGACCTGATTATGAACTCTGATGATGTCACTTGGCAATTTAATTGGCATCATGGAGCCTCAGTTTCTTAATATATATTATAAAGGCAGATACCAGTACTTATTTCACAAGGTTTTGGGGGAGTAAAGGTTAGTTGGGACAACATATATGAAAGTACCTAACATATGTAGTTCAGTTCAGTCGCTCAGTTGTGTCTGACTCTTTGCGACCCCATGGACTATAGTATGCCAGGCTTCCCTGTCCATCACGAACTCCTGAAGCTTACCCAAACTCATGTCCATTGAGTTAGTGATGCCATCCAACCATCTCATCCTCTGTTGTCCCCTTCTCNCATATGTAGTTCAGTTCAGTCGCTCAGTTGTGTCTGACTCTTTGCGACCCCATGGACTATAGTATGCCAGGCTTCCCTGTCCATCACGAACTCCTGAAGCTTACCCAAACTCATGTCCATTGAGTTAGTGATGCCATCCAACCATCTCATCCTCTGTTGTCCCCTTCTCCTCCCACCTTTAGTCATTCTGAGCATCAGGGTCTTTTCCAGTGAGTTACAATGTATGTAGTAGGTGCTTAATAAATATTACTAATCTAACAGCCCCATACTGGAAACAGTTCAGATGTCCTTCACCAGGTGAATGGTTAAACAAACCATGCTACATCCATCCCGTGGAAAACCACACAGCACTGGAGAGGAAGAAACTACTGATACACTCAAAACTTAGAGAAATCTGCGGAGGATTGTGCCAAGAGAGAAAAACCATAAAAGATTATATAATGTATCACTCCATTTATATAGCATTGTGGAAATGACAACATTTTAAAAATGGAGAACAGATTAGCAGTTGCCAGGGGTTCAGAATGGGGTTGGGAGGTGAGAGAGATGTGAGTGTGGTTATTCAGGAAGGAATTTTGTGGGTTTTTTTTTTCACTGAAGTATAGTTGTTTTATATTATTATCTTAGTTTCAGGTGTTCAACAAAGTGATTCAGTTATATATATATATACATATTTATATATACATATTTATATATACACACATACATATATACATATTCTTTTTCAGATTCTTCTCCATTATAGATTATTACAAGATACTGAATATAGTTCCCTGTGCTATACAGCAAATCTTTGTTGTTTATTTTATATATAGTAGTATGTATTTGTTAATTTCATGTTTCTAATTTATCCCTTCCCCTTTGGTAACTATAAGTTTATTCTCTATGAGAGTCTATTTCTGTTTTGTAAATAAGTTCATTTGCATTATTTTTTAGAGTTCACATATAAGTGATATTGTATAATACTTGTCTTTCTCTGTCTGACTTCACTTAGTACGATTATCTAGGTCTATCCATGTTGCTGCAAGTGCCATTCATTCATTCTTTTTTATGACTAATATTTCATTGTATGCATGTAACACATCTTTTTTATCCATTCATCTGTTGATGGACATTTAGGTTGTTTCCACGTCTTGGCTATTGTAAATAGTGCTGGAATGAACATTGGGGTGCATGTTTCTTTTTGAATTAGTGTTTTAATCTCTTCTGGATATACGCCTAGATGCGAAATTGCTGGATCATATAGTAATTCTATTTTTAGTTTTTTAAGGAACTTTCATACTGTTCTCCATACTGGATGCACCAACAGCGTAGGAGGGATCTCTCTTCTCCATGCCCTCTCCAGCATTTATTGCTTATAGAGTTTTTGATTATGGCCATTCTGACTGGTGTGAGGTGGTACCTCACTGTAGTTTTGATTTGGATTTCTCTAATGATTAGTGATGTTGAGCATCTTCTCTTGTATCTGTTGGCCATATGGTGTGTCTTCTTTGGAGAAATGGCTATTTAGGTCTTCTGCCCCATTTTTATTGGGTTGTTTGTTTGCTATTGAGTTGTATGAGCTGTTTGTATATTGTGGTATCTTGACTGTGGTGGTGAATTCATGAACCTACAAATGTGGTTAAGTTGCATAGAATTAAGCAGACACACAGAAGTACTAGTAAACTGGGGGAATTCAATTAAGATTTGTGGATTGTATCAATAATAATGTCCTGGTTGTGATACTATACTATAGCTTTATACAGTGTTACCATTGGTGGAAACTGGATAAAGTGTTCACAGGATATCTTTGCATTATCTCTTATGACTTCATGTAAATCTATAATTATCTCCATTAAAATTTCAATTAAAATGCTACTGATCTCTAAGTATTACATGCCATGGATTATAAGTATTATTTAATGTCAAGCTCAATTTAATAACTTAAGAAAAAAGAAGAAATACACTACCTCATTAAATCTATGTATAGATTACAGGATAAGTCCCGAGGAGAAATTATTAAAATGTGTGAGAGAGGGAGAAATGATTACTTAAGGGAATATAATAGTTTCTAGCAGCTTCTCTACTCTCCCCAACTCCTGTTTTCTATTTCTCTTTCTTCTTCATGGTCTCTCTTCAGATACCCAAGGTTCTCATTGAGCCCAATTCTCAAAGGAAGGAAAACCGCTGGCAAAATAGTCACACTAAGGTACTGGTGACTTAACTGATCAATTTGTTTGTTGCTTCTCTCTCATCTCTGCCCACCCTCCATCCCAACTCCTCTTTGCACCCTAGTATAGTGAATTGTATATTCAGTTCAGTTCAGTTCAGTCACTCAGTCATGTCCGACTCTTTGCGACCCCATGAATCGCAGCACGCCAGGCCTCCCTATCCATCACCATCTCCCGGAGTTCACTCAGACTCATGTCCATCGAGTCCGTGATGCCATCCAGCCATCTCATCCTAGGTCGTCCCCTTCTCCTCCTGCCCCCAATCCCTCCCAGCATCAGAGTCTTTTCCAATGAGTCAACTCTTCGCATGAGGTGGCCAAGGTACTGGAGTTTCAGCTTTAGCATCATTCCTTCCAAAGAAATCCCAGGGTTGATCTCCTTCAGAATGGCCTGGTTGGATCTCCTTGCAGTCCAAGGGACTCTCAGGAGTCTTCTCCAACACCACAGTTCAAAAGCATCGATTCTTCGGCGCTCAGCTTTCTTCACAGTCCAACT
>SJYX01008452.1:18025-142276 GCA_006410675.1 Oreotragus oreotragus | reverse complement strand
TAGGGGACTGGAATGCTAAAGTAGGAAGTCAAGAAACACCAGGAGTAACAGGCAAATTTGGCCTTGGAATGTGGAATGAAGCAGGGCAAAGACTAATAGAGTTTTGCCAAGAAAATGCACTGGTCATAGCAAACACCCTCTTCCAGCAACACAAGAGAAGACTCTACACATGGACATCACCAGATGGTCAACACCGAAATCAGATTGATTATATTCTTTGCAGCCAAAGATGGAGAAGCTCTATACAGTCAACAAAAACAAGACCAGGAGCTGACTGTGGCTCAGATCATGAACTCCTTATTTCCAAATTCAGCTTATTGATAGTAGGAGAATATTTTAAAATACTATAAAAATGTGTTTTTTTGTTTGTAGGTATGTTTTATTTTAAAAAGGGAGAGAGAAAAAGGAATCACTTGCTGTTCTTCTGTCATGAAGATCATGCCAGGAGATGAAGGCTTAGTGTCCTGGGAAGAAGTGGGTATCACAGAGGACACATGAATCATTGCTTAGCTTGACATTTCATTTAGACTTTTAAAAGCCCTTCCTGAAACAATAATCTTGAAAGGCAGACTAAGAAGGGAAAGCAAAGGCTTTTCTCAGGATTCCCAAAGTTGGGCTCTCATAAAATAGAAACCAAAGCTTAGAGGGTTGACCATGGTAAAGTCATAGTGTAGGAAGGATGAAGACCCAGTGTAAGGAAGGGAGGCCCCTACACATGAAAGAGGGAAGACCCTTCCGGTTCAGGGAGGTGAAGCTAGAAGAAGCAAGTGCCAACCATTCCCACCCTCCAGACCAGACACGCGGGCCAAAGAAAGGCATGGTAGAAGCACCCACTTGGGCTTGGGAGAACCTGAAAGCATTGGAGTACATGACCACTTCACCAGGCACATCCTGAATTACTATGAGTATCTCAGGAACCTGCGACAACATTGGCTTTCATCTTCTGGACACAGAAGAAGTAAGGTGATGTCAGCCTCACAGACTTGTGTTCTCTGGAAGGCAGGAGGCAGGTCCTGGATGCCTGACTCGGGCACGGAAGCACTGGGAGGGCAGAGGTATTTGTGAAGGCCTGCGGGGGCCCTGCAGAATTGGGGGACCTTCCAGCAGAGGCAGTGGCAGGAGCTGCCATCAGCAGCAGGGGTTGCCAGCACAGTATCTGAAAGACCAGCCACCCCTCAGTGGAGACCAGGGCAGGATGCCAAGCAATCAGGTAAGCCAAGCCACCTTTCACCTTGAGAACAGCAGGAGGACCAGGCTACATTCTCCCAGCCATAAAAATGCACCTAGTCACCATATTAGAAAACAAGGAGGAATCTTTGATAAGGAGGCAGAATTCTGAAAAACTAAATAACTATCCAAAAAAAAAACAATGAAAGCTGGAAGAAACTGCTGCTGCTGCTGCTAAGTCGCTTCAGTCATGTCCGACTCTGTGCGACCCCATAGACGGCAGCCCACCAGGCTCCCCTATCCCTGGGATTCTCCAGGCAAGAACACTGGAGTGGGTTGCCATTTCCTTCTCTAATGCATGAAAGTGAAAAGGGAAAGTGAAGACACTCAGTCGTGCCCGACTCTTAGCAACCCCACGGACTGCAGCCTGCCAGGCTACTCTGCCCATGGGATTTCCCAGGGAAGAGTACTGGAGTCGGTTGCCATTGCCTTCCCCAGAAGAAACTGAGATGTCTATAATTAGCACTATCAATGGAGGTAGGTGCTCAAGAACCAAAAGTAAATTTATGTTTCTGTACATCTCAGTTTGTAAGTTTTCAGTGTTCAATCTGGTACACTTTTTTTTTTTTTTTGGTGGCCATGCCACGCAGCATGTGGGATCTTAGTTCCCTGGCCAGGGATTGAACCCACACCCCCCTGTAGTGAAAGTGCAGAACCTTAACCACTTCAGGCAAGTCCCAAAACTGGTACTTTTTTTTTTTTTTTAATAAGTGTAATTTATTCAAAGAAGCATGGGTATCACAGTTGTGGCAAATGCATGGGAATGAAGAAGAGTGTTTCAGTTTGAGAGCTACTCCTCAATTTCCTGGCTGGTTAGTGCTGCTAAAACAAGAAATAGGAGGGAAAATGCAGATCGGCAGAAGGAGAAGGCGTGGCCGTGAGTCTGCAACAAAGGTTAGAGATGCTGCTGGAATAATGAGTCGGAGACTCTGAGGAATCAGGGCCCTTCTTGCACTCTGCCTGAGTAATGCAACCACCCACTGCTTCTGGAGTGTGAGATGGGCTCAGGAATGGTGACACACTGAACCTATGGTCCCTACACATTTGTGCTTCACATCCCCCAGGTAGGCTTCTCTCCACTAAAAGCTTTTCATTTCTCCCTAAAAGACACCAGCTCAGTTTTCCCCAGCTCTCTTTAGGAAGGCTTTCCTGCTCCCCAGCCTGGTTGTTATAGTCATCTTCAGTTCAGTCGCTCAGTTGTGTCTGACTCTTTGCGACCCCATGAATCACAGCACGCCAGGCCTCCCTGTCCATCACCATCTCCCGGAGTTCACTATTGCTGTGTAATAAATTACCCCAAACTCAGTGACATGAAACAACCACATATTATGCTCATGCATTCTATGGGTTCTGTGGGTCATGAATTTGGACATATCTCTGTTATATGGTGAAACCTCAGAGGGTGATGGTGACCTGACAGCCAGGTGCTAGACTCCTCTGTAGACTTGTTTACTTATGTGTCTGGGACCTTCACTGAGGTTATTAGCCAGAACATCTACACATGACCTCTCTGGGTAGCTTGGGCTTCCTCACAATATGGTGGTTCAGTCTCAAGGATGACTATCCCAAGAAAGAGAAATGGCTAGAAGATACGGTGGCTTTTCTAATCCGGTCTCAGAAGTCATACATCACTTCTACTGCATTCTGTTTGTTGAGGCAGTTACAAAATCCCAACCAGTTTCAAGAGGAGGAAAAATAGAGTCCACTTCTGGATGGGAGAGTGGCAAGTTTCTGGAAAAGCAGATGGAAATATTTTTTATATTAATTTATTTATTTTAATTGGAGGTTAATTACTTTACAATATTGTATTGGTTTTGCCATACATCAACATGTTAAGGCCATTAGTTGGAAAATATTATCTGCCTCACATGTCTATTCCTTTTCTTAGTACAAGAATAGAAACTATTAGACACCCTTCAACCCATTTCTTCTTCATCCCCTCATTTTACTGTGGTCTTATTCCACGTTCTTTGCCTTTCCATCTTCTTTCAAAATGAGTGTTCCTCTGTATCATCTGGGATTTGATCCCTTGGTTGGGAAAATCCCCTGGAGGGAGAAATGGCAACCCACTCCAGTATTCTTGCCTGGAGAATCTCATGGGCAGAGGGGCCTCACAGGCTGCAGTCCATGTGATCGCATAGAGTTGGACACAATTGAATGACTAGAACAACAACTATATCTTCAGGGCCCACTCCCCCATACATTCCCTGATCCATCACTTCCCACCCCAGCCTGCCCCTGTTACTCTCCTATAATGAAACCTGTCTGTGTATACAGGTGTCACCTGGTCCTCTTCATACACCACTGTGAGACTTGGGAAACTGATGGGAAAATGCTGATAATCTGGCTACTATTATTGCTATAAGAAACTGTCCATCTCTGACCCAGGAGTCTGTGTCTTCTATCCATAAAACCGTGGCAGGCTAGCTTGGTAGTTTGCAAGCAGGCTAGACTCTTAGGCCCTTTACAGTTCTTGACACTTGCTTTGTGCCAGGTGCTCCCCATGGGGTGTGAATTGCCCCCATTTTCTAGATAAGGAAGCTGAGTCTAAGAGGTTTAGAAACTTGCTCCAGTGAGTAGCAGTGTCTAGAGTTTAACTCAGGACAGTGTTTGCAAAGCTGTGTTTCCCACAGTCCTGGAGCAATTCTGCGTCCATAACTTCTTTTTGCTTCAGGGAGACAATGAATCTTGGTTACTTAATCACTGGCCAGTGTCCCAAAGATTATTCACCTACTGTAGAGGGGAACAAAGCCATTTCAAGATTGCCTTCTACTTGTGAAGTCTTTGGAAATTCAGGGCTATTTGAAACAAAAATATGAGTCTTCACTCTATTTCATTTCTTTGTGGCTTTTAGCATATATTTTCTCTCTTATTACAAAGCTCTATGTGGAATTTGAGGACCTGGTAGTTGGCAATTTTTCTCAAGGAAGAGAAACATTGAGGCATTGGTTCTTAAAAAAATAAATCCATGTATGCATGTGTATACCCACACATATATACAATGGAGCAGTCTATTCAGGATTCATTTTTATATAGAGGACTGCTGTTATGCAAATACACACAGACACACTCTGTGCCTTAAAGGCATTTGGTGTATGAAGAACCAGGAATGGCAGGAAGGAGAAGGAGACGGAAAGAAAGAGACAGGATTGCAGAGATACACAGAACAAATCTCCCTTCTCTGGGCTCTTAGATGTCTTTGGAATAAATACTGTACGGTGATTCGAAAGCATATTGAATATTTTAACTCTCCCTTTAGAAGTGGCTTCCCTAGTGGCTCATACAGTAAAGAATCCGCCTTTACTCCGCAATGCAGGAGACCCCAGTTCGACCCCTGGGTCGGAAAGATCCCTTGGAGAAGGGAATGGCTACCCACTCCAGTATTCTTGCCTGGAGAATTCAATGGAAAGAGGAACCTGGCAGGGCTACCGTCTGTGGGGTTGCAAAAAGTGGGACACAACTGGATGACTAACACTTTCCCTTCACTTTAGAAGTAGAGCTCCACAGGCTGGGGAATGGCTGCTGTGGCTTCCTCAGGCCCACATGCCCTTAATTCTCCAGTAGCATCCGTGCCCCTTTGTTGAATAAATTGAGTTGAGGGACTTCCCTGGAGGTCCAGTGGTTAAGACCCCACACTCCCAATGCAGGGGTTGGAAGTTGGATCCGTCTCTGGGGAGCTAAGATCCCACATACTGTGTGGCACGTGTGGCCACATGTGCCCAAAAATTAAAATAATAAAAAATAAACTGAGTGAAAATAGCAACAACATTTGAAGTACTCTAGATCCCAAATCCAGTTTTAATGCCCTTCTAGAAGAATTCCCTCCCCCTCCCCCCCATCATTGGTGATGGCAAATCAGGTTAATGACAATGGCATATCTAGCTGTTTGCTACTCCACATTCTGGGTGGACTCCGAGTGGCTTCTATGACCCAGGTATCAGGAAAATAAAAGGAAGGGCAGGGGCAAATTGGCCTCATACCTAAGCTTTGAATGCAAAAACGACTAATACTGTCTCCATGTGCTTCCCCATCCCCCTTCAGCCTGCTGACTAGGTTCACCGGAGCCCCCAGGTTTAATTAGCATAACTGGCTGTGAGAGCACATGGCAAAGATTAGTGTTTCCATGACCTCAGTGATTTTGGAGAATGCTGATATTTCTGAAAACAAATATATTTTTTTCCTTCCAGGATTAAGAACAAACCTAATAACACAGGATGCCTCCTCTGAACCTTCTCTTACTGTCTCCCCAGCCCTCAAGTACAGATCCTTTTATTTCCTTATCTGCAGCCAAGTTTAAGAATGTGTTTAAATGAAGTCAGAGTTGAGAGGTACAGACGTGGGCCACTTATCAACACTCTACCCAATAGGTGTGGTCCTTTGTCTCCTGCATCCCCCATTTTGGAAATGACTGTACGAGGCCTAGCCTATAATGCACAGGACGTATAGCCCCTTTATTTCCCCAACATCCGCATTTGGACAGGTAGGTCCTTTCCTCCCCCATTTAATTCCCCTCTCGGTGAGCTGCTGTCATAGGAATCAGAAACAGTTGCTTCTTAGCAGACTCTCTGGATTCCCTGTCCATAACCCTTGAACTCTGCCGTGGTACAGTGTTCCCATTGGTTTACATTTGGCAGCATCTACATCTCTTTGCCACATGGCTTTTTCTGGAACAGTGGGGAATCACCATGCTCTTACGTGTGGCAGGCTTGAAGTACCAGGCTTGAAGTACCCCTGAGAGCAGCCTTCAAACAGCGAATCTTGGTTGTTGTGTTAGAAGTACCTCAGCAACCTTTCTCCTCATGTGGGATAAACTTGAAATTTGTGTTTTGTACCATTTCCCAGGCTTCTTCATGGGATTCATTGCCAATTACCTATTGTGGATAGAAGACTTAATCATGTACTCCTTATTGGATGCCTTCTCTTTTCTGAATCACTTATCCCCTCTCCTCTTTCTTTTCACTAAACCTCCCAAATGGACTATGTGTACTGAATTCTTGGGGGGAAACCAAACTAAGACACCTTTAAATATTGTATAAGACCATTAAAGAAGCTTCCATTAACCCTTTAGCTGTAAGGGTAAGGAAGCATGGGCTCATGATCCCAGTAGCCTTAGAGGCTTCAGCAGAGGGGAGAATCTTTGGGTAAGAAGTTCCACGTGAGCAAATGCATTGGTCTGTTATCCTCAAAACAAGCCAAGCAGCTCCAGTTGAGTATTTTCAAATACTTGCTCGTTGGTCAGTTTTCTTTACCCACTTTCATCTCTCCCAGTGGTAGTCAAGATTACTTCTGCGATAAGAATAGTCCACTGCCTTTATAGGTTGCGGATCTGCATTTCAATCCCATCTCTCCCATTTGTGGTGTAATTGGGCATGTTTTAAAAATCTTTTGAACTTTATTTATTTCTAAATTCAGGGCAAAATACCTATTAGATAATTCATTCAACAAATATTTTTGTGTTAGCTCCCTGAGGATATGGTCATGAATAGTTATAGTTTCTTCTCTCATGATACTCACTGCATAGATGTGGGCTCTGGAGTCAGGCAGCTTGCCTTCAAATTCAACTTTCAACTAGCTCCTTGACCTCATAAAACCTGTTTTTCTTTGTAAAATGGGGCCAATTTTCTCACAAAGGTGTGAAAAGTGATATCTATGATCAAGGTAAAAGACATAGTACATTATTCCCAGTATGCATAAAATGTTTTATTAGTAAGTCATAAGTTTATAGTAATTAATATTTATTGAGTGTATACTATATGTTGTCATTGTTCAGTCACTAAGTCATGTCTGACTCTTTGTGACCCCATGAACTGCAGCATGCTAGGCTTCCCTGTCCTTCATTATCTCTTGGAGTTTGCTAAGATTCATGACCATTGAGTCAGTGATGCTTTCTAATCATCTCATCCTCTGCCTTTAGTCTTTCCCAGCATCAGGGTCTTTTCCAATGAGTCAGCTCTTTATATCAGGTGGTCAAAGTGTTGGAGCTTCAGCTTCAGCATCAGTCTTTCCAGTGAATATTCAAGGTTGATTTCCTTTAGGATTGCCTGGTTTGAACTCCTTGTAGGAGTCCAAGGGACTCTCAAGAGTCTTCTTCAGCACCACAGTTTGAAAGCATCAATTCTTCTGCACCCAGCCTTCTTTGTGGTCCAGCTCTCACATCCGTACATGACTACTGGACCTTTATCAGCAAAGTGATGTCTCTGCTTTTTAATATCTTCACTAGGTTTGTCATGGCTTTTCTTCCAAGGAGCAAGCATCTTTTAATTTCATGGCTGCAGTCATCATCCACAGTGATTTTGGAGCCTAAGAAAATAGGATCTTATCTGTCACTGTTTCCACTTTTTCCTCATCTATTTGCCATGAAGTGACGGGACTGGGTTCCATTCTTAGTTTTTTTTTTGTTTTTTTTTTGAATGTTGTTTTAAGCCAGCTTTTTCTCTCTCCTCTTTCGCCCTTTTCGCTCTTTAGTTCCTCTTTGCTTTCTGCCAGTAGAGTGGTATCATCTGCATATCTGAGGTTGTTGATATTTCTCCTGGCAATCTTGATTCCAGCTTGTGAGTCACTGATTAAACATTTTAAATACATAAACTGATTTAGGTCACCCAGGAATTCTTGGACACTATTCTTTGCCATTTTTTTTTTTTTTACCATTCCCATTTTACAAATGAGGAAGTGCAGGAAGGCCAGGTAGCTTGTCAGAAGTCACACTGGGGATATACAGAGCCAGGGTTTGAACCCAGCTGGTCTGGATGCAGAACCCACACTTACATCCTTCCACCTTCACTTCTCAAGATGTGGTTCTTGGAGGAGCGTGTTAGAAATGCAGAGTCTTGGACACCCCAGACCTACTGAATCAGACTCTGCAGTTTAACCAGATGCCCAGGTGATTCACATGCACATTACAACTGGAGTCCTCTGTTCTGTCCCATGCCAACTGGAGTTGATGAGTTGGGGGCTAAAGTCCAGAAAGGCCTGAATTGAAGAAAATTAAGTGAAATACGGTGTGCTTTATCTTAAAGTCTTTGGTATGCTGCTAAGTCACTTCAGTCGTGTCTGACTCTGTGCAGCCCCATAGATGGCAGCCCACCAGGCTCCCATTCCTGGGATTCTCCAGGCAAGAACACTGGAGTGGGTTGCCATTTCCTTCTCCAATGCATGAAAGTGAAAAGGGAAAGTGAAGTCACTCAGTTGTGTCTGACTCTTAGCGACCCCATGGACTGCAGCCCATCAGGCCCCTCCGTCCATGGGATTTTCCAGGCAAGAGTACTGGAGTGGGGTGCCATTGCCTTCTCCAAAGTCTTTGGTATATAGGTGCTCAATAAACACACACACATACACGTGCATATACAAACACAGCAACAAACGTACTGTCATTGTGAATATGGACATGTAGCAGTGACTGGTGCAGGCTTAGCTCCCTCCCTTACCACAGCTACCCTGCAACTGCTTCTGGCCCTGACTTGTTCAGCCACTAGGCATTACTGCCATGGCCCTATTCTCTCACCTTGCCAGTTCAGGAAGGAATTTGCATAGGCATAATTGGTTTGTTTCCTTCCCTTCTTTGTTGTCATGGTTACTCAGTTCATTTGCAAGCTCCTTTCCTATTAACCTGAGAACCACTCACAGAGTCTCCTTCCAGGGGGAGGGGAAATCATACATAAAGGGTGAGGCAGAGTCCTAATTATCGGGGATCTGGGTGGTGATTTTAGATGAAGATATGTCCAAAGTAGAAACAATTTTTAAGATCCAGTCTGAAACCAATTCATCTGGAGACCTCTTCTTCTGATTTGGGGTGGAAACTGTGTGTCTTAACCTGTGTGCAGAGTATGTGTTCTGAGGCAGAAAAGAAGTCATTATTGTACTGTGACTCAGCATAGAAACTCTAGGCAAAGACACATTTCCCAAGGCAATTCCATTCTTCCAGTTAGTTGCTCAGGAAAAAATAAAAAGTTTAGCTCATTAAGCCTTTGCCCTGGATAACGTGAATCACAAAAGAAACTCAAGGTACCCTAGTCACCCTCACTTACTTCCCTAGACCCCAGATGACTTTGTGTATCCCTGATTCAGCCATCTGCTATATACACACCAGGGTTTCCAGGTGTTGCAGTGGTCAAGAATCCGCCTACCAATGCAGAAGAAGTGGGTTCAATCCCTGGGTCAGGACAGTCCCCTGGAGAAGAAAATGGCAACCCACTGTAGTATTCTTGCCTGGAGAATCCCATGGACAGAGGAGCCTGGAGGGCTACAGTCCATGGGATCACAAAGAGTTGGACACGACTGAGCGTATACCCAAACCACTCAAAAATTGAATGGCTTAAAATTTGTTGTTCAGTTGCTAAGTTGAGTTCAACTCTTTGAGACCTCATGGACTTCATGCCAGACTCCTCTGTCCTCCAGTATCTCCTGAAGTTTGCTCAAATTCATGTCCATTGAGCAGGTGATGCTATCTAACCAACTCTTCCTCTGTTACTCCCTTCCCCTTTTGCCTTCAAACTTTCCTAGCTTCAGGGTTTTCAGTCAGTCGACTCTTCACCTCAGGTGGCCAAAGTATTGGATCTTCAGCTTCAGCATCAATCTTGCCAATGAGTATTCAGGATTGATTTCCTTTAGGATTGATCTCCTAGCTGTCCAAGGGACTCTGAAGAGTCTTCTTTAGCACCACAGTTCAAAACCATCAGTTCTTTGATGCTCACCCTTCTTTAGAGTCCAGCTCTCACATCTGTACACGACTAGTGGAAAAAAACATAGCTTTGAATATACAGACCTTTGTCAGAAAAGTGATGTCTCTGCTTTTGAATACACTGTCTAGGTTTGTCATAGCTTTCCTTCCAAGGAACAAGTGTCTTTTAATTTCGTGGCTGCAGTCACCATCCACAGTGATTTTGGAGCCCAAGAAGATAAAACCTGTCACTGCTTCCACTTTTCCCCTTTCTATTTGTCATGAAGTGATTGGACTAGTTGCCATCATCTTAGTTTTTTGAATTTTTAAGCCAGCTTTTTCACTCTTTTCTTTCACCCTCATCAAGAAGCTCTTTAGTTCCTCTTCAGTTTCTGTTGTTAGGGTAGTATCATGTGCTTATCTGAGGTTGTTGATATTTCTCCCAGCAGTCTTGATTCCAGCATGTGATTTCATCTAGCCCAGCATTTTGCATGACATACTCTGCATAGAAGTTAAATAAGCAGGGTGACAGTATGCAGCCTTGTCTTGTTCGTTTTCCAACTTTGAACCAGTCAGTTGTTCCATGCCCAGTTCTAAATGTTGCTTCTTGACCTGCATACAGGTTTTGCAGGAGGCATGTAAGGTGGTCTGGTATTCGCGTCTCTAAGAATTTTCCACAGTTTGTTATGATCCACACAGTGAAAGGCTTTAGCATAGTCAATGAAGCAAAAGTAGATGTTTTTTCTGGAATTCCCTTGCTTTCTCCATGATCCAATGGATGTTGGCAATTTGATTTCTGGTTCCTCTGCCTCTTTGAAACCCAGTTTGTACATCTGGAAGTTCTCAATTCACGTACTACTGAAGCCTAGCTTGAAGGATTTTGAGCCTAACCTTGGTAGCATATGAAATGACCACAATTGTATGGTAGTTTGAACATTTTTGACATTGCCCTTCTTTGGGGTTAGAAAGAAAACTGATCTATTCCAGTCCTGTGGCCACTGGTGAGTTTTCCAAATTTGCTGACATACTGAGTGCAGCACTTTAACATCATCTTTTAGGATTTTAAGTAGCTCAACTGGAATCCTGTCACCTACGCTAGCTTTGTTTGTGGTAATACTTCCTAAGGCCCACTTGATTTCACACTCCAGGATGTCTGGCTCTAGGTGAGTGATCAACCATCATGGTTATCTGAGTTATTAAGACCTTTTTGGTGTAGTTCTTCTGTGTATTCTTGCCACCTCTTCTTAATCTCTTCTGCTTTTGTTAGGTCCTTACTCTTTCTGTCCTTTATCATGCACATCCTTGCATGAAATGCTCTCTTGATAGCTCCAATTGTCTTGAAGAGATGTCTAGTCTTTCCCATTCTCCTGTTTTCCTCAAATATCAGTCTCTTTTTTAAAAAAAAAAAACTGCACACAATTTAATGGGTTATTGAGCCAAGCCAGATGGTTCTTCTGTTGCAGGAGAAGGGGGAGCGAGAGAATGGTTGTATTCCAGGTCTCATCCAGGCTGCCAACTGAGAGTTCTTGGCTTCACACAGAAAAGAATTCAAGAGGGAGCCAAAGTAGAGTGAAAGTAGATTTATTCAGGGAGATACACACTCCATAGACAGAGGGCAATCAGTCTTGGACAGCACGAGAGGCCCCCAGGGTATGGGATGGTTAGTGTTTATGAGCTGGGTAATTTCATAGGTTAACACAAGGGAGGACTATTCTAACTATTTTGGGAATGGGGCATGGGGAAGGTGGGGTCTCTTTGAATTAGGCCACTGCCCATTTTTTGGCCTTTTATGGCCACCCTTGAACTGTCATGGCACCTGTGGGTGTGTCATTAACATGCTGATGCATTATAATGAGCATATGATGAGGCTCAAGGTCTACAAGAAGTCTAATCTTCCACCATCTTGGGCCTAGGAGGTTCTAATCAATTTTTTCAATTATGCTTACTTTTTTGATTGAGGTATAATTAATTTACAATATTATATTAGTTTCTTTTTTTTTTTTGTATTTATTTATTTTTTTACACGAACTCCCAAACATGAACCCCCCTCCCACCTCCCAGCCCACATCTTCCCTCCAGATCATCCCCATACACCAGCCCCAAGCATCCTGCATCCTGCATTGAACATAGACTGGCAATTCATTTCTTACATGATAGTATACATATTTCAATGCTATTCTCCCAAATCATCCCTCCCTCTCTCTCTCCCTCTCCTTCTCCCTCAGAGTCCATAAGTCCGCTCTACACATCTGTATCTTTTTTGCTGTCTTGCATGCAGGGTCCTCATTACCATCTTTCTAAATTCCATATATATGTGTTAGTATACTGTATTGGTGTTTTTCTTTCTGGCTTACTTCACTCTATATAATTGGTTCCAGTTTCATCCATCTTATTAGAACTGATTCAAATGTATTCTTTTTAATGGCTGAGTAATACTCCATTGTGTATATATACCACAGCTTTCTTATCCATTCATCTAAAAAAAATGATACAAGTGAACTTATTGACAAAGCAGGAATAGACTCACAGACATAGAAAACACACTTCTGGTTACCAAATGGAATAGCAGGCTGTATGAGGAGGTAAATTAGGAGTTTGGGACGTAACCAGTTTTTGTCGTATCTCATTTTTCTCAGTGGCTATGTCATTCTTTTAACACTTGTGCCTTTCTCCCTTTCTTCTCGTCTCACTTCTGCTGATGATGTTAACTGGGGCAGCAGTCATCTGGGTGCTTGACGACTAGAATAGCCCACATGACTTTCTCAGGTGGCTGGCAGTTGACACAGGCTTTTGGCAGAAAGCTCCAGTGGGTGGTTGACCAGAGTTTCTTGGTTTCACTCTGTGTATCATCTCCATCTAGCTGGGACTGCTCATAGCACAGTAGCTGAGTCCCAGAGGGTGTAGCCCAAGGAAAGCAGTACCCTTTGGTCAAGTGACAGCAATTCACAGGGAGAAGAAACAGGCTCTCCACCTCTTGATGAGCATGCCGGAAGGCAGGACTTACTGGAGTTCCTTGGACACTAGCTCACACACCTGGCTTCCTGAGCTTTTTGACCGCCTTTCCCCAACTCCTTAAACTTTTCTACTGTGCCATCTGGAAGTCTTGGTCAGTAAAACTGCTTCTGTCCTAAATCTCGACTGTGAACATTTCCTTTATCTTCTTGCTCTCCATGAAACCTGAATGTACCACCCACCTCTCCTGGTTGCAGTCATCTGCCAACCCTGGGTCACTTCCTTCTTTCCACTATGATTTTACATCCTCCTCACTGTCACTCTTGCTGATGCTACTCCAGTCCCGATTCTCGGGGACTTTCATATCATGTCAGTGAGCTTTCTAATAGTTTGCCTGTCTGTACTCTGACTTTCCTCCTGCAGTGATTTTGTTTCTCCCCTCTTTAGCCACACTCTCCCATAGTCATATTCTGGAAGTATGTCCAGTTCCTTCATCTCCTTCATACTCTCTGTTCTTCCAAGGCATCAGTCCAAGCAGTTGTTTGGAGTCTATAAAAAATAGAACTGGGACATTACAAAATTACACACAGTACCCTTAATGTGGGATGGCTTTAGCTAATTCATTTAAGAACTGCTTCATGGAGATGAGCCATACTCACCAGTAGCATATTCAACCCTGAAATGAAGAAACTTGATAAATCTGAAAAACAAAAAACAAAAAACACACATGGTGTGGGGCACTCATGGTGCATTTAGAGGCACAAGGGCTGGGTTTGAGATCCAGATTTGTGTCTTAGGTATGGTGGTTCATTGGGTGATTCACTTCATTCCTGTGGGCATCAGTTTCCTTATATAAAATGATGAGTCTACCTCCTAGGATTGTTTTGAAGATTAATTAAAATATATATGGGATACTGTACATTGTAAATGTGTGGAGAATGGACTGGAGGGGCTAGTTATTAAGGCGAGCAATGCTGAAAGTTTGTGGTAGCTGCAAATAGACATGGAAAGATAGAAGTGAGATATATGAGGGGATTCAACAGGATGGGGTGATGTGTGGTCATGAGGCTTCAGTGGGAGGGAGATGTAAAGGATACCAGGAATACCTAACTGGTTTCAGTCCTGTATCCCTGGATGAATGATATGCTGCTCACTGAGATAGCAACAGTGCACAAGCAAGGACGAGTTTGTTTGGACTCTTAGGAGTTTGATTTGGAAGTGCTTGGCTTGGGGTACCCTTGAGCCCCCATGAGAAGGTGTCAGATAGGCCACTGGTAGAGGTCTGGAGTGTAAAAGAAGTGTGTGGGCATCATCATACACATGTACAAGGCATGGGTGGGGATGAGACTTTTTTGGGAGAGTGGGAACAAGAGACAGTCAAGGGCCCAGGATTGAGGAACTCCAAAATCTAACAGCTTATCAAGAGGACCAACCTCCCTGGGAGACAGAGAGCCCAGAAAAGAAGGAAGAAGACCAGCAGGGTCTTCATCACTGAAGCCAAGAGAAGTGAAAGTTGTGAAAAGTAGTGAGTGGTCCATAGCGTGAAGTCAGAGGAGAACAGAAAAATGTCTCTTGGGTTTAATGACATTATCTGGTAAATTCTTCAGAAGTATGGGACTGCTTATGCCCATGTATTTTTTTCTTAGTTTTGGAAATAAGAAACTGAATTACACTAGTAGAAAAAGCTGAACCAGGTTGAAATCACAGAAACCTGGACTGGGTGGGACCAGTTTCTTGTCTGGAGCTTCAGTGTCCCGGCACCTGTGACCACAGGCTGAGCTCATGGCCCCTTCCTCTTCCTCAGGGTCCAAAGGACTTACAGGAAGTGCAGGACTCTATGCACAGCTGGCACTTAAGAAATGTTTGATGATTGATTACATGCACAACCCAGACATTTCTTCCTGACATGTATTCATCTTCCCCACAGGAATTGGCAGTTTACTGCCATTTGCTGCCTCAAGGTCCTGAGTCATAATCAGACAAAACTTCTGTCCTACTCATTGAAGTGTGCTTTCTAAAAAACCACAATGGCTCTTATGTTCTCACATGCCCAAGAAATTATTTTCTTATTGTGTGCTCTTGGTCATTTCCTTCTTATGTGCAAAAATGTTTGGGAACGGTTCTTTGTGTAGACAAGATGAAAAGTTTGTTTGTTTGCTTTAATGGAAGAAGATGTTTTCACTGTGGGAGGGACAGGAGGCAGGGCACCAGAAGTTTGCACTCTCTGCCTGGCTATGAAAAATGGCCTTTTATTTTTGAAAAAGGGGTCAGGGTAGTTGCTGCAACTGAAGGCAGCAAAGAGAAGTTATGAAAAGAAAATGAAGCTCTGTGCATGCATATGTATGTGTGAATAATGTGGTACTTTAAGAATGAAGCAGATCCAACAACATGTTCATTCCTACCCTCAACAGAACTGCATGCACATGTGGATGGGTTATGTACTAGAATGTTCATAGCAGCACTACTGCCAGAAGCCCCAAACCGAATGCTTGTTGTCATTTAGCTTCTGCTGTGTAACAAACAATTCCAAAATGTAGCAGTCAACATAATCACCTGTGATTCTGCAGGTCAGCAGTTTGGACTGAACCCTCCTGGATGGTCTTTCTGATCTGGTCTAACTGAGATCAGCTGAGTCTGGCCCAGATCAGAGAACTGTCCAGAAGAACATAAACCAAATACTGGTTGTTGCTATAAGTCACTGCATTCCAGGTGGTTTGCTGGACAGCAGTGGATCAGTGATACAAAGCTATCTCAGTTCATGTCTAAAAGGGCATAGGAAAGTTTTCTCAAGTTCTTGGAATAAAAGATGTAGTGATGATTCCCCCCACCCCCAACCACCACCAATTTTCCGTTCTCCTTTACTTAAAGATAGACTCATGTTCTTGGACACAGGGCAAAGATGGTAACTGCTGTCAGTTCCCTTAGTGAATTCAGTGATAGGCTGCTCTAAAATCAAATCGTTTTCTTAAATATAGGGCCCTGCCAATCTGAACAACCACCTGGAGCTTTATAAACATCTTTAAATCAGAGTTTCTCATCCTCAGAACTACTAGCACTTTGGACCAGATAATTCTTTGTTGTTTTTTGCATAAGATGATGTTGAGCAGCATCCTTGTCTCTACTCACAAGATGCCAGTTGTGCCCCCTCCTCCAGTTGTGACAACAAAATATCTCCAAAAAACTATCAAATGGCCTCTGGTTAAAAACCATTGTTCTAGAAAAACTGTTTAGGGGACAGCAACTGGGGAATTGCTCTGCACACTGAGGAGGGTGGTGATGAGTGGGCACCAGTGAAGCAAGTGAAGAGAGAGGGAGAAGAGGAATGCATGTCTATCCCGCCCCCACTGTGCCTTTCTGATGTGGTTCACGTCTCGCAATGCCTCATACAGATGAGCTGGAGGCTTGGGGACAGAAGGAACATGTGTCTCTGAAGGTGGATCTTGTGATCCAGTCCAAGGCTGTCCGACTCTAGTACCCATGTGCTTTCCATCAAGAACCCAGGGCCGCCTGCCACTGTGGCCAGGAAAGGGCAGAGATGCTGAGTAGCAACCACCCAGTGATGGCTGCTGGTCCCAAGGAGGGGGCACCGGCTCTTATGAGCTCAAAGCCAGTACCCAAGGTCTTCTGGGAGGACAGGACGCAAACAGGGTTACAAAGTAGGATGGCACTGACCATCCCAACTATGGGTCACGGGTGTTCTCTAGGCCTAGATGTAGGATGTGGAAGACTGTTACCAGCATAGGAGGGGAAGCATATGGGCATTTGAAACCCACCAATAATACCCATACCTCATTAATCTCTGTACTGCTCCTTACAAGATTTTTTAATGTTTAAAAATTGAATTTATTATTTAATAGATAAGGCATGTACATAGTACAAAATTTTAAAGATGCCCAAAATAAACAATAACGAGTAAGTTTCCCTCATATCTTCATCCCTCAGATCCTTATCTCCTATCCCAGAAGGCAGTCACTGTTAGCATTTTTGATATATCCCTCGAGAGATAGTCTGTGTATGGTCAAGCAAACATATGTATTTTTTTGCATTATGGCAGCACAGTATATACATTATTGAGGACCATAACACATACACACTCTCTCTCATTCTCTCTCTATTGATCTTTTGATCTACCTATCTAGGAGCACCTTTCATATCAGTACATGAAACTCTGCCCCATTCTTTTTTTTTTTTTTTTTTTTTTTAACTTTTTGGCTGCACCAGGTGGCAAGTGGGAATCTTAGTTCCCTGAGCACGGATCGAACTGGTGTCCTCTGCAGTTGAAGTGTGGAGTCTTGACTGCTGGACTGCCAGGGAAGTCCCTGCCTTGTTCTTTATAATGGTTGCCTAGTATTCAATATTGGGAGAAGGTGATGGCACCCCACTCCAGTACTCTTGCCTGGAAAATCCCATGGACGGAGGAGCCTGGTAGGCTGCAGTCCATGGGGTCGCTACAAGGTGGACGACTGAGCGACTTCACTTTCACTTTTCTCTTTCATGCATTGGAGAAGGCAATGGCAACCCACTCCAGTGTTCTTGCCTGGAGAATCCCAGGGATGGGGAGCCTGGTGGGCTGCCGTCTATGGGGTCACACAGAGTCGGACACGACTGAAATGACTTAGCAGCAGCAACAGCAGTATTCAATATTAGGAATGTGTCATAATTTGGTAAACCAGACTTTTAGTGATGAACATTTACATTGTTTCCACTCTGTTGCTGTTACAAATAGAGCTGCAATGAACAGCTAGTTCTGTATACCCATCACCCCCCGACCACCACCACATATGTAAGTCTGTCTGATCACTTGATTTAGTTTCATAACCTTTCATTTTCCCCTTCTGCCTGCGGTGTCAGTGTACTGAGATCAGTATAACTTTGGAAGCCAAGAAAGGAAATAGAGCATCGGAACAAAATATCATGTATACAATTAACCATGATAAATCAAGCCTCAGAACTAAAAATAGAAAAGAGGTTGATCACACGTGGTAAGTTACATTTTGCATCAGCTGGCTTCTCAGGCCCCAGATAGCTCATCTAGAAAGTGTTCAAGTAAGATGGGACCATAGATACTTTTTAGTACATTCCTCCCCTCCCCCATGTTTTTCCATATGAGGATATTGACATCCTGAGATGCTTGTAAATAGTCAGGCTTGGTTGGATTGAAATGTAGGTTTTCCGAGTTCCAGTTCTGTGCTCTTTCAAACACACTATGACAATGTTTTTGAAACTGAGAAAAAGTATTATTTAAAACCCAAACTGACTGTATCCAGATCTGCCTTCTAAAGTGGTGGCATAATCCACAGCAATAAAGAATGGAATGTCTCCTCCCTTCCGTCAGAGAGTCTGCAAAGTGAGGCACAAGTCAAGGGTGGATAGTTCACTGTCTTTGCCAGTGGAGTTTGGCCCATTTTACAATAAAACATAGAACAGTGGTGTGTGGAAATGGCTGTCCATCCTGTGGAGGTGTCGAGAGTTCAATGACTTTGCATAATATTGTGAGAGGAATGGGGCTTTTGGGGGGACCCTGAGATGATCCCTAAACTGAGTAAGCAAAGAAATTTAGAAGACAAGCAGCTGGGCTAAGGAACTCAGAGGGTTGGCCAAAATATTTTATAAAGACAAAACTCATAGTCAGTTTTATGTTGTTTCACTTTGTTGTGGTGTAGACTCAAAGCTTAAGCTAGCTTCACACATAACTGTGTCTGGTGGATGGCTCTAGGATTGTTTCTTCTCCGGTCAGGGTGCTGGTTTGACATGCTATGATTCTTCTGATGCTTTTCTCCCTGACGAGAAGGCTGCCCTGGCTCTATTCCAATCACTGTTTAAAATACCTAAAAATTCAAGGTAGGAAGACCAGGATAGGAGAAACGTGTTCTTGTAAAAGGGAGAAAAATCTTCCTCAGAAACTACCCCCTCCATCCCCAAGAGGCTTTCCCTCTCTTTGACTGGAACTGACTCTCATTGCCATCCTTAGCTGCAAGGTGGGCTGAGAAGTACCCCAGTCTCTCACTTTATGATTTTCATTCAGTCTTGAAAGCCCTGCCACTGAGTTGAAAACTATTTGTTTTTTTTTTAAGTCATTAATTTCTGTGGGAAAAATGACAAATTAGTCTGTCTCAATCAAAGATACCAGAACATTTTCACAGATAAGAAAATATATCGAGTGAAAGTGAAATCAAGTTTTCATAAGAAATGAAGAACAATGTGAAAGTAAATAACTGCTGTTTGTACACAAAATTTAATGTAGAAAGACTAGACTTTTGATAGGAATGGTGGTGGAGAGAGTGTGTGAGTCATTCTTTGGAAGGTGAATTCTTTGATCTCCACCACTTGTTTCTCCAGCTTTCCAGCTTTAGAGAGGGCGTTCTTGGTTATTTTGTCCTTAAGTGCACATCAGTATGAAGTAAGAGCCTAGAAATAATCTTTAGGCAAAATAAAAAAGCAAACATGAGAGTGGTTTGAAGCTTGGGAAACTGCACACGCATAAGGACTAAAAGAGATGGAGCTGACACCTCTTCATCCCTTGCGCTTGGTTTCCATATGCAAAACAGAGCATTGTGGGCTCACTCAAACGTGATGCTCAATCCAAATTCATCCCATATGATACGCTCTGACAAGTAAATATAGGTCGAGTGAAATTGGTGAGCGGGACTCAGCCTGAGACTGCAATGATGTCATATCACGTATTACAGCATATTTGTTTAGTGTGTTTTGGGGTGGAAAAGGTCAATCTGTTGGGGGGGAAATTGTTCACAAAGTGGTGCAACTTTTCAAGAGCCATGATAGCAGAAAGTCTGACTGGAGACTGAGTAGTCGTTATGTGAGGTAAAGCAGTACCTGCAAAGGGGGGTGGAATTATCACTATTGTCTTCTCATTTATCATAGTCACCCTTTAGGCCTGGGCCCATTGCCAACCCAAACCAAATTAGAGTGAATGTCTTCTCACAGAGAAGGATGGCGGGGGATTGGGGGGGCACGGAGCAGTGGATGCTGTGGGACAGGCCACTAAGCATGTCTGCCAGTGATGCGTCTGGTCACTTCCACGTTGCTTGAAAAATGTGCACTTTGTGAGCAGTTAACTGAGGTTGGTAATATGACTTGAATATAATCTTAATCCTGGAGTTAATAGTCATTGTGGTTCTTAGAAATACTTCAGTAGCAAGGAACTGAAGGCCAGTTGCTGGTGCAGAGTCCTCAGTATCATGGAGACAGGCAGTAGCCACCCTGCACGCTGCAGAAGTGGAGCACTGGGCACTTGCACTGAAATCTGAAGACCCGATTGCAGCATTGCCCCTTTGCCTCTGTGAAGTGACATGCCCCGTTCTGCTTGCCAGGCTTGCTGGCGACTCCGGCGACCATCTCTTAGTACCGTTCGTTTGTTATGCCCGTGAAGCATACTCCAAATCTCTTTCCAGATGATCATATTTGGAACTTTCTTTTCCTTGTTGACTTTGAGTTATTGATTCAATGACCCTTTGCTGAACATCCATTGTGGGTTAGGCACTTTTCTCAGTCCTGTGGAAAATTCAGAGACAAATCAGCCATGACCCTTTTTCTCAGAGAGCTTGCTGTCTAACAAGGTGGTGAGACATGAATAATAATCGTAAAAGGTGTAAAGTTCTATCTGTACTGTAAAAGTGGGACAGATGTTTCTAAGTGCTCTAAAAAATTAGGACTATTTATCATTATCATCATTATCTTTGAATTTTGTCACATCTCTTGACCTAGTGATTGAAATATATTTAACCTAGGGATTCTTGGACCCCCAGGAAATCCACACGTGAGCTTCAGGTAAATTTCTATGAAGTGAATGCATAAGTGTGGGTCTATGTTTGAGTACATTATTCTGGGAAAAGGATCCTTAATTTTGTCTTATTCTCAAATAAAAGTGTTGTTTTATTCTTAATAATACTTGCACTTCTAGAAACCCATATTAAGAAAATAGACATGTAGACAAAGATTTATTATTAAGGATGTTTATCACAGCATTATGTATAATAGTATGCAACTGGAAACTACCCAAATATGGAACAATTGAGAATTAATTACAGTACATATGTACAATAGAATTTATATTCCTGTTTAAATGAGACATCAAAAAATTAACAACATGAAAATATGCTCATGATAAAATGTTAGATTAAAAAAAAAACTATATCCATAGTATGCTCTCAATTATGCTTTTAAAAAATCATGGAAAAGGCTAAAGGGATAACAGGAAAATATTGATAGTGATTATCTCCTCTTTAATCTTTTCCATATTTCTCAACTCTTCTACAATAAGCATGGATCACTTCACAATTGAGAAAAAATAAAAGTTGTACAGAAACTAGTGCAGATGAAGTCTCATGGCAGTTCTGCAGTGAGATGTTCCTGGTGGGCTGCCGTCTATGGGGTCACACAGAGTCGGACACGACTGAAATGACTTAGCAGCAGCAACAGCAGTATTCAATATTAGGAATGTGTCATAATTTGGTAAACCAGACTTTTAGTGATGAACATTTACATTGTTTCCACTCTGTTGCTGTTACAAATAGAGCTGCAATGAACAGCTAGTTCTGTATACCCATCACCCCCCGACCACCACCACATATGTAAGTCTGTCTGATCACTTGATTTAGTTTCATAACCTTTCATTTTCCCCTTCTGCCTGCGGTGTCAGTGTACTGAGATCAGTATAACTTTGGAAGCCAAGAAAGGAAATAGAGCATCGGAACAAAATATCATGTATACAATTAACCATGATAAATCAAGCCTCAGAACTAAAAATAGAAAAGAGGTTGATCACACGTGGTAAGTTACATTTTGCATCAGCTGGCTTCTCAGGCCCCAGATAGCTCATCTAGAAAGTGTTCAAGTAAGATGGGACCATAGATACTTTTTAGTACATTCCTCCCCTCCCCCATGTTTTTCCATATGAGGATATTGACATCCTGAGATGCTTGTAAATAGTCAGGCTTGGTTGGATTGAAATGTAGGTTTTCCGAGTTCCAGTTCTGTGCTCTTTCAAACACACTATGACAATGTTTTTGAAACTGAGAAAAAGTATTATTTAAAACCCAAACTGACTGTATCCAGATCTGCCTTCTAAAGTGGTGGCATAATCCACAGCAATAAAGAATGGAATGTCTCCTCCCTTCCGTCAGAGAGTCTGCAAAGTGAGGCACAAGTCAAGGGTGGATAGTTCACTGTCTTTGCCAGTGGAGTTTGGCCCATTTTACAATAAAACATAGAACAGTGGTGTGTGGAAATGGCTGTCCATCCTGTGGAGGTGTCGAGAGTTCAATGACTTTGCATAATATTGTGAGAGGAATGGGGCTTTTGGGGGGACCCTGAGATGATCCCTAAACTGAGTAAGCAAAGAAATTTAGAAGACAAGCAGCTGGGCTAAGGAACTCAGAGGGTTGGCCAAAATATTTTATAAAGACAAAACTCATAGTCAGTTTTATGTTGTTTCACTTTGTTGTGGTGTAGACTCAAAGCTTAAGCTAGCTTCACACATAACTGTGTCTGGTGGATGGCTCTAGGATTGTTTCTTCTCCGGTCAGGGTGCTGGTTTGACATGCTATGATTCTTCTGATGCTTTTCTCCCTGACGAGAAGGCTGCCCTGGCTCTATTCCAATCACTGTTTAAAATACCTAAAAATTCAAGGTAGGAAGACCAGGATAGGAGAAACGTGTTCTTGTAAAAGGGAGAAAAATCTTCCTCAGAAACTACCCCCTCCATCCCCAAGAGGCTTTCCCTCTCTTTGACTGGAACTGACTCTCATTGCCATCCTTAGCTGCAAGGTGGGCTGAGAAGTACCCCAGTCTCTCACTTTATGATTTTCATTCAGTCTTGAAAGCCCTGCCACTGAGTTGAAAACTATTTGTTTTTTTTTTAAGTCATTAATTTCTGTGGGAAAAATGACAAATTAGTCTGTCTCAATCAAAGATACCAGAACATTTTCACAGATAAGAAAATATATCGAGTGAAAGTGAAATCAAGTTTTCATAAGAAATGAAGAACAATGTGAAAGTAAATAACTGCTGTTTGTACACAAAATTTAATGTAGAAAGACTAGACTTTTGATAGGAATGGTGGTGGAGAGAGTGTGTGAGTCATTCTTTGGAAGGTGAATTCTTTGATCTCCACCACTTGTTTCTCCAGCTTTCCAGCTTTAGAGAGGGCGTTCTTGGTTATTTTGTCCTTAAGTGCACATCAGTATGAAGTAAGAGCCTAGAAATAATCTTTAGGCAAAATAAAAAAGCAAACATGAGAGTGGTTTGAAGCTTGGGAAACTGCACACGCATAAGGACTAAAAGAGATGGAGCTGACACCTCTTCATCCCTTGCGCTTGGTTTCCATATGCAAAACAGAGCATTGTGGGCTCACTCAAACGTGATGCTCAATCCAAATTCATCCCATATGATACGCTCTGACAAGTAAATATAGGTCGAGTGAAATTGGTGAGCGGGACTCAGCCTGAGACTGCAATGATGTCATATCACGTATTACAGCATATTTGTTTAGTGTGTTTTGGGGTGGAAAAGGTCAATCTGTTGGGGGGGAAATTGTTCACAAAGTGGTGCAACTTTTCAAGAGCCATGATAGCAGAAAGTCTGACTGGAGACTGAGTAGTCGTTATGTGAGGTAAAGCAGTACCTGCAAAGGGGGGTGGAATTATCACTATTGTCTTCTCATTTATCATAGTCACCCTTTAGGCCTGGGCCCATTGCCAACCCAAACCAAATTAGAGTGAATGTCTTCTCACAGAGAAGGATGGCGGGGGATTGGGGGGGCACGGAGCAGTGGATGCTGTGGGACAGGCCACTAAGCATGTCTGCCAGTGATGCGTCTGGTCACTTCCACGTTGCTTGAAAAATGTGCACTTTGTGAGCAGTTAACTGAGGTTGGTAATATGACTTGAATATAATCTTAATCCTGGAGTTAATAGTCATTGTGGTTCTTAGAAATACTTCAGTAGCAAGGAACTGAAGGCCAGTTGCTGGTGCAGAGTCCTCAGTATCATGGAGACAGGCAGTAGCCACCCTGCACGCTGCAGAAGTGGAGCACTGGGCAGTTGCACTGCAGTCTGAAGACCTGATTGCAGCATTGCCCCTTTGCCTCTGTGAAGTGACATGCCCCGTTCTGCTTGCCAGGCTTGCTGGCGACTCCGGCGACCATCTCTTAGTACCGTTCGTTTGTTATGCCCGTGAAGCATACTCCAAATCTCTTTCCAGATGATCATATTTGGAACTTTCTTTTCCTTGTTGACTTTGAGTTATTGATTCAATGACCCTTTGCTGAACATCCATTGTGGGTTAGGCACTTTTCTCAGTCCTGTGGAAAATTCAGAGACAAATCAGCCATGACCCTTTTTCTCAGAGAGCTTGCTGTCTAACAAGGTGGTGAGACATGAATAATAATCGTAAAAGGTGTAAAGTTCTATCTGTACTGTAAAAGTGGGACAGATGTTTCTAAGTGCTCTAAAAAATTAGGACTATTTATCATTATCATCATTATCTTTGAATTTTGTCACATCTCTTGACCTAGTGATTGAAATATATTTAACCTAGGGATTCTTGGACCCCCAGGAAATCCACACGTGAGCTTCAGGTAAATTTCTATGAAGTGAATGCATAAGTGTGGGTCTATGTTTGAGTACATTATTCTGGGAAAAGGATCCTTAATTTTGTCTTATTCTCAAATAAAAGTGTTGTTTTATTCTTAATAATACTTGCACTTCTAGAAACCCATATTAAGAAAATAGAAATGTAGACAAAGATTTATTATTAAGGATGTTTATCACAGCATTATGTATAATAGTATGCAACTGGAAACTACCCAAATATGGAACAATTGAGAATTAATTACAGTACATATGTACAATAGAATTTATATTCCTGTTTAAATGAGACATCAAAAAATTAACAACATGAAAATATGCTCATGATAAAATGTTAGATTAAAAAAAAAACTATATCCATAGTATGCTCTCAATTATGCTTTTAAAAAATCATGGAAAAGGCTAAAGGGATAACAGGAAAATATTGATAGTGATTATCTCCTCTTTAATCTTTTCCATATTTCTCAACTCTTCTACAATAAGCATGGATCACTTCACAATTGAGAAAAAATAAAAGTTGTACAGAAACTAGTGCAGATGAAGTCTCATGGCAGTTCTGCAGTGAGATGTCTTTTATTTGGGATATCAGAGGGGCCTCTTAGAGGAGGTGCCCTTCGAGCATAATAACTCTGAGTCCTGGTCACAGTCTTGACCTTCTGTGGGGCTGGGCGAGGGCAATCAAAGGGAGTGGTTAAAGATGTCAAGAGTTGAAGGAGAGAGCTCCATGTCAAAGCTGAGGTGTGGCGGTGACCTAACCCCTCTCCCCAGAAGTCCTGGAGCAGGCAGGGCTGGCCCACTTTCAGGCAAACAGCAGTTCTGGAGTGTGGGCTGACCCCAGAGGCCTCTCAGAACCCCTGAGATACGGCCTATAGCATCCAGGGACCCTTCCCATTCTGAGCTAGAGAGTTCAGCACGGAGTTACACTAGAGAAATGATGGAAGCATAGGAGTCATCAGAAGTTTGGCAGGTGGACTTTTTGAGAGGGATTAGCCAAAAGTTGTGAGTGGGATTGTCAGACTCAGGGAAGAATGGTGAGAAAGCTACACACACACACACACACACACACACACACGCACACACCCCTTTGTGACTTAAACTGTTTTGAAGCCAGATGTCTTGGTGTGAACCTATACTTTTTAATCCCTTACATACTCAGAGGAAAATAAAAGCTAGTAACAGATTGAATAATGCCATATGGTGTAAGATTATTCAGCATAATGTTTATTAGTACAATTTACTATTCTACATTAGCTTTAACAAGACAGTATCTTTTAAGGAACTGATTATGTACTTTGACCTGTTAATTCTTTGGGAGAATGACACTTAAGTTAACTCAAAAAGAGGGAAAGTAGATCTTCACAACTTTGTATAGCAGTGGAAAATATTAGAAATCTGTGTAATTACGAACTCAAAGGTGCTTACATATATTAAATAAAAGAAATACATTGTTACTATGAAAATGATCAATTTATGGGTTTTGAGAGTTATATGGCTACATCAGTAAAGCTGGGTTAGAAAAAAAGAGCACGAAACTAGTATGTATAGATCGACTGCATTTTGTTATAATATGTCCATACAATATGGGATCACAGTCTTAAGAATACTGCATGCTATAAGGTTAAGACTTGGGGGTCTGTGCTAAATGGTTTTACTTTGACAAGTATTCATCCTCATTTCTTTATGTGCTCTCCCCTCTACTGAAGGGCGCCAAGACTAGTAGCTATATCTTCTAGAAACCTTGCCAGCCAGCTTTCATAATAAAGTCCTCCAATGATAGGGAAGTTTTCAAGATTTGAAAAGCAGAAGAGAAGCAAAAGTTATTAGAATGGCAACAGAAGTTGTGTGTGCTTTTTGAGACAATAGATGTGAGGTTTTCCAGCAGCTTCTAGACATTCTTTTGTAGATTACCCATTTCAGTGTTGATCTCCATGAATGGGAGCTTTCTACAATTTTTGTCAGTCCCTGATTTCTTGGAAGCTAGGGACTTTTCCCTACCATCATTTCTTGAGCCCTTCCAATGGTTTTGTAAACATTTTATTTTATGCATTAAAACTTTTCCTTCTCAAAATACCTAGAGTGGTTTCTGATTCCCTGACCAAACCCTGACTGATGTATGATATGCGTGTACATGCTTAGCAGTTAAGTCTGACTCTCTGACTCTCTTATGACCTCATGGACAGGTTCCTCTGTCCATGGGATTTCCCAGGCAAGAGTACTGGAGTGGGTAGCCATTCTCTTCTCCAGGGGATCTTCCCCACCCAGGGATTGAACTCATGTCTTCTGCATTGGCAGGTAGGTTCTGCTGAGCCACCAGATAAGCCCCTCTTCCACTCATACCGCCATCATTTTTGTCATCTTTGGCATATGCACCTTACACAAAATAATAAACTGGATCAACATATGTTGTCATAAAAGTAAGAAAGTGAAAAGAGAATCTTATCACTTCTAAATAATTATTACTTAGCTTGAAAATATAATGAGTTTGTGTTTGAGTATGTGTATATTTTATAGGGATTATATAGATCAGCTTACAGATTAATGTAAAAACTTTCTATCAAATGAATAAGTCAAGATTGGGAGCATTTATTTATTTGATAGACATTATCAACACTGCTTTCACATACAAAAAAAAAAGGTGCCCAGACTCTGTACTAGCATGTGCCCTTATCAAAAGAACACAGTATGTATATGTATATACATAATTTATCTGTGTATATACATACATATAAGATATACATATGTGTGTGATTTTGTTCTTGTAAAGATATGGAAATGTAATTGAAACAATACCCTCTGGCAACTTAAACACTTCACATCTTTTCCTTTGTCTCCTCCAAACCATTTCATTTTACCAGAGGAAAAACATGAAACATGGAGTCCAACCAAGCCTGTTACACTGCCAGCCAGATGCAAAGGAGTCCTTGCATGGGCTGCTGTCTCAAACAGCAACAGGGCTCTGGGAGATTATCTGCAAAAGTGGCCACAACAACTCTGTCTTCTCCTACATGCACCCCCCTCACTTTGCACTGGGACTCAGCAACAGTTCCTATCCAGGTATGGAGTCTGTTTTTCCACCCCTTGAATCTGGTCTTGACCTTGTGACTTGCTTTAAGCAGTGGGGTATTAGAAAACATGGTGGAAGCAGAAACTTGAGAAGTACTTCCGCACTGAGGTTGTCCTCTCTTGATGCTCCTGGGATCCCTGAGAACTCTATCATATGAGCAAACTGGGGCTGGCTGGCCAAAGATATATGGATCAATTACCCACATGGTCCCAACTAAGCGCCAGCATCAACCACCAGACGTGTGAATGAGTCCACCATAGATGACCAGATTCCAGTCAGTCCATTAGCCAACAGCAGCTGTATTCCTAAGTCTAGATGATACCACCAGAACTGTCCAATGATCTTGGGCCAGATCACTGATTCACAGAACAGTAAACTAATATGTGCTTATTATTTTGAGCACATATTTCCTTTTAGAGTGGTAAGAATTAGGCCCAGTATAAATTTGTGAGCCTGAGTCAGATCTGGAGACCTCATTTTTTTTCTTCCCTCTACCAAGTGAAATAAAACCAAAAAACCACGGAGAAGGTAGCCAACTGCATAAATTTATGACCTCTGCCTTAGAGGAAAGCAAATGAGACAAACCATGTTGAACATTCCCTTCCTTTCTGTGCTAATTAGAAAATTCTGACAAATGAGTAGCTCATCACCGGATTACCATCAAAACTCAATGAAGTGAAAATGATTTTGATTCGTGGAGAAATGGAAGGAAATTGAAATGAACCAGAGTCGGCATTCTCTCTTGAGCAAGACTGCCACACTTTCGCCTGAAAAAGAGTCCATCAGTCAGCGTTGCCGAGCCTCTTGAGACTTGCTCTCCAACCCCACTTTCTTCACAGTTAGCCCACAGTAGCCCAGGATCATGGTTTTGCTTTGTCTGCCAGGTTCTGTTTCGCTGCCAGTGATAAGTAAACTAGAAACAAAGGAGAAAGGGAGCACAGTCTGTGGTGAGAGTGATAGTCTTCCCCTCACCTGGGTCCAGAAGACCCCCTGGAGGAGGGCATGGCAACCCACTCCAGTATTCTTGCCTGGAGAATCCCATGGACAGAGGAGCCTGGCAGGCTACAGTTCATGGGGTCGCACAGAGTTGGACATGACTGAGCACCACCACAACCTATCATACAGTTTTTCCCCACCAGTCCATCTTGGGAGTTACACAGCCAAAGATTCAAACAAGCCTCACTTCTATAAGCCAGGAGTCACTTTCTTGGAATACGCACAGAGGTCTTCCCAAGTGGTGAATTAGTCATCTGTGTCATTCAAAAAGGGAGGGGCATGCCCAATGCCAGTGAGACGAAATGGGCAGGGTTATCTACTCCCCAGCCCCGAGGCCTGACTCTGCCGCATTTTCACACAGCCATCAGTGTGAGATCCCTGGTCAAGGTTGATGATCATATTCCACTTTTTCTCTTCTTATAAGACCCACACATTTTCCTGGTCTTCTAGCAGGCAGAAACCTGTCATTTTGTTTTGAATTCGGCAGGGTTGTCTAGTACTGGTCCAGCTCCAGAGGTGAGAGCAAAGACACCACTGGGAGTTCCTAAAGGCTGAGAGATGGTTCAGGAACCTAATTCACAGTGGACTGGTTATTTATGATGCCCTCAAAGTAGCAGGTCTCAAAGATGTATTTCTTCTCACCCCATCCCTCCATCAGTAGATTTGGAAATTTACCTACACCCAAAGTTGTCTCTGGAGATACAGGTTAAAGGATGACTGCAGTGTAGCCAGGCTTTGGGTAGATTTGCTTCAAGACATTCACCTCATTAAGGATTCCCCTCACAAAGGAACTTCACAATGTATTAAATAACTGGAGACAAGCTTGGGGGTGAGCTTGCTGCTGCTGCTAAGCTGCTAAGTCACTTCAGTCGTGTCCGACTCTGTGTGACCCCATAGACGGCAGCCCACCAGGCTCCCCCGTCCCTGGGATTCTCCAGGCAAGAACACTGGAGTNTTGGGGGTGAGCTTGCTGCTGCTGCTAAGCTGCTAAGTCACTTCAGTCGTGTCCGACTCTGTGTGACCCCATAGACGGCAGCCCACCAGGCTCCCCCGTCCCTGGGATTCTCCAGGCAAGAACACTGGAGTGGGTTGCCATTTCCTTCTCCAATGCATGAAAGAGAAAAGTGAAAGTGAAGTCGCTCAGTCTGTCCGACTGTTAGCGACCCCATGGACTGCAGCCCACCAGGCTCCTCCGTCCATTGGATTTTCCAGGCAAGAGTACTGGGGTGGGGTGCCATTGCCTTCCCCGGGGGGTGAGCTTGGGCAGGGATAAAAGGGGAAAATGGAAATATATTGCCCATGACATTGCTTGTGTTCTTGCCTGGAATTCTGATCTAGTGCTTGTGTAACTATTTAATTCTTACTGATCCTGTGTTTTTTCTTCCTCATAATGAAATTGTGGCTTCCCTGAGGTTAACAAACTTACTTCTTTCTTCTCTGAATCCTTCATATGACTGAGCACAACATAAGCTAGATGGCAAACCCTGTGAAGACAGGTGCTATATATATCTTGTTTACAATCATCTCATATGCAGTAGAATATTTGGCACATAGTAGGCACTGAATAAGTGCTGAATGGATGCCTAGGTGTAGCCATCTGATAGCTTATAACAGCTGTTGATCGAAAGAGTAAACTAATGAATACATGTATGAGAATAAATAAAGTCTTGAAATCTGGTGCTGGTCCACTTGGAAAGCCTGGAGGTATGCACGTGATTGCAATACAACCTCAGGATGAAGGGCTACAAAAAGCATATGGATGCTTGTATCACTCATGCATAGAAGCCCATGATTTTCATTGCTTCCTGGTTATTAAAAATTGTTTCAATCATTTTCGATTCATTTCAGTCCTTTGCTTAGCTTGTCTGCTTTAGGGTTTCGTTTCCCACTAATGGGGCTGGCTGTCTCTCGACTCGATGTGACACTACTCTGAAGACCTTGGAACAGTTTCCATGGTTACTTCTTCTGGAATTTTCCCTTTGGAAACCTTGTGTTCTTTCCTTACCTTTAACTTCCATCTCAGAAATTTAAATACATACCTTAGTGTTCTTGGGAGTGTTCGTGCTTTCCCTGAAACATTTCAAACCAAAGAGCAGAGAATCAGGGCCTGCACACTGCCTTTCTTCTGTTCTGTGTGGAAAGGGGGCAGATGGTTTGATGCCGAAACTCCTGAAAGCCCAGAGATCCAGAAATTTCCCGTGAAAAACACACAAAAGATCCCCCAGCTTGCTAAAGCCACTGTCTCCTTGTTTCAGTTGGATTCATATCACAAAAATGAGCATTGCCACCATAATCAAACCCTTTTCTTCTTTTCTTTTAGCTTTTTAAAATGAGTCTTCCCGCTAAACTGATTTCTGGTGTGTCTCGCCTTGAAGTGCCTTAAACGCATGTTGGTGACCAAGAAGAAACTCAGAAAAGAGGAAGGGCTAGTGGAGATGCAGAGACAAAGGTGATTGCTTTTCTTTAAGAGGAACTTCAAAAGCGAAACAGGTCTCTGAATTACGTTTTACTCTGTGGAGTCTTCCACTCTCTTTTCCTGGGATGATCATCTAAGATCTAGACAGGAGACTGCTAGGGAATCTAGCTCTGAATCAGACTCGCTTGGGTGCAGCTGGGAGGCACCTGTGGCTCCCAGGGGACTTTAATATAAGAGGTATGCAGTCAACAATGCAAAACCACCCCAGGGGAGCAGCCTCCTCTTTTCTGGCCCCCTCCCCTCCATGTGTCTCTGCCTGTCTCACTAGTATTCTCTGTGCTTTCATCTCTCCCTCACCACCCCTCACTGTTTCTTCAGACAGCTTCCAGCAAAGTCTCTTTCCAGCTTCCAAAGGCCCAGACATCAAGAATGAGAAGGAACCATTCCTGATTCTTTCCCGTGAAGTTCAGTGCACTGGGCAGTCATACAAGTGTATCCCAGAGGGATGCTTGGCTATAGCTTGGCTGTGGAGCACATGGCATCCAGGCCTTTTTCTCTAACGTGATGGAGGCTCTACTTGGAATCCTCGCGGATGTTCCTGCCTTCCCAGATCTTCACATGGTGACCAGTCCTCTGAGGCCTGTCACAGTACTGTGAGCCTAGCCCTCGGCCACTTAAGAACCCTGAGAGTGATGGCACCCGCGGTGGGCGTGGTCTCCGGTAGCACACCGATAGGTGTGGTGGCCTAGTTGCTGCAGGTGCAGACTCTGCAGCCAGACTCACATCCTGGCCTCACCACTTCCCAGCTCTGTGATCGTGGGCAAGCTGCTTCACCTCTCTTTACATTTGTGTCCTCATCAGTGGTTATCGTGGTGCCTGGCCGCTCCGAGCACCAAATGGGCGAGCTGTGTAAAGCACTTCGTCTGTGTGTGGCACGTAGTAAGCACCCGGAAGTGTAGTCTGTTATTATTATCCACATCAAGGCTGCTTTTCTTTGTGGGCTAAGGACTGCCTCGGTCATGGTCCTGCCACTTTGGGGCAGTGTAATTTTAGGGCATCTTCCATGACCTGTGTGAGCCTCAATTTCTCCAGGACACTTGGGAAGGTTAAATGGCTCCTGGGAGTGCTGCTGCTGCTGCTAAGTCACTTCAGTCGTGTCCGACTCTGTGTGACCCCATAGACGGCAGCCCACCAGGCTCCCCCGTCCCTGGGATTCTCCAGGCAAGAATACTGGAGTGGGTTGCCATTTCCTTCTCCAATGCATGAAAGAGAAAAGTGAAAGTGAAGTCGCTCAGTCTGTCCGACTGTTAGCGACCCCATGGACTGCAGCCCACCAGGCTCCTCCGTCCATTGGATTCTCCAGGCAAGAGTACTGGGGTGGGGTGCCATTGCCTTCCCCGCCTGGGAGTGCAGGCACCTGAAAATAATAATCATATGTTTTCCTTCATACTCTTTATAATCAAATCTGGGTAACATTTCACATCTTTCTCTCCTGTTTTTTTTTCCTATCATTTTTTTTCTTTCCTTTGTTTTTTGATTCCCTTTCTCCATCTCTGACACTCAATTCCTGATGTTCCTTTTTCCTACTTAATCTCTTCTAATTCTCAGTTTATAAAAGGGGTCTGAATAACCCTGGAAAACCACTTTCTAGCTGCCCCTACCAGACCTTCCTTTGGTGAGAGATAGAGTGGCTGAAGGGAGGGGCCCAGTAGTTATTCTGGGGTGCAGACCACTCTAGTGAGGCCAGGGGCAGCAAGGACCTAGCACAGGGCTCCTATTTCCCCTCTACTCACTGGCCACCCCTCCTCCTCAGCCTGCTTGCTGACCACCACTTCTGGGGCTGTCGCAGACCCTTCCCATGGTCTGGAACATGATTTTACAGCAGCTGTGGTCTTCTTTCCTGCTGTCTCCACCATATACGACCACAAAGGATGTTGGTGCCTGGGGGAAAACAGCTATTGTCTTCCCTCCTGTATCAGTTAGCGTTCGCATAACAAACTATCCCCAAACTTGTGAAAAAAGTGAAACTATAGTCACTCAGTTATGTCCAACTCTTTGCAATCCCATGGACTATAATCTGCCAGACTCCTCTGTCCATAAGATTCTCCAGGCAAGAATACTAAAGTGGGTTGCTGTTCCCTTCTCCAGGAGGTCTTTCCAACCCAGGGATGGAACCCAGGTTTCCCACAATGCAGGTAGATTTTTTTTTTTTACCATCTGAGCCACCAGGGATCTTAGTGGCTTACAACAATAAGCTATTTACTCAGTTTATAGGGTTGGTAGTTTGGGCTGGACTCAGTGGGGTGGTCCTACTGCTGTCTTGACAGGACTCACTCATGTGCCTGCAGTCAGCTGCCACCCAGATGAGTGTTCTGCTTCTGAGGGTTGATTGACTGTACAGATAATGGAGGTGACTGGATCGTATGTTTTTTATGCATCAGGCTAACCCAGGCTTTTTCATATGGAGGTGGTGGCAGGGACTCCAGTAACAGTAAAAAAGAGAGAAATCACCAATATTTGAGTATTTTTCAAGTCTCTGCTTCTATCACAACTGCTGTTGTTCCCTTGGCCAAAGCAAGTCACGTGGCCAAGTTCAGAGTTAGTATGGGAAATGTAAGGGCTAGATTGATATAGAGACATATAGAGGAAAAAATTGAGGGTCATTACTCCAATAGTCGACCATGTCTCCTGGGAATACAGGGCATGGCAACTAGTTCCAAAATCTCCTTCACATATTTTTTCCCCATAGGGCCTAAGAGCCCTCATGAAAATAAGGACATCTGGTGTGACATCTGAGAATTCACAAATTGCATATGAACATTGGTTCCTCAAAGTAATACACTAGCCCTCTGTCAGATTGCCTTCAAATGCAAGACTATGCCTCTATAAGAAAATCCAGGCTTTGAAAACACCTACATTAGCAGTGGCTCTTAAGTCATGTATGTGTGTGTGTGTGTGTGTATGTGTGTGTGTGTAGGTAGGAGGGCAATTATAAATTCCTTTCAAAATCTAATGAAAACTTAGTTATCTTTTCAGAGAAATTCACATTTACACATAGAACGTGGCTTCTAATTTCATGGGATTCACGGATTCCCTGAAGCCAAATTCCAATTTAAGGAATCACTCATCACAGGGAGAATATATACTTTTATAATAAAATTCCTCTGAACCCAAAAGGATTTGCCATGGGCTTGCTTATTTAAAGGAAATCTTATTGTTGAAAGTGATTCATAAGCTATCATGACCTCAGGTTTATCCAGAACACTTCCATCTAATTTAGTTCGCTTGCTCTTCAACATAGAAAAAATTCAGTTTCCACATGACTTTTTAGGAGCTGTATTAATTAAAGGCCAGATGGGCTCATTTAGATGTGCTCCTGTGTCTCTTCAGGCTCATTCTTACAGATATTACATGCATAATGACACTATGCTAGAGAATGTGGCCAAGCCCAGTGAAATATATGGGCCATTAAGAACATTTGTGAATTAAAATCATTCTCTCATAAGTACTTTTTAAACAAAGTTCTAATGCATAAAGACTTTATCATATCATATTGGACTTAAACAATCTGATAGGTTGGCTCTAGGGTTGGTGGAAACAGTGGCTCAACAACACAGTGACCCTAGTTCATTTCTTTCATATTCTGTTGTATTTTCTTCATGGTTCCAAGAGGATTATGGCAACTCTGGATGTTTCATGCAGGTAACAATGTCCAGAAGCAGAAAAGAGATCCCTTTTCATAAGCAAGGCCTACCTTGCCCTGGGCATTCCCAGGTCTCCTTGGCCAGCGTTGCCTACCCAGGTAATGTCTAAATCAGTCACTTGCAAGGGAAAGGCTAGCCCCTGATTGGCTTAGACCCAAAAGTACTTCTCCTTTGATCTTGACCTCTCTGAAGAATATGCCTTTTTCTGAAAGTTAAAAAAAAAAAAAAGAAAATCAGTAGTTCCTGATAAGAAGAAGGGGATGTCTGCCTCAGTGCTCTTTTCTTTAACACTCATTTTGCATGGTAACCTCCCATTTCATGGAGCAAGAGAGAGAGAAATGGTTTTGCTAACGTCAGTCATAGGAGAAGAGACTTCTGAAATAGCACAAAGACCGACTCCTGAACAATTGGAAACTGATGGTCGCCAGAGAGTGGGGAAACAAAGAGTAATGACTGCAACATGAGGGAACTGAGGAAGAGAGGTGAGGAAGAGGGTGAGAGAGGAGAGGGGAGAGGACTGTAGTGCGGAAAAGAGATGAAGAGTGACGCATCAGTATATAAAATAGATACAAGGACCTGTATAGTACATGGGAGCTCTACTTGATATTCTGTAATGGCCTATATGGGAAAAGAGCCTGAAAAAGAGTGGATATATGTTTATGTATGACTGAATCACTTTGCGGTACACTTGACACTAACACGCTCAATGGACGTGGGTCTGGGTGGACTCCCTGTGACTCCCTGGGCTGTAGCCCGCCAGGCTCCTCTGTCCATGGGATTTCCCAGGCATGAATATTTAAAAGAACAATGCACTGGGATTACAGCAGAACATGATGATAGAGAAGAATGGCAAGTGCCTCACACACTGTATTTGGCAGAATGGCGGAAGAGTCTTTGATGGGGGATGGGTTGGCACGGCAGCAAGAGAGTGGGGCTGACATACCGAGTGGCACAGGCTGGCAGCTGAGAGTGGATGCTGTCAACACCTTGCTCATGGTCCAGGGTGCTGTTGGGGCACTACGGCCCGCTTCCACCTGCCAGCATCCACATCTCCAGGCCGGAGGGGCTCATTCCTGTCCCCTCCAGCCCCCACAGCTGTGCACAGCTGTGATTCTCAATGAATGACTCGCAGGAACTGGTCCACAAATATAGCAGTTCCCTCACTCTTTGTTTGGGGTGATTCTGAGCTGAGAGCCTCATACTCATACTGTTTCTGCAGAATGAGGTTCCCACTGCCCACAGTGGCAGCCAGCTTAGCAATGCACCCTGCCCTGGCTGCCCTCCCTTCCCGGCTTTAGTCCTCCTGCTTCCCCGCCCTTCTTGTCTGTGCCTCCTGGATAAACTAGTGGCACCTGAAGCCTGGGATCCTGGTCCACTTTATGCACATTATTTTATTCAGTCACTCTAGCTATCCTGTGGGTAGTATGTAGTATCAGCTCCCACTGACGAATGAAGTCACAGACTCAGGCCAGTCAAGTGACCTTCTCAAGTTCCTTCAGCTGGTCAATGGCAGATCTCAGAGTAAAATCTGAGTCTGTCTGGTGAAAGCTCTTTCCGTGATAACTAAGAAAATGCAAAGATGGGAGGGCCTGGATAAAACCAAGAACTCTGCGACTGTGGCACCCCATGTCCACAACTTGCCCTAGGTGGCCACTAGTTGCTTTGGGATTTCCAGCTCTTAGACCTTGTCAGCGGGGAAGGCAATGGCACCCCACCCCAGTACTCTTGCCTGGAAAATCCAATGGACGGAGTAGCCTGGTGGGCTGCAGTCCATGGGGTCGCTAACAGTCGGACAGACTGAGTGACTTCACTTTCACTTTTCTCTTTCATGCATTGGAGAAGGAAATGGCAACCCACTCCAGTATTCTTGCCTGGAGAATCCCAGGGATGGGGGAGCCTGGTGGGCTGCCATCTATGGGGTCACACAGAGTTGGACACGACTGAAGTGACTTAGCAGCAGCAGCAGCAGACCTTTCCAGGCTAAAGCTCAAACAGCTCATGCAGTGTACCTGTTTATGAGCATGATGACATGAAGCATTTCCAAGCTATAATCATCCACAGTGATCAGCGGGGGTGGGGCAGTCCATAGAAGATGTGGACCCTGGCTTCAAATTCAGTCTGATCCAGAACTGATAGGAGAACTCGAGCTCTGCCAATTGGTGCCTCGCAGTGCTGACTACATGGAAGAACTTGACGAGTGATACACTTTATATGTGATTGAGCTATTGAGACAGTATAGATAGACAGGATAAAAGATGGACTTTGGAGTGTGACATGCCTGGACCAGAATCTTACTCTACCACGTTCTGTTTCCAGCATGCTGGCAGCTTCCCACCTCAAGAGCCCGAATCTTCATTTCTTTGCTTTAAGCAGTCTCTGACACCACTGAGGTCTGCTCAGCCACAAGTAGGTACAACCCAGAGCTGTGGATGAGTTAACAGTCCTGAGGACCCCTCAACCAATGAGAAATGGGAGTCAGTATAAATGCTGCCGCCTCTCTATCTTCAGGTGGGATGATTCTAACGTGTGTTTCACATGGTTTATTAAAGGATCCCCATCAGAGTTGAGGTTCAGTTGCCTAGAGCTGTAACCCATTCATTAATGAGCTCTTTAATTGTTTTTTGTCCTTTCCCTGTATCACTATCACCATGTTCCTTAATTTTCTTAAGCTTATGAAATTAGGAAAACATCTCCATCGTGGGGTTGTTATGAGTATTAAATGAGCTCCTCTATATAGAGTGGTCTCTACATAATACCACTCCAGTACTCTTGCCTGGAAAATCCTATGGACAGAGGAGCCTGGTAGGCTGCAGTCCATGGGGTCGCTAAGATTCGGACACAACTGAGCTAGCGACTTCACTTTTCACCTTTCACTTTCATGCACTGGAGAAGGAAATGGCAACCCACTCCAGTGTTCTTGCCTGGAGAATCCCAGGGACGGGGGAGCCTGGTGGGCTGCCGTCTCTGGGGTCGCACAGAGTCGGACATGACTGAAGTGACTTAGCAGCAGCTACATAATACACGTTCAGTAGGATCATGGTGGTGGTTAAATTATTCATCCCTTCTTTTCAGCATGTAGGCTCCATCGCTGCAGTTCCGATTCCTCCACTAGGTGGCAGAATATCAACAGTCATCATCCATGGAAGGCATGCCTCTTAGAAAGAGTAAGTAAAATAAGTAAATAAGAGACCCCAAGGGACGATGGTCAGTGTGACTTGAGAAGGGCAAGCCTATGATTAAAACCCAATCTAAAGAAAGAAAGCAGTGCCCTGAAATTCCAGCCTCAGTCAGATTGGTGTCTGATTCAAGGCTTTGAAAAGTAGAGATTGTTGGATGAATTCCCAAAGCAACATGGGGAACCTGTATGAGAGAAGCAGGTAGAGTCTGTTTGCAAGAAATTACTGGGTGCTACTTTCCCAGGCCTGGGGTAATCCTAAGTCATGGGAGATGACTAGGAGGTGGAGAGATGGCAAGGAGCCAGGGAAAAACCAAACAATCACCTGAACAAAGTAGATCTTGATAAGATCCTCCAGTCAGCTTGAGACAGAATCTTTCAGGATTATTTGGAATTCTTTTTGTTAAGATGTTCACAGAATTGGACAAACCATACCAGCTGGGGATTCATCAACTCTTGTTTGTTGATGGGGAGAATGGGGCATTTATCTGCTGGCTTCAGTCCCTCACTGGTTGTGGGTTTACCCTGTGGCATCAACTCCACTAGACTTGAAAGGAGTTAAGATGCCGGCAGTTGAAGCTGCTTGCCTGTTGGAAATGGTCTATCATATCTGCTGATGAATTCAGGCGGGCAAATGAGATACAGCATGAGGACATCCACAGTGACTGCTACAGCAGTACTTCTCAGATTTTAGTGGAGATACAGATTACCTGGAGTCTTGTGAAAATGCAGATTCTGATTCTGTAGGTCTTGGGTGGAGGCTGAGATTCTGTAATCTTAACAAGCTCCCAGATGATGTTGATGCTGCCGATCCATAGATCACATATTGAGAAGCAAAAGCTATGTTGTTCTTTAAACCAGTCTTGCCATTTCTTTTATCCTCCCACACCATATTGGAGGCACCAGGATCCCTGAGCCTTGCTTTTCATATCTCTGGACTTCAGTGTCTTCATCTTTGAAATGGAGCTCTTGGATGGGATGAGTTTAACTAGGGTGGTGGATGTGAGGAGGAGCGGAGGGAGGAGTTTTTAAATAGCCTTTAAGTGTTTAGAAAACATTAAGATTGTGGGTTTTTTTTTTTTTTTTTAACAAAACTACCCAAAAAGCAAAGTAGGAACTAATCTGAGCTGGGTAAGATCCACAGAAGCCAGCCAGCTCCATGTTCCTAAAATATTCATATCTTCTGGGAGTGGGGGATAGTGTTGTAGTTTCCTGAAGGGTAGCCTAGAGTTTTGTTTTTATATGAAAAGGGGGTATCGGTTCTGAAAGGCTGACTGGATTTGATAATCTGTGAGACCTCATCCAGGTCTAATATCTTTCAGCTGAATTTTACATTAATCACTTCTGTTATACTATCAAATTGCTGATTTGTGTCTTTTTTCCCTACTGATCTGGAAGCTTCTCTAACCAGGGACTCATTTCCATCTGTCTCACCCATTCTAGTGCCTGGCACCCAGCTAATGCTTAGTAAATCATTGAATGCATGGGTGAATCTGTAGGTTCCTTCCAGGTCTAAAACAATTGTGACAGCATGAGGTTCAACTGCACACTGGCTTTTTGAAAGGGCTTTTTAAAGAAATATTTTTGTACCTATATAGATGGGGAAAAAATGGAAACAGTGACAGACTTTATCTTGTTGGGCTCCAGAATCACTTCAGATGGTTACTGCAACCATGAAATTAAAAGATGCTTGCTGCTTGAAAGAAAAGATATGACAAACCTAGACAGCATATTAAAAAGCAGAGACATTACTTTACCAACAAAGGTCCATCTAGTCAAAGCTATGGTTTTTCCAGTAGTCATGTATGGATGTGAGAGTTGGACCATAAAGAAAGCTGAGTGCCAAAGAATTGATGCTTTTGAAGTGTGGTGTTGGAGAAGACTCTTGAGAGTCCCTTGGACTGCAAGGAGATCCAACTAGTCCATCCTAAAGGAGATCAATCCTGAATATTCATTGGAAGGACTGATGCTGAAGCTGAAACTCCAATACTTTGGCCCCCTGATGCGAAAAACTGACTCATTTGAAAAGACCCTGATGCTGGGAAAGATTGAAGGAGGGAGGAAAAGGGGACGACAGAGGATGAGATGGTTGGATGGCATCACTGACTCAATGGACAGGAGTTTGAGCAAGCTGCAGCCCATGGGGTCGCAAAGAGTCAGACACGACAGAGCGACTGAACTGAACTGATGGTACTGTCTCCTTTGAAGCTTTATGTAACAAAATTCTAGCCACATACAACCCCTTGTCCAGTATTTAATAACCCTGTTAATTAATGTGAGCTCCTCCAGAGCAGATACATTTCATGACATCCCAGTGATGATTCTTTGGCTGGAGAATTGTTGGAAAATGATTCTTTGGAGGAAGAAACATCTGCCCTGGTTTGCCGTGGAAGAGGATTCTGTGCAGTACATTTGGATGGGCTCTGCCTGATTGAGCTTGCCAGGGAGGGGGTGGAGGCACCACTAATTACATATCTTGCATTATGAGTTGGAAATAGATACACAGAGCAAATGTTCTGGCCCACAAAGCCTCAAAAAGCGATGAAAGCAACATAGACTTCAAGTTCATTTTCAAAATTCCCAGCATTGCAGAGCAGAAGCAGACATGCAATTTCTTCTCTCTTTCACGTGGCACTTAAGACACAGAAGAGTAAACCAACAAAGGATCTGGAGACCTACTTGTAAATTCAGAAAAGAAAAAAAACCCGCAGTGGCAAAAAGGATATAGAAAGTGACAATGTTAACATGATTTTCACTGGAGGTATTAATTAGTAACTCCCTCGGGCTCTTGATATCCTTGAAATGGGTCAGCACCCTTGCTTGACTTAGACAAATTTGATTGCACTCAGAAATTGCTCTTCTCTAGGTGGGTCTTTGTTATTGAAAGCTCACAGAGACCTTCCTACAAGGGAGGGGAGTAGTACAAGCAGCAGGCAGAATGAGGAGCCCTGCCCCTAGGTTCAGATGAGGAAATCTAGTATTTTCAGGACTGGGAGGCCATCTTAGCAGCAGCCCATTAAGATAAAATCTGGCAGTGTTTTGGTGGGAATCAAGTGCCCAGTGGTTAAATATCTGGGGAAGAAACTCTTGGATTCCTTTTCCCAGCCTCCTTTGCAGTGAGGTGTGGCCATGGAACTGAGTCCTAGCTAACAGAATGTGAGATGCTCTGTTTCCTGGCCTATAAATGCTGCCCACATGCAATCCTTTAAGTTCTGTCCCCTTCTAGCTTGATACTGATAGAAAGGGTGACTTTTGGACTGTAGAGTATGGCAGAGCCACAAGTTGGAAGGAACATGGGTCGGTCACCAGTACTTGGAGGAGAGAGCTACCTGTCAGTTAAGACTTTATGTGAGTGAGAGATAAATCTTTATTGTATATAAAGGCATTGAGATATAGGGGTTTATCTGTTCTTTAGTTTGATACCTAGTCTTTGTCTTTATTAATAAAGGGATTGTAGGGAAAACAAAGGAGGATGTTGCTTTGCTGTTCTTTCCTGGAAAGTGAAGTTGCTCAGTCGTGTCCGACTCCTTGTGACCCCATTGACTATACCCTGTCAGGCTCCTCCACCCATGGGATTTTCCAGGCAAGAATACTGGAGTGGGTTGCCATTTCCAGGAGATCTTCCCAACCCAGGGATTGAACCCAGGTCTCCCACATTGTAGGCAGATGCTTTACCGTCTGAGCCACCAGGGAAGTCATGACCCTGTAAGAGGGATTATTGTCAAACTGAAACATGTACATAAGTGAGAGAGAAGAGTGACAAGCACTGCCCCAAAGTGGAATGGCCTTTCTTACCAAGTAAAGCTTTGTCCATCTTTAGTGGATACTGTTGAGTTACCACTGGGTATCCATTTGTCCTGCTTCCCCAGTTCTTAGACTACAGAACCCCAATTTTGTCCAAGTATCGTCTCCATGTGATTATGGACAAGGAACACTGTCCCCAGCTCCAGGGACAGATCCTGATTAGTCACAATCATTTGGTATCTGGCATTCTCTTAGTAGTTCTTACTGGTCCAGAAGCTGATATACCATAAGCTTGCCCAGTCAGACCTAAAGGAAGGTCTGTATCTCATGATCGGGGAAGAAGTTTTCCCTGTCTACTGCTGGACGTGCATCAGGACTCATTAGCCTGGGTTGTGAATAATCCTGGGAAGGTTGACTGCCAAACCAGGAATGTGTGTATTGGACAGTTACATACCTGGAGAATACACTTCTGTTGTGTTAAGCCATTAAACTTTGAGGCTTGTGATAGTATTGCCCAACTAACATATCCCCATTGGGCATAGTTTTAGTAGGAGGGCAGTAGCTATCTAAGCCTCCTGCTGATGGTCTGATTATAGAAGGCAAAGGGGACAGCTCCTCCTTCTGTCTTACCCCTGGTTCTCTAAGGTTTAAATAGATGGTTAGGCACTTGCTCCTGGGATGTTGTTGTTCTTCACTTGTTAAGTCATGTCCAACTCTTTGGGACCCCATGGACTACAGCATGCCAGGATTCCCTGTCCTTCACTATCTCCCAGATGAAGTTTGGTCAGACTCATGTCCATTGAGTTGGTGATGCCATCTAACCATCTCATCCTCTGTCACCCCCTTCTCTTGCTCTCCATCTTTCCCAGCGTCAGGATCTTTTCCAGTGAGTTGGCTCTTTGCATCAGGTGGCCAAAGTATTGGAGCCTTTGCTTCAGCCTCAGACCTGAGATACTGAATCCTCAACAAGGGCACAAAGACGTAGGAAAACTTCAGGATCAGGTACATAGCAGTGGCGGCAGAAACAAAGAAGGTACTGTGCTGCCTGCACTTGGGCTTCAGCTATAGTTTCTGTTACTTCAGCAGCAGCCTTGGATCCTGCTGGTTGTTCCAAGCCTTTTCCTCCAGCTTCTCGTTGATTCTGTTAGCCCTTGATAGCCTGCTAATTAATTCCTTCCTTTTGCTTAAGATAATCTGAGTTTTTTTTCTCTTGCATGCAGTCACATGGAGGATTATAACTTTTTTCCTGAAAGAGGCCTGTCTCAAACTTATGCATTTTATTTAGTTTTGCCTTTCATAAATGAAGTATTTCTCTTAAAAATTCTCTATTTATCTCAGCATTTGCGTCTGCTTTACTATCTTAGATTCATGATCCAACAGCCATTGATGCTAGCATTCCTCAGTTTCCTTCTTGTGTTGACTTCCTGTCCAGATAATCAAATAGTAGTTACTTATTTTATCCTTTTGTTGATGGTTTGGTCTCTATCCTAGCTTTTGCAATTATTTTCCTCTTGTCTCACTAACAGATTGTCCTTACCTTTGCATTTATTTGGCATTTCTACTCGTTAATAATTTCTGATGTTCGATGCAGGATGCAGGATGCTTGGGGCTGGTGTATGGGGATGATCCGGAGGGATGATGTGGGGTGGGAGGTGGGAGGGGGGTTCATGTTTGGGAGTTCGTGTACACCCTGGCAGATTCATGTCAATGTATGCCAAAACCAGTAGAGTACTGTAAAGTAAAATAAAGTAAAATGGAAGCTCTAAAAAAAAATTTTTTTTTTCTGGCATTAAACTGTGCCATCCAGTTAGCAATCTGTAATGTTTTTTGATGAGTGACATAGTTGGTGGAGAAAGCACTGGATTTCTAGTCCCAGACATTTGCTTCTGTTTCTTATAAGATATGTGACCTTGGGTGAATCGTTGAACTTGTCTCTCCCGGGGACTTGTTTTGCTCAGTAATGAGAATGGGTGAATACATGAAAAATCTCAGGGTCATTTACAATGACAGCAGTTAATTACAGGCTCAATGACTAGAGAAATACAGTTGGAGGGCAGGTAGGAAAGTCTGAAGTTAGGAGATCCACAGCCTCTTCTGGGAAGTCAGGCTGTGCGGGCCGCAAGGCAGTGACGGGCTCTTGGTTAGTGATCGTAGGCCACCAGCAGCTGATGGGAACTACCCAACTCCTTTTTCTTTTTCAGCCAGTTTTATACTTTTGGTTTGTTTTCAAATACAGTCGTTGAAGAGAATCCAAACAGGGCAGTGGCCCAGCTTCAACATTTTATCCAATCCTCCCTCATCATGAACACAGACAGATTTGACACCCTTCAGTGACCGTTTATATAACGCAATGTAATTTCTCCATGGGCAACTCTTCTATACCTCTGATCAGCTGTTTATATTTGTGACTGAACTGCATTAGGAACTTCACTCCACCTCCCAAGGACTGTACCAGGGACAAGACTTGGGGACTTCCAACACTGGGCCTCAGTTTCCTCATCTGTAAAATGGGGTGGGTGCAACTGATGCACCCAGAGTTGCTCTCCAGTCCCAGCCCACTACGATGCTAGAAGGTAGTCTTGTGCCCCTCCCTCGAGTGTCTACTCAGATCTCTGGTAGAGTGAGCTTTCTTTCTCAAAAGCCAAAGAACACATCTGTCTGGAGTTTTTTTCTTTTTGAGAACCTCCTCCTCCATGGAGGTGGAGCTTGTTGTCATGGTAACCTGCAGCCAAAGGCTCTGAGGTTGACACTGAATCCAGCCAAATGGACTCACACCCATGGCTTCAAAAGGTCAGAACAAAGTATTTCTCCAAACCTGATGATTCATTAATAGGAAACAAAGTATTTAGCTGCTCTGATACCTTTTTCACAAATAATTTCCTTTTTTTCTTAGAGGTCATTTGACAGAATAAGAGAGGACTGAGGCCAGTTTGGTTTAATTTGTTTATCTTTTAAAATATTCTTGCAGAGAGATGCGTTTATCTTATGCCATTTTTGACTTGGAAAAGATTCTCTTCTAAAACATATTGAATGTTTGAACTTGAGCCAAGGAAAGAAAAAGACAGGGAGCACAAAGTTAGATGATCATATTCAGATAATAATAATCAAATCTTATTTGGTAATACTGAAATCAATATTCTGTGCAATATCGTCTCCTCATGCACCTACACACACACACGCACACACAAACACACTTATCTGCCTTCCCATATAATGAGATGAAACTTGAAGAAAAGAGTAACATCTCCCACAGAGTTTGAAAAGTGCTGGATTAAGTCTGCCTTCTTGATCACTGCACAGAAGTCCAAGGCCAGGTAGAGAAGCAGTTGGTTCAGGATGATGTGGTAACAGAGGGGAAGTGGAGGGTTATTGGAGTGCCCGAGCCAGACAAGGAGGCTGAGAATGTAGGCGTATCTGCCCTTTAGGTGCCACCAGGAAAGGTTAAGAGCAGCCTGAGCTCCCAAGATGCAGGCAAGCTCTTCATCTGATGCTTGGAATAAAAGGCATGTTGCCAACTGGGACAAAGTGAGAAGGATCCACGCACACAAGAGATGGTGGCTGGGTTGTCAGGCTGTATTTGCATCTGCCTGAGCTGTTCTGAAAAGATCGTCCATTTCTGAATTGCTGAGACCCCCACAGACAATAGAGGGATGGAGTAGCGACGCGCCCTGTGCTAAGCAACAGATTGGCGATGTGGGCGTGGAGCCTTTCATCTCAGTTCTGTTCCCAGTAACTACCCCTGAGCTCAAGCCTAATGGCCTTGGCTTCTTCGGCTCCTGGTGTGGGAGGATGAAGAGCCTGGGCCATCCCATCAAAGATGGTCCGAGACAATCAATCACCACCGCAGGCCCCCTGCTCCATGCCTCCTCTGGGTGTCTCCCTGGCCATCTCTCTTGGGCCCTCAGTGTCTGTTTTCCACGCTTGCCTCCCAAGAGCTGACTGTTCACCGTCTCTCAAACCAGAGCAGACCTCTCAAAATCAAGTGAAACTGAGTTACCCTTCTTGTCAAAACCCTCTGATGGCTTCCCATTAGCTTTATTCTGACCTACCAGGCCCTGTACAGTCTACCTCCGACTCCCGTCAGCTCTCCAGCCCCCTCTCCTGGGGCCTTCCCTCTGGGACTTTGTTCTGGAGACACTGGCCTCCTTGAACTTGCTCTTCCTGTTTCCACCTCTGAGCTTCCATTGTGCTTGCTGTTCCTTCTGCCGGGAACCATCTTTCACTAGTTTCCAGCATTATTTGTTGCTTCACCTCATTCAGATCTTTTCTCAGATGCCATCTCCCCAGCCAGGGCTCCCCCGATCACCTTATTTGGAACCGTGACTCCTCTGTGCTGTCAGCTCTTACCAGAATTAGGAAGCACCCCCAAACTCAGTGGCTTACAGCAAGCAGTTATTTCCATGCTCCCGGGTTGGACTGAGCCTTGCTTGCTCTAGGGTGGGCTTGTCAGCTCTGGTGTGGGGAAGAGGGTGGATCCAGCATTATTTGTTGCTTCACCTCATTCAGATCTTTTCTCAGATGCCATCTCCCCAGCCAGGGCTCCCCTGATCACCTTATTTGGAACCGTGACTCCTCTGTGCTGTCAGCTCTTACCAGAATTAGGAAGCACCTCCCAAACTCAGTGGCTTACAGCAACCACTTATTTCCATGCTCCCGGGTTGGACTGAGCCTTCCTTGCTCTAGGGTGGGCTTGTCAGCTCTGCTGTGGGGGAGAGGGCGGGGTTCAGGTCTGCTGTTTATATGCTTGTGTTGGGGCCCGGAAGGAAGGGGCAGTGGTTCCCCAAGGGCATGCTCTCCTCCTGATCTGTCACCAGGGTCCAAGAGCCAATGCACGATCTTAGCTTGTTTCACACTCCAGGAATATTCTGTTGGTCAAAGGAAATCACATGACCAAGTCCATCGTTAAGGAGTTAGGGAAACAGACTCTGCCCACAGTGGGAGTGGGAAGAGAGAGAGAATTTTCTCAACAGTCATCCAGACTTTCACACACTCTCTCTCTCTCACACACACACACACCCCAGCCCTGCTTGCCCTCCTCACCCTCCAGTCTTGTGCTTTTTCCCTTGAGGACTTATTGTCACCCTACACATGACATTTTATTTATCTTTTTAGTTTACGGTCTGTCTTGTTGGCTGAAATATAGACTCTTTGAGAGTACAGAGTCTCATTGGTTTTGTTTACTGCTGTATCACCAACGCCTTGAACAGGGCCCAGAACAGAGTGGATGCTGAATGAATACTTTTTGAACCACAGAATAAGTCCACTGATTATTGGCAAGACTCAGTAAGGAAGTTCAGAAATGAATTCTAGGATCTTGCAGCCTTTGGAACAGAGACATAATCTCTGCAAGAGACTAGCCTTGCCCCTATATTTTATCACATCACCATGCTGCCATTGTTAAGTGACTGCCTTCACTACCACCATCATCACTGTTACCATTACCATCCTAATCTCCATCAACATCACCACCATCGTCACCAGCACTGCTGTCATCTGTACTATTAAATACCATTACTGTCACCATTCTTGCCACATCAGCATCACCACTGTCTCTACCACATTGTCATTGTCATCTTCCAGCATCATCTCCTCTACTCTATCATCATCGTCACTACCATCACCACCCCCGTTTCCACCACCATTCCATGCCTACCACCATCACCCTTATCACTCTCATCTCCAGCATCAGCATCATCGTCACTGCCACCATTCTCTCCATTAGATGAGGATGATTGGCGGGGATACTCATTGCACAGGGGTTGCAATAAACCAACTTGCAGTACAGGAAGCAGAAGGAACAATCACTTTGTCCTGGTGGGCTAGCTGCCATGACAAAACCTCCATCTGAGGAAATTATCCCAGTTCAGAGTCCCAGAGTAAATCTAAAGCGGTTGTATGGTCAGTGTTTATGGTGGCTTCAAAAGGGCTACCCACTCTTTGGGATCTTCAGAGAAGATCAAACCTCAAATCTTACCTCCTAAAAAGTCCTGAAATGGTCTCTAGCTCTTCTTTTCTTCTTAGAGGGAAAAAAGGTTTGTTTACTAAGTCATTTCTTTCACCACTTACTTATAAGCCCATTGCTTCTTGTTGCATAATAATATACCCCCTGACTTCTTGATTACTTGTTTCCATCCTGAAACCAAATTTTTTTTTTCTGAATTGCTGTTGCTTCTCTAGTTCTTTGTAAACATTGCCTGATAAAAATGTTTGGGTGCCATAAGGTGCCCAGATGCCAGGGGTAAGATTAAAGTCCGTCAGATCTCCACTCCAGATTGATTCTCCCTGCTTGTGGAGCAAGACAGGATGGTCTCTTCCACCTCTACTTGGTTTTATTTTATTTTAATTCCTCTTTTAGACCAGATTTCACCTTCATTTTTACCTGGTCTGTGACTTTAAAATGATTTGCTAAAGCCTCCACTTTATTTATTTTTGCTGAAGACATCGAATGCATTGATTTAAAACATGGAAATATTCAAGATATTCTACAAAATGATCTTCTTCCTCAAATAATGTACCATGGTTTGAGGAAGGGTCTGTTGAAGACAGTATAAGGGAGGAGAATTTTGTTTAATTCTTGAAAGCAGTTTTTCTTTGAAAGGGAGCAATTGCCACTGTTTGGCTTCAGTCCCAAACCTGCTATTACGATGAAACACCAAGAATACAGTTTATGATATCCTGATGTCAAAGCATCTGATTTTGATTCTATCAAATACAAAGAAAAACTTGTATTGCTTGAGAAGGGGATGGTTTAAAAAGGAATGCTAGTGTCTCCTGAGAAGGCTTTCTTTTTTTGTGGACATGAGAGAATGTTCCACAGACAGAGGGGGAAATAGATGAGAAGGCCTACATGACTAACAAAGAGACGTTTGCACAGTGATACCCAGCCGTTTGCATGACTGGTGTTGGGTGTTTACTGCAGCATCTGAGGTGACAAACTGGCGGACAGATCGGAGTAGAAGTGTTGGGACTTAGCTGCCCTAGCTATGAACTGAAAGCCAGTCAGGTCACACCTGCGCCTGATAGTTCCATTGTCTTAGTCCTCTCAGTGATTCTCATTTCTGGTGGGCTCGGGGCTAGACTAGCCGAGCTCTGCCCAGGGGCAGTGGGGGCCATCTTCTTCACAGGAATTGCAAAGCCATCCCCAGCTGAGAAGAGCGCCAAGCGGTGGAAAATCTGAGCAGCAGCTGGTCTGTGCCAGGGGCACCTCTGCTGAGCTGAGGGTTTTGTTGTATGAGGCTGGGATTAGAGCTTGGGGTGTCTCAGCTGTGAAAAGATATTGGAAGCAGGCGCTTCCTGTAGAGGGATTCAGTTTTAACTACACAGTGTTCAGTTTACAGTTACTTTGGCCCAAAGAGGGAATTTTCATCTATTTGGATTGTGATTCTAACAGGGTGTCTGAGTAGGGATGTGAAGACGTTTCTAGATGAGCGGGCAGGAGTGGCACTGGGGAACAGATGGGTGTCTTGTGAGTGAGATGGTGGCCCTGTCTCCTTATGCTCTGGTGTCTTTAGTGAAGACTCAGCTCAGATGTAGATCTGGTCTCCAACAGGCATCCATGTTGTATGGCTTGGGTCTGAGAAGCACACGTCTCTAACAGCGGTTGGAAAGCGCTGCCTGGCCTGCTCCCCAGGAAGCAGACTCTGATGGAGAGATCAGTCTGCTTAGTGTATTAGGGTGCTCTTAGGAGCACCTGGGAGAGAAGAGAAAGCAGTGGAATGAGGCCAGGGAGAATTTGAGCTTCAGTGCTGTGGCCACACAGGCCTCTGTTAATGTTGGAGCAGGGAGGACCTTTACAGAGTTGTCTGGGGGTGAGGACGAGGGCCCAAGTCTTCATGTCTCTACATGGACCCTCAGGAAGGGGTACAGCGTTGCTGAGGCGGCTCTCTTCCTTTAAGTGGGGAATGCTGGGCGCCCAGCACTCCAGTCAGGGAGCTGGGAATGGAATGAGCACTCCATTCCTGAAGGGGAGGACTGGAAAGGCACACCGTGGCCTCTACTGCATTGACCTAGAACAAAGGCAAAGAATTTTTTCTAGAGGGAAGCCAGCGACAGGTGGACATGCTAATTTGAGTGTTCACTGAGGTCTAGTCACTGTGGATATGCAAATGAATAAGACAAGATTCTTGCCTTTGAGAGACCCATGGTTTGGTGGAAAGACAGATGGATCAGAAATTAACCAGCACTCAACATGATGATAGAGGCATTGAACAGGTAAAATGGGGTGCAGAGGAGGCTGTCAGCTTAATGAATATGTGATCATCTAAGTTTTGTGCAGTATTATCCTACTGAGCACACAGGACCAGATAAAGACATTATAATTTAGAAAACAACCATTTCATGAAGTTTCCTTTGTCCCATTAATTATGGAGGAGAGATTTTCTCCTACTGAGTGGCAAGGCAGTTGTTGATAATGTCAGAGAAGCCAAATTATTTCCAGAAACATTTAGACTTCCTTTTGTATAAGTAAATGTTTGTTGACTGAAGTCTTTAAGAAAGGAAGGAAAAGGGGAGATGGATGACAACAAGAGGAGGAATAAAAATAGAACATTTTCTCCCTTTTGTTCAGCATTCATTTTCCCCCTTTTTCAACACTGAGTATAATTTTCCCCCACAATAGCTTTCCTTACATTAGCTGATACTCTTTTTTGCTGGAGTACCTTCTGTATGCTTGGTTAGACAAAGCCTCCTGATAAGAGTCACCAGCCTTCCTCTGTTTTCTGGCTGCAAAGTGGCATTCTTATTGAGATGGGCTACTGGACCCACTGCAGAGGAAGATGAAAAAGGCCAAACATATCAGCACAAACAGATTAACAAGACTCAGGTAGCAGTTCAAAATATTTATCGGTTGTGCAGCACCGCAGCCAGCCATTCAGGCTGAGAACAACCACTCCAGCCAAAGCTATTGCAAGCAGGCTGAATACTAGCCTGTTCAGAATTACTTAGAAATTACAAATGCTTATCTTTTAAGATTAATTTCTGTTTATAAACAACATCGCTGTTATTGTTCCCATCTCACCATTTGTTCTTCGAATTTACTGAGCCACTGAATTATAGCACTGACCAGAAATTTATTAAGGGTGAATCCCTAGAGCAAGGATTAAAGTGTTTCAGCTGTGGACAAGAGGTCTGGCTGCTGCTGCTGCTGCTGCTGCTAAGTCGCTTCAGTCGTGTCTGACTCTGTGCGACCCCATAAACGGCTGCCCACCAGGCTCCCCCATCCCTGGGATTCTCCAGGCAAGATCACTGGGGTGGGTTGCCATTTCCTTCTCCAATGCATGAAAGTGAAAAGTGAAAGTGAAATCGCTCAGTCATGTCCGACTCTTCGTGACTGCGGCCTACCAGGCTCCTCCATCCATGGGATTTTCCAGGCAAGAGTATTGGAGTGGGGTGCCATTGCCTTCTCTGAAGAGGTCTGGAGAAGATGCCAAAATTACTGATGGGACTTCCAGTGAGCCTTTAATAGCTGCAAATCTGAAGCCCATGTTTCTTTGTCTCTATAAAATGAAACTAACAATGTTTCTTGATTATATCTTACATTAGTCAAAATGATACTCCTATGGACTTGTAAATAAGCTTGTTTTTATTCTTTGAAAAATGTTATAAATTTAAAGAAATAGAGACAAACTTGAGGATAATGTGACAAATACTTGTGGTCTCATCTTCCAGAATTATACATCCTGCTGCTGCTGCTGCTAAGTCGCTTCAGTCGTGTCCGACTCTGTGCGACCCCATAGACGGCAGCCCACGAGGCTCCTCTGTCCCTGGGATGCTCCAGGCAAGAACACTGGAGTGGGTTGCCGTTTCCTTCTCCAATGCAGGAAAGTGAAAAGTGAAAGTGAAGTCGCTCAGTCATGTCTGACTCGTAGCGATCCCATGGACTGCAGCCTGCCAGGCTCCTCTGCCCATGGGGTTTTCCAGGCAAGAGTACTGGAGTGGGGTGCCATTGCCTTCTCCAATTATACATCCTAACATTTAGTAATTTTTCCTTCAGATTTTAAGTAAAGTTGGTTTTCTCCTGCTGATTCCATGCTTTTCCCTCCCTCTGCAGTGGCAGCCAACACTGATTTCTTGAGTCTCCTTCAGGCACAGTGGTTCTTAACCCGGGATACACAGTCAGGATCACCTGAGAATCTTTTAGAAATCCCTTGTACTTGGATCTCAGACAAGACAGAGAAAATCAAAAAGAGGGGAGGGAAAGAAGGGAAGAACTCAAGCATCAGTTTTTTTCCAAGTCAGAGTGATTTTTACTTGCTACTTCAGTATGATTTTCCAGACTCCTAAGCATGTTTTTGTGTGTATTTTGAAATATCTGTTTAGTGTAGATGTGAATAGGTCTTAGTTTTCTTTCTTGAAACTAGGGAGTGCTAGGTGGCCAAAAAAGGACTGTAGCTTTCTTTCTTCTAAGATAGCCTGCATAAGTAGCTTTTAAAGCTCTTGAGTTGATTCCACTGTGCAGCCAACACTGAGAACCAAACCACTGTCAAGCTAAGGTTTGTATGGTTTTTGGTACATATATATCTATCTGTGAATAATGTTTTTCATTGTTTATGTGTGTGCATGCTAAGTCACTTCAGTTCAGTTCAATCGCTTAGTCGTGTCTGACTCTGCGACCCCATGGCCAGCATGCCAGGCCTCCCTGTCCATCACCAACCCCCAGAGTTCACTCAGACTCACGTCCATCGCGTCAGTGATGCCATCCAGCCATCTCATCCTCTGTCGTCCCCTTCTCCTCCTGCCCCCAATCCCTCCCAGCATCAGAGTCAGTTGTGTCCCAGCATCAGAGTCAGTTGTGTCCAGTTCTTTGCAACCCCACAGACTGTGGCCTGCCAGGCTTCTCTGTCCATGAAATTCTTCAGGCAAGAATACTGGAGTGGGTTGCCGTGCCCTCTTCCAGGGGATCTTCCCAACCCATGGATTGAACCTGCATCTGTTATGTCTCCTGAGTTGGCAGGTGGACTCTTTACCACTGGCACCACCTGGGAAGTGTGTGTGTATTTTAGAAGAATATGTAAACAAACTCATAGTGTAACATTCTGAACTCTTTTAAATTCAACATTGGCTCTTTTAAAAATTTCATTGAAGTAATTTTAGATTTACAGAGAAATTTCAAAAATGGTGTGATAAAATAATATTAATTGATGAAATGCTATTAATTCGTCTCTGGGATTTATCTAGATTTTGCCAGTTTACCTACTTATGTTTCTTTCTGGTCTGGGATCCAGTCCAAGGTCCTACATCACATTTAGTTGTCTTGTCTCTTTAGTCTCCTGCAGTTTGTGAGAGCTCCTCAGTTTTTACTTGTCTTTCATAACTTTTATACTTTTGAAGAGTTCTAGTCAATTATTTTGTACAGTGCCCTTCACTTAGTCTAATATTTTTTCACTTTTTAAAAACTGAGGTTTGCATTTGAGGCAAGAATTCAACAGAAATGATGTGTCTGTTGTCTCCGGGATTCATGATGTCAGTGTCTTATTACTAGTGATGTTAACCTTGATCACTTAGTGAAGGTGGGATCTACAGGGCCCTCCAATATAAAGTTACTGTTATAACCCTTGTAGTTAAAAAACGTGTCTTGTGAGGAAAGACATTGAGATGATGTAAATATCTTCTCCTGATGACTTGTACACACTAATTTTATCATCCATGTTAGTCTGCTAGGGCTACCGTAACAAGATACCATAGACTGAGTGGCTTAGGCAGCAGAAATGAATTTCCTTGTAGTCCTTGAGGCTGGAAGTTCAAGATCAAGGTGTTGGCCGGATTGGTTTCTCTTGAGGCCTCTCTCTTTGGCTTGTAGATGGCTCACTGTGGCCTCACGTGGCCTTTTCTCTGTGCCTGTGCACCCCCCATGCCTCTTTCTCTTCTTGTAAGGATATCAGGCTTACTGGAATAGGTTGCCATTCTTATGACTTCATTTACCCTCAATTACCTCCTTAAAAGTATATCATCAAACTTCTGTTTAAAATTTTACTTAGGTTAGTTATTTTCCCTTCAGTGTGGTTATATTGTTCACTTGTAACAACTTACACTTATTTGTTGCCAATGGCATACCATCTTGAGCTCTTTTCACTTCCTGGTTTTAATCATTTTTTTTAATGGTAATCAAAGCATTAACAACGTTCTAAAGCCAGAACTAAACAAAGATGTATACTCATAAAAATGTCACTTCCCTTTCATCTCTACTACCCTGTTCCCAGTCCCCCATTTTCCCCACTCTGTTCTGTCTTATCCCCTATAGTTACCCAGTATCCTCAGTTTCTAGTTTATCTTTTCTCCATTTCTTCTACACAGTTGAACAGATACAGGTGTGTTTTATTAAAAAAAATTATCCCATGTTTTCTAGTTTGAGTTTTTAATTAATTATTCTTTGACCAGGCAGCATGAGGGCTCCTAGTTCCATGACCAGGGACCAAACCCATATCCCCCCGCACTGGAAGCACCAAGTCCCAGCCACTGAGTCACCAAGAAAGTCCCCATGTGTATCTTCTTCTTCCTCTTCTTTCTCACACAGAGGGGAGCTTTCTATGGGTACTATTTTGTACTGTGCGTTTTTCTTTTCACTTACCATTACATCTTGCAATTCATTCCAGATCAGTTCATAGATATCTTCCTCATTATTTCTTTTGCATCTGCATATAGTGCTCCATTGTGTCAGTGCCTCATTTATTTATTCAATCAGTCTCCCATGCATCAACATTAAAGTAGTTTCCAATATTTTGTAATTACAAATAATCTTATACATATGTATTCTTGTATTTTGGGATGTTTTTCACAGAAGAGAGATTGCTGGATGGAAAGCAAACTTGCATATGTAATTCTGTGCATATTGCTAAACTTTCCTGCAGAAGGATTGTACCAGTTTGCATTCCCACCAATAATGCAGGAGAATGCCACTTTTCTCACGGTCTTGTCAACATAATAAACTTTTACCAATCTAATAGTTTAGAGAGTATTTCTTAATATTGCTGTATTTTGTATTTCTCTAATTATGAATGAGTTTCAACATTTTTCTTACATTTAAGGGCCATTTTTATAATTTCTTTGTGAACTACTTGTCCAAATATTTTTCTGATTTTTCCATTAGATATTTTTTTGTCCTTTGTCCTTTATTTTTTTCAGTGATTTAAAAAATGTTTATAGTGGTTATATATGTGTGTGTGTATACAGTATATGTAGGGACTTCCCAGGTAGCTCAGTGGTAAAGAACCTGCCTGCCAGTGCAGGAGAAGCAGGAGACATTGGTTTAATCCCTGGGTCGGGAAGATCCCCTGGATGAGGAAATGGCAAATACTCCAGTATTCTTGCCTGGGAGATCCCATGGACAGAGGAGCCTGGTGGGCTACTGTCCATGGTGTTGCAGAGTCGGATATGACTGAGTGTATACACGTGCATAGTATATGCTGCTGCTGCTGCTAAGTCACTTCAGTCGTGTCCGACTCTGTGTGACCCCACAGACGGCAGCCCACCAGGCTCCCCCATCCCTGGGATTCTCCAGACAAGAACACTGGAGTGGGTTGCCATTTCCTTCTCCAATGCATGAAAGAGAAAAGTGAAAGTGAAGTCGCTCAGTCTGTCCGACTGTTAGCGACCCCATGGACTGTAGCCCACCAGGCTCCTCCATCCATTGGATTTTCCAGGCAAGAGTACCGGGGTGGGGTGCCATTGCCTTCCCCACATAGTATATATAGACATACATATATATGCCATAACTCTTGCATTTTATCCATTTTAAGTGTACATTTCATTGGCATTAAGTACATGCATACTGTTGTGCGACTATCCCCAATGTCTATTTCCAGAATTTTTCCATCATCCCAAATAGAAACTATAACCATTAAGCACAAACTCCTCAACACATCCTTCCCCCAGCCCTTTGTCCCTCCCATTTTCAAGAGTTATTGTATATTAGGAATAGTAATTATTTTTCTATGATTTGTTTAAGAATTTTTCTCTCCATTTGTCAGTTGTGCTTTGACTTTGTTTATAGTGTTTTAGGGCATGCGAAATTTTGTTTTTAAGTAATCAAACCTGTCAAACTTTTCTTTTACTGCCGCTAGATTTTGAGGCATAGTTAAGAAACCTTTCCCTACACCCAGATTGTAGTGGATTCACTTATATTTTCTTCCAGTATGAGTGTGGCTTTTTTTTTTAACATTTAGATCCCTGATCCATTTGGAATTTATGCTTGTAAGATAGAGTGAGATATATATAAAAAGTTCAAATGAGTCACACTCATACTGGAAGAAAATATAAGTGAATTCCTCTACAATCTGGATGTAGGGAAAGGTTTCGTGTGTGTGTGTGTGTGTGTGTGTGTGTGTGTGTGTGTGTGTGTGTGTGTGTAGGCTTCCCTGGTATCTCAGTGGTAAAGAATCCGCCTGCAATGTAGGAGACACAGATGTGGATTCAATCCCTGGGGTTGGGATGATCCCCTCGAGAACGAAATGGCAACCTAGTCCAGTATTCTTGCCTCGAAAATCCCATGGACAGAGGAGCCTGGCGGGCTACCATCCATAGGGTCGCAAAGAGCTGGACATGATGGACTAAGCCACCACCAGCAGCACTGTATTTAGAGGCACGAACCCGTGATGGACTTTAGATCTTGTTGAACTCAGCCCCGTCCATGGCTGCAGATAGTCTTCAAAAGCAGCAATCTGCTCCTCCAGCACTTCTGCTCCAAGCTCCTTGTCTTCAACTGTGCACTGTATTGGAAGTTTTAGAATTCCATAGCCCACTGAAACTAGTATAGAAGAGCCCCAGAACAAGCCGTCTGCGTGCATGCTTCTGACACACCCCTCTAGTTTTGCCGTTATCTGTCTCATCATCCCAAGGTTTCACATCTAATAAGATGGAAGACTTGGCACCAAGTGCTGGTCTTTTGGCTGTCTTTGACTCATACTGTGTGAGGCGTTCTTCCCTTCGCTTCTTGGCTTCTTCACTTTCCTCCTCATCAGATCCCAAGAGATGAGTACCATCAATCTTCACTCTCTGTAGCCCCACTTCCTGTGGTGTCTTCCATACTAGCAGGGCCATACTTGCCCAAAGCTTCCTTTACTCCTCCACCAAGTGGTTGCTTAACACCTGGAGGCTGGTGGTGCTTTTTGAGTCTCTAAAACCCATGGTGACAGCTGATCTGGGAACTAACTAGGGGGAAACAGGAAAGAAAGAGGAGCGCAGGTGGACAAGCTGAGTGCTAAGAGGTAAAAAGGGCCAATATTATTTATTAAGAATCTCTCCTGATTTATAATACCACCTCATTCACACCACAGGATTCTATAAATGCTGAATTGTGACTAAAGTTACATTGATTTTACATACATATTACCAGCTTACAAAGTAATTGAAAAGAAGCAAATAGTTTTCTAGGCTTGAAGAAATTTATTTTAATTGAAAATGGCTCCAGAAGTCACCCTGGTAGCTCAGCTGGTAAAGAATCTGCCTGCAGTGCAGGAGGGAGAAGGCAATGGCAACTCACTCCAGTACTCTTGCCTGGAAAATCCCATGGATGGAGGAGCCGGGTAGGCTGCAGTCCATGGGGTCACTAAGAGTCGGACACGACTAAGCGACTTTACTTTCACTTTTCACTTTCCTGCATTGGAGAAGGAAATGGCAACCCACTCCAGTGTTCTTGCCTGGAGAATCCCAGGAACGGGGGAACCTGGTGGGCTGCTGTCTATGGGGTCGCACAGAGTCAGACACGACTGAAGCGACTTAGCAGCAGCAGCAGTGCAGGAGACCGTGGTTTGATTCCTGAGTTGCAAGGATCCCCTGGAGAAGGAATAGGCTACCCACTCCAGTATACTTGGGCTTCCCCTAATGACTCAGCTGGTAAAGAATCCTCCTGCAAAGTGAGAGACCTGGGTTCGATCCCTGAGGAAGATCTCCTGGAAAAAGGAATGGCTACCCACTCCAGTATTCTGGCCTGGGAAATTCCATAGTCCAAGGGGCTGCAAAGAGTTGGACACAAATGGGTGACTTTCATTCCAGATGCCACCTAGGTCAACCTTCAGTGGCTCCTCACCATTATCAAGATAACCTCTCTCCTTAGCCCAAGAATTCCTCCTGATCTGATCTGTGCCTGCCTTTCCAGCTCTGAGTGCCATTCCTTCTCCTTCTCTGAGTGTCTTAGCATTCACATCTCATGACACTGGCTTTAGGAAGCCTTCCCCAACCTTTCTATCTGAGTCCAAACCGCTTCTCCTGCACTCTTGCCGTCTCCAGGGACGCTTGAGTCATGGCCTCATTGTACCGTATTGTAGTCACAGGCCATACTTTCTTTGTGCCACTAGACTATGATTCCATTGAGACAAGGGACAGTGTCTTAATCTTGTTGTTGTTGTTGTTGTTGTTGTTGTTGTTGTTGTTTTGTATTTCTAGATACAAAGAGAACTTAATAGATTTACAGCAGTGCATCTAGGCTTGACTTGAATTCTTCAAAGAACAGTCTGCTGCCCCAAAAGGCAAACGGTTCCATTGTTACATTATTTGAAAATTCTTGTTCAAAGCACACTATAAACTTCCTGCCTGTGATTTGTACCCACTTGTCCTTGTTGTATCGTTAGGAACCAAATCTCTTATTAAAGGGCGGTGATCTGCTCCCCGAGCTGGGCCTTGGCTAAGGGTCCAGCTGTGGGTGCCTCCTCTTGCAACAATTCAGTGCTGCTGTTTGGCGTATGAATTCTTCCCCGAAGATTTGATTTAAGAAAAATCTGAGTTTCCCTGAAAGTGCTGTTGTTTGTTATGCTATTTTAACATGTTCCCACAAGCGGCTTCCCTGAAGGCTTCTGCATACTCACATTCAGCGTGTTATTTATCACCTCAGTGATGACATTTGCCCTTGCTCTCCATCTTTCCATGGGGACTCGATGGGTTTAATCAGTCTTTGTTCTCTGTTCTTCTGGGTCTTCTGCAGTGCTGACTTGCTAGCAGCTACGGGCACCATTACGGTGCTACTTGATGCCCCCAGCCTTTGGCTTCAAAGACCTGGCTTACATCTGCCCATGAGTCCCAGGACCGCATCTACAATGTTCTAAGAAAACCCTACTCCTGCTACAGACTAGAGTTTCTCAAAGGACAACGTGAATTAGAACCTCCCAGTGAGTTTGTTAAGGGTGTAGATTTCCTGAGTCCATACTCCTGATGTTCCAGATCAAAATCTCTGAGGATCAGGCCCTATGGTGTGCTTTTCAAACTAAAGCCTGTCTGGATGATTCTCATTCAGGCTAACATGAAGAATTGCTGCCCTAGATGTTGGCAAAAGAATCACCGTATACACGTCATTCATCTGTCCTGGATATTCATGGAGAACTAAGCAGACTCACCTTGATCAGCGGCCCATGTACTGCTTTTCCTTTTCTCATTAACTATAAGCTTGCAGAGGGTAGGGATTCTACCAGGTTTTATTTTCATTGCATTGCCAGGGCTCAGCACAATACATGGCACATAGTAGGTGCTCAGTGAGCAACTGTTGAATGAAACCAAAGGGAATTAACGTTTCATTCTCCCTTCCACTGCCCTCATCCTTGAAATGTGGAGAGAGGCTGTGGTGTAAGTGAAGGGAGAGGCATTGGAAGCAGGGAGAGTGCTGAAATGCACAGGAATGCGCCCCCCTTGTGGCAGAGGCAGAGCTCTGAAGAAAGCTGTGCTTGCAGCTAGCTCCCTCATAAGTGAGAAGTTCTGTAGGTGCAGAGTTATTAGGCCATTCTCTCTGACTATGACAGACGGGGCAGCTAGCATCTGAAGAGACAGGGACATCAGTATGAATTTCTCCCTTCATGCAGACCTCAAAGTCTGTGAAGTTTTGGGAATGAGAGAAGAGCAAGAAACGGTAAAGTCTTGTATTATTGCTTCTCTACACAGTAACTCATTAATGAGGGCCTCAAGGGCTCTTAATAAGATTGACTGTGACAAGTACCTCAGGTAGCTAGTATGTGGAGTTGCTGTGAATCAGACAGCCTAGTTTCATATTCAGATTTATACTAGCTTACTTTCTCTTTACTCAGTTTCTTTATTGGCAAATGGGGATAATTTAAATATATAATCCCTGTGCTGTTCAAGATAATGCTAACTACCATAATGGACACCTTCCCATACTTCAGTGGCTTTACACAACTGAAGTTTATTAATTGATTGTGTGAAGTCCAAATGCTGCTGCTGCTGCTAAGTCACTTCAGTCGTGTCCGACTCTGTGTGACCCCATAGACGGCAGCCCACCAGGCTCCCCCGTCCCTGGGATTCTCCAGGCAAGAATACTGGAGTGGGTTGCCATTTCCTTCTCCAATGCATGAAAGAGAAAAGTGAAAGTGAAGTCGCTCAGTCTGTCCGACTGTTAGCGACCCCATGGACTGCAGCCCACCAGGCTCCTCCGTCCATTGGATTTTCCAGGCAAGAGTACTGGGGTGCGGTGCCATTGCCTTCCCCGGAAGTCCAAATGGATATGATATTTTCATATAGTGGGTGGCTCTCCTCCATGTGGTGATTCAGGAACCCAGGTTCTTTCCATATTGTGGCTCCGCATCCCCTAAGGTGTTGGTACCCTTTGCTGGAGCCTGTGCATCCATTCAGTTGACAAAGGAAGAAGAAGCAAGAAGGCATACCAGCTTCTAAACTGCTTTGGCATGAAAGTGACACATGCCACTTTCTTCTCACATTTCATTGGGGTGAACTAGTCACATGACCAATCTAGGAGCAAAGGAGCATGGGAAATGTTGTCTAATTGTGTAGTCAAGAAGTAAATGGCTTGTATTACAAGTCATCACAAAAGCATAGTGGTTGAAAACCACCATCCTTTATTTAGTTCATAATTCTGTGGGGAAGCAATGTGTCCTGGGATCCACTAGGCAGGTCTGCTGATCTCAGTCAGGCTTGCCTGGTCAGCTGATTCATATGCATGAGGTCAGCGGCTGTGTTGGCTCGGGGCTGGTTGAGCTAGGATGACTCTAGCTGGGAAAGCATGGCTTTGCTTCATTTGTCCCTCACTCTCCAGTAGACCAAGCCAGGTCTGTTTACACAGCAGCTGGGCTGAGTCCCAAGAGCAGCAGCAGAAGGCTGCACTATCTCTCAGGTCCCAGGCTCAGCACTCACACAGTATAGTTTCTGTCATGTTGTATTAGCCAATACCTGGAATCCAAAAGTTGAGATACAGAAGCTTTGCTAGTTTTGTGACCTGTTGTCACCAAAAGGAAATACATTTGGTTAAACAGGTTGTTTGTTAACATGCTTAACAGAATACCTGACATCACAGGAAGTGTCCAGGAAACATCTATCATCATTATGAATATCATTTGTTGAATACCTACTAGGAGGCAGACTCTGTACTGTACTAGGCAATTCACATGCATTGTCTTATCACCACAACTATCCCACTTTATAGATGAGATTTGTCTTCCCAGTGGTGACAACATCGCACATGGTATAGCCTCTGGAAAATTCCACTGTATTATTATAAACGCTTTTCTGAACTCACCGTCTTCCTAAAGTGATTTCCTGCGACCCTCAAGGCTTCTCCTGATCACATTTGGAGAAATACTGTAAAAAAAAAAAAAAAANCTATCATCATTATGAATATCATTTGTTGAATACCTACTAGGAGGCAGACTCTGTACTGTACTAGGCAATTCACATGCATTGTCTTATCACCACAACTATCCCACTTTATAGATGAGAGGACTGAGACTCAAAGAGATGAAAAAAGCTATTGGAGATCATTCACCTAGTTAGTGGTGGTGCCCAAGCCTATTCTCCATACTGCCTTGGGTCTTAGCTTTCCACCCCAAATGTTGAAGGAGAAACTAAGCTTGCATCTGGGATGCTATTAAACCTTTAGGAAAGTCTAAGAGATAATATGGAAAGAAAGACCCTGGCCAGATGACCTGAAATATGAGAGGCAGTTTGGGCAGACGACCCTCAAGTTGATCATGGCTCTTCTCAAGGACAAAGCAGTGATGATTGTTGCATTCACCTGCTGTTGTCTGCTGTCTGGTTCTTTCTCCTGTCAACCAAGGTTGGGAGATTCCTTCCTGACCAATAGAAACCATGGTAGTGTTAGAAGAATGAGGTTTGAGGAAAGTGGGTAGGGGAGAGAGAGAAATTCAGCCTCAGAATAGAAAGTTCCAGAACAGAACAGGAGTTTGAAATGCGCTTGGCTAGATGTTCCCATTCTCTTTTGGGAACGAAGACAATGATAAGATAGCACTTCATTGATTCTAGAGACAAGGTTTGGTGAGTGTATGACTTAACATCAGACATTTTTCAGTAACCTCACAGACTCCCAGGAGTCTGCAGCCCAAACGCTGGGAACCAGTAGTCTAGTTCAGAAAAGTGGATAGGTTTCATTTTGAGAATCAATTCTGTTAATTTGGTAGTGATCACTGGAAGGGCTGTGTTGCGAGGGACTCAGAGAACACATCTAGATGTTGCAGGGAAGATGGTGCTGACTGATGATTGATGCATCTTGCTGGCCTGAACAGAGCTGTTGGTGTCACGTGTGCTGTTTTTGCCATCTGCGATCCACTTACATCCTCATAAAAGGAAACTAAAGCCCCGAAAGGTGATGTGATTTTCTCCATCTTACATAGTCCCCTAAATTTTTTTAGTCTTCTTTCCACATTTGCGCATTTTTTGTCCTGGAAGCCTGCTTCCATGCCAGATATGGTATAGTTTGCTTCCTTCATTTGTGAAAACAAAACCAAACAAATCTTTTTTGGGAATTTGCCTGCTGAATTCAATGGTCTGTTGAGACAAGGGTTTCGGTTCTGGTCTACCTCCACATCTGTTGTCCTTTTCAAACACATTTGTGCCCAAGCATGAGATGTTTGAAGTCAGAGGGCTATTTTATCGTTGGCCTGAAATCTGGTGCAATTCAAAATGACCTAGTGAATGCAGTCCACCTCCTGTTCTCTCCTTCAGCCTCCAAGGTCTCTCACTCCCTTTCTATTTTCATGCTTTTTCAGCATCTGAGATTAATTAATTTCTACTTACTCATCTGCTCACCCACACACAACCCCATGAAACTCCTGGGTCCCCTAAAACCTCATTTCACCAGAGCTAGAAGGGCTTCAGGCTTCACCTGGGCTATTTTCTGAAAAGACCAACACTCAGAGAAGAGCTGGACATTTTCAGGGTGGCAAAGTTGAAAGCCAGTTTCCCAGAATCCAGCAGGCCACATTGCCAACTTGCTGAGTGGCCTCCTCCCACTAGTGGCTTGTTCTGTGAACTCGTTTTTCTCCTTATTTATTTTTGGCTATGCTGGGTCTTTGTTGCTGCATAAGCTTTTCTCTGGTTGTGGCAAGCAAGGGCCGCTCTCCAGTTGCAGTGTGCGGGCTTCTCATTGCAGTGGCTTCTCTTGTTGCTGAGCACAGGCTGTAATGCAGGAGATTCAGTAGCTGCGGCTCGAGGGCTCAGTGATTACGGTGCATGGGCTTAGTTGCTCCTCCTTGGCATGTGGGATCTGACCAGATCAGGGATTGAACTCATGTGTCCTGCATTGGCAGGCAGATTCTTTACTACTGAGTCACCAGGGAAGCCGAGTTCTTTTGTTTAGTTCTCATTTTGTCTCCACTTCCAGGAATATTCCATCTGCTTCCACCCCATCTCCCTCCTCCTGTAGCTGTGTGAGCCTGGGGAGAAGAGAGAGACGGGGGTGGGAAGAGCAGGAGAAGACTGGAGAAAAATGGGAATAATTTTATTAGCGTTGTTGTTGTTCAGTTGCTAAGTCATGTCTGACTCTGTGACCCCACGGACTACAGCACACTGGGCTTCCCTGTCCATCACCAACTCCCAGAGTTTGCTCAAACCCATGTGCATTGAGTCAGTGATGCCATCCAACCATCTCATCCTCTGTCTCCCTCTCCTCCTGCCCTCAATCTTTCCCAGTATCAAGGTCTTTTCCAATGAGTCATTTATTAACATATCCTCTATTAATTATATAAAAAGCCTACGTATTCAGGATGTATTTTTGAATAAGGCTCTATTAATGATAGATATTAATAAGGAACACATTTTTATTTTTAATTTAAAATAAATAATTTAAATAATAAAAATTAATTTATTTTAATTGGAGGCTAATTGCTTTACAATAGTGACTTTTGCCATATATTGACATGAATCAACCATGGGGGTACATGTGTCCCCCTTAAGGAGTATATTTTTATGGCTACTTTCCTCTCATGAGTCAGGGTAGGAATAGGTTTTCCCCAAGTGTCTTAATCTTCTATTTCTCTGTCCGTCACTCCTAGTGGCATTTCTTCATCTTCCTTCAATTCCCTCCAAATAGAATCCTTTCCTGCCACAGCCTTGGCACTTGCTGTCCTCTGTGTCTTGACCACTCTGCCCCCTTCTAGCATCCCCATCTTCCTGGCGTCTTTTAAGACTCAGTTAAATAGGCCCTTCTTGTGAGGCTTTATCTGACCACGTGATCTAATTGTGCTCCTTTAGCCCATGTGTCAGTTAGCCTTTGTGACCATCCACAACCAAATGAGTGGCTTAGAGCAACCATTCATTTAACTCAAATCCACAGACATATGAGAGGGCCAAGCAGAGATCAGCTGAGCTGACCCAGATAGAAATTTCCTTGTCAATCTACAGAATTGTGAGCGAAACAAAACATTTATTGTTTTGAGCCATCTTGGTTTGGGGTGGTTTGTTACACAGCAAAAGCTAACCAGTATAGGGGCCTGGATTAAGACCCCAGACTCAGTCAGGGAACAATATCGGCCCTCTGTGTTTAGATCTTATAGCAGACAGTTATAATGCCCCACCCATAGCCCTTGTGAAGTTTCTCAGTCGTGTCCGACTCTTTGGAACCGCATGGGCTGTAGCCTACCAGGCTCCTCCATCCATGGGATTTTCCAGGCAAGAATACTAGAGTGGGGTGCCATTTCCTCCTCCAGGCGATCTTCCCAATCCAGGGATTGAACCCAGGTCTCCCGCATTGTAGGCAGATGCTTTACCATGTGAGCCACCAGGGAAGTCTAAGCCCTTGATGTCTTACCATTTCTGTCCATATTGATCTGAATTGCAGCTGCCAACTTATGCCTTTCTTTGCTTGAAGGCTTTCTCTGTCTGCCAGATCCCACTCTGCCTACCCACACAGTAGAATAGAGTTTCTGAAGAATTAACACCACCATGATCAGCCTTCAACCACTGAACCATGGGAGTTGGCATATAAATGCCCCAGCTTCCTCATAATTTGGGTGGGATCATCCCATCCTCTCTTCCAGAGTTCTCCAATGGGATGGAGCTCTGAAAAAAAAAAAGTGGAAGTGTCAGTCCCTCAGTCCTGTCAAACTCTTTGCAGCCCCATGAACTGTAGCCCACCTGGCTCTTCTGTTCATGAAATCCTCCAGGCAAGAATACTGGAGTGGGTAGCCATTTCCTTCTCCAGGGGAACTCTAAGAGTTGGTAAAGAGCTTCCATCACCTCCCTGCTTTTGTCTTTTTCATTTATAGCCTGACCTGGAATCATGCAACCCAAGGTTGAGCCTAGGTTGCCCATTTCAGTGTGTCTCAGGTGAAGCTGTTCATTTGCACCCAGCAGATTTGGCATGGTGGTTTTCGTGGATGGGGGAGAGCTTTGGCTACAGTTATCCAAGATGGAATGGAGGTGAAGGCTAGATGAAGCCAAGAGGTATAAGTAAAGAATGAGTTTGGGAAAAATCTACTTTGTAACATCATGTGGCAAGAAACAAAAGCTACAAGTTTAATGTATCCATTTCCTTTGTAATAATCTTTTTTCTCCTAATGCCATTTGTGTGTGTGTGTGTGTGTATGCATTCAGTGCGTGTGTTTGAGGTATAATTTACATGTAGTGAAATACACAGTTCTTCACTGTACTATTCAGTGAGCGTTGACAAATGTATACAGGCAACCCTAACCTCACAAATCAAGACATAGTGCATTTCACTCACCCTGGAATGTTCCTTTGTGCCCCTTTTCAGTCAGTCCCCACTCTCCGGCAGAGGCAATCTCTGCTGGGATTTCTCTCATATATTTGTCTTACTTCTAGAACTTGACACAAATGAAGTCATACAGTCCGTACTCTTTTGTGTCTTGCTTTTTTTTTTCACTCACTACAATGCTTTTGAGATCATCCATGTTATTGTATATATCAGCAGTTCATTCCTTTTTAAAAAGTAGATGTAAAACAACATTTCTGGCTCAACACATTTTCTGGAGGTCAGAAACTGAGGAGCTGGTGATTTGAACTCAGGGTGACTCGTGCGTGCCTCTCATGAGGATTAGCTTCCAAGCTTACTCACATGACTCTTGGTAGGAGGATTCGGTTCTTTGATATTTGGTGCTGTTCTTTGGGCTGCTCATAGCACAGCTTCTCCCCAGTCAAGTGGCAGGCCTGCTGGAAGTCATAGATTTGTATAACCCAATCTCAGAAGTGACATACCATCATTCGTGCAGTGTCCCGTTGTGTGCACAGAACAACTCTAGTCTGGTATGGTGTAGGAGGGGACTATGTACAGTGTAATACTAGGCAGCAGGTTCATTGAGAGCCATCTTGAAAGCTGACTACCATATTTGTCTTACTTTGTTCCATGCCTTCTTGTAATAGCTGGCCTTTGGAACAGTGATATGGCCAGTTCATTCCTTTTTATTACTGGATCATATTCCTTTGTGTGATTATACTGTAATTTATTTACCAGTTCCCATCACATTGGATATTTGCATTATTTCCTGTTTTCATCTACAATGAATAAGCAATCATGAATATTCATGTACAAGGGTTCTTACAGGCATATATTGTCATTTCTCTTGAGTAAATATTTAGGAGTGAAATTGTTGGCTGGTAGGGTAGGTGTGAAGCCTTTGCTCTGGCCGCCTCTATGGCTGGCTCCATTTCCCCAGCCCTGCATCTGGCCTGCCTTCCGCCCCCTCTGGTGGATCTGGTGGCTAAAGCTCCAGTACACATTCTGTCAAGGGGCCTCATGTACTTCCTTCCAAGTTTGAGAGCAGGGATTGGGGCAGGAGGGAGCATAGGGCTAGAGGTTGAGCCCAAGTGGTTGACAGACCAGGGTCCATTCTTGGTTCTTCATTGATAAGTTCCAGGAAAGTAACTTTCTGAACTTTGGTTTCCTTGTTTGTTGCTCTTCAGGATTCCTTCCATGTGGTTCTAGCTCGTGAGTACTTAGTAGCTGCTCCATTGGAACTTCTTTCCCTAGGCAGGACAGAGACAAATATTAAATTATGTCTATTCCTCCTGACTTCAAAAACATGAAAATTGTTTCTGTTTCCCTGATTTTCCTGCCTCATAATAACAGGTAATACTAAGGATGGTCTTTTGTTTTCTGTGACCTGAATATCCTGTAGGAATACAAATGGGGAAGGGGGTCCAAGAGAGCTGAGACTAGAAGAAGAGGGAGGCTGCAGAAGAAGAGAAAGAGTGGAAGGGAGAGACAAACCCAAGAGGAGAAGGAGGCGGAGGGGTGTGTGTATGTGTGTATGTATGTAGCATAAGAGCAAGAGAAAGAATGAGATACATGCATGCAGAAGGTGCTAGTTGCCAGGGAATAAACTTTGAGAAGAAAAAAAGCTGTTTTGAAGCAGTTTGGCTGAGTCATGTGCAAGGTTAGTACGTCGTGTGCACATACACTGCCCTCCAAGCCCCCGTGAAAATTTCAGGGAAAACAGCCATTATTTTACAGTCTTTTCAGAGTTCTATATATATTTTGATTTTTTTACCCCTTAGTATTTCCCTTAGCCTCATGGTAACCTTGAGACCAGAGGAGAATCTCCCATAGGGGCCCTACAACATTGAGGTTGAATGAATGAAAGTATTAGTTAAGGCAAAAGGCTAAGTTGTTGTCACAAAGAGACTTAACAGCACAGTAGTCCACAGAGCTGAGAGGTTTATTTGTCTTTCAGGTAGCAATTCAGAGGGGCCTGGTTCAGATAGTGAAGCAGCTCTGCTCCCCAGTCAGTCAGAAACCCGAATTCCTTCTACTGTGTAGCTCTGGGATTCCCTGGGGATATTGATGTTAGCTGTTTGATTGAAGCTAGGTTGTGGTGGCTTCCAGGTGGTGGGAGCGAGAAAGATAACATGGAGGAGACATGTCTGCTGTCTTAAATCCCAGTTCTGGAAGTGGCATTGCTTCCTTTCACATCCTACTGGCCAGAATTCGGTCGACATGATCAAGCCTTATGGCAAAGGAGATAGAAATGTAGTCAAGCTCTGTGCCCAGGAAGAAGGGGACAGTTGGATTGTAATGGGCATCTGGCAACCTTCATCCCAAAGAGCAAGCCCTGCAACTCCCGGTGGGCTACTTGGGGAACTGCTGCACCCATGCTTTGAGGGAAGAACGACATCCTTTAGGTCTTAGTGAGAATTTTCTCTACTCTGGCCTGCCCTGCCCCTGCCCTGTGGGCGCACTCACACATGAGCTTTGCACAAGAGGGTCATTTGCTAGTTCTTGGCTGATCCCAAGTTAAACTATGTTTCAGGAGCTAAGTGAAAGCAGGAGAGGAGTGAGCTGAAGGGCCCTGTTCCTTCCCCCGCATGTTTGTCTCACAGCGGGGAGCTGAGACTCCTCTCAAATCTCTCTCTCTTTCCCTGGAAAATCCTCCCAAGCCAGATGTGCCCTTCCCCACCTCTGTTCCCCAACTGTCTTTTCTCTGCCCTCCTCCCTCGCAGACCCCAACAGTGTTGGCTGCCTATGACAGTATGTAATTGAACACAGCATCATCCCTGTGATTAGTCAAACTTAACCCCAGATGCAGTTGAATCAACCCTTAAAAAGATGCAGCTAAGGTCTCTGGGCTATGAATTCCTCCTGAAGTGCCAAGTGCTGTGTGCCCGGGTGTTGCTCCAGGGTGACACCAGGGCCAGTCCTATTAACTGAGAGCTTCCTCTCTTCTTGCTTTCTTTCTCCCTCTTCCCGTCTCCTCTTGCAGGACTTGGACACCGCTGTTTTTCTTTCCTTCAGGCCCACCATGACCTGGGAGCCAAATCCACCCTGGAAGCAGGTTGCTTGGCATGTTGTCCTGGATTCAGTTTGAAATCGGACTCCGGGGGGCGTCTCCGTAGCAATCAGTAGCTGCTTAGTCAATAGCTGATTAGGGCAACGGAGAATTTTCTCTTCAAGAGAGAGAGCTAGAGTTTAGTTTATCTCAGGGCAAAATGGCTCATCTCAAAATAAATGATATTCTCTAGCTGCTAGAACAGCTGTTGAGCAAAACACATTCTCCAGCAAGTGAGAAGAGTGACAACCGGCAGATCTTAAATGAGAAGAAAATTAAAAAACAAAACAAAAACAAACAGATGTGGCAGAATATATGAATACTACCCCCCAATACTTCCCCTGCCCCTGGCATGGCAGCTCTTTGCATCCAGAGGTGGAATCTATTTCTTTTTCCCCTTAGTCTAGTCTGGTTATGTGACCCACTCTGACCAGTGGAAAATTAGCAAACATGACGTAAGCCGAGGGTTTAAACATGCCCATGCTCTGGGGCTTGCTCTCTTGTGGCTCCTGGGACCCTGAGACCCAAGATGGCCTGCCCAATGGTGAGAGACATGTGGCTTCTCCAGTGGCCCTAGCCAATAACTTCCCAATTCTAGACACGTGCTTGTGGCCNTTAAACATGCCCATGCTCTGGGGCTTGCTCTCTTGTGGCTCCTGGGACCCTGAGACCCAAGATGGCCTGCCCAATGGTGAGAGACATGTGGCTTCTCCAGTGGCCCTAGCCAATAACTTCCCAATTCTAGACACGTGCTTGTGGCCATCCTAGATCACCCAGCCTCCAGGTTAGCCAATTGGCTGTAGGCAAGTGAGAAAACTCAGCCCAGACCCAAAGAACTGCCTGGACAAACCTCAGAATCATTGTCTATATAAATGGTTGTTGTTTTAAGCCACTAAGTTTTAAGGTGGTTTGTTCTTTAGCAAAGGCTAACTGATACAGCCAAGTCAGTGGTACATGTCTGTGTGTGCCCTTGTGTGTCTTACATCATTCTCCCACAGGGTTGCCGTTTCCTTCTCCACAAGCTCCCTAGAAGTGTTCTTATATGTCAGACGTGAATACTGGTTACTAAAACCACAGATGTGACTTTTGTGGGGGAGTCTTCTTTGGTTAGATAAAGCCTTCATGAGATTCTGTCTTTCATATTAGTTTTGCGTATTTGAAGAGGCATAGTTTGGCTTCATTACTCCTTGTCTTGTATCAAATATGTTGGTTTTATTTTGGAAGAGACTGTAGTAAACCTAGTTCTCATGGCTCTAAAAGAAAGTGAAACGGTTAGTCGCTCAGTCGTGTCCAGCTCTTTGCAGCCCCATGGACTGTAGCCCGCCAGGCTCCTCTGTCCATGGGATTCTCCAGGCAAGAATACTGCAGTGGGTTGCCATTCCCTTCTCCAGGGGATCTTCCTGACCCAGGAATCGAACCCAGGTCTCCCACATTGCAGGCAGATTCTTTACCATATGAGCCACTAGGGAAGTGACTGGCAATAGGAATCCTTTACTTCATGATTTTCCTGCTGTACTTATTTCTGTGTTTCTCTTTTCTACACTTGTTTCAGCTATGAAAATCAGTTTTCATATTTATTGAGGCATAATTTGTATACCATAAAAGTTACCTGTTTAAAATGAATACTTTGATGTTTGGGAAATATAGAGAGACTTACAGCCATTGCTATGATCCAGTTTTAGGATATTTCTATTACCCCGTATATTTCTGTCACTTTGGGTTCATTGCAGTCAGTCCCCATTCCCTCCCTCAGTCCAAGGCAATCACTAATCTACTTTCTGTCTTGGTAGATTTGCCTGTTCTGGACATGTCGTATACATAGAATCATAAAATATATGTTAGCACTGTTTTTGATCAAGACTTAGAACAGTTGTTTTCTACAGACATAAGAATATTCACAAAAGCTAGTCTTCCTTTGAAAAGTTGATCCATGAATAGGAAGAAGATGCCCTATATTGTTTGGGGTTCCATTAAAGCACACACTGAAACAAGGACATGGGGCAGGTAGTTTAGTTGGGAGATGATCACAGGAAGCAGAACTGAGGGAGCAGGGAGAATGAGACACAGAGGGGAAAAAATAACAAAATAGTTCAAAGCAGTGAGAAGATTACCACTGTGAACAACCAGGGCTCAGTCCCACTGAGGACTGCCTGAGGAGCCACGTGGCCTGTGCTTCTCCCCAAGCTGGGATATTCATCCACCATATTAGTTCCCTAACGCTTTGTCACTAGTTAGCCTAAACTTAGCAGTCCAAGGCAACAATGGACATTTATTATCTCTTACAGTTTTGAGGGTCAGGAATTTGAGGTTGGCTTAGCTGGGTGGTCTGGCATGGGGTCTCTCAGAAGATATTGGATGCAGTTACCTGAAGGCTTAATTGGGGCTGAGGATCCACTTCCACGATGGCTTGGTAACCTGACTGACAACCAGTGCTGGCTGTTGGCCGGAGGCCTCAGGTCCTCACCATGTGGCCTTCTGCATAAGGCTACGAGAGTGTCCTCATGACATGGCTGCCAGCTTCCCCCAGAGATATCCAGAAGACAGCAAGATGGAAGCAGAAGTGCCTTTTATGATTTAGCTTTAGAAGTCACACAGCATCATTTCTGCTGTATTACATTGCTCACGCTGATTAGCCGTACTCATTGTGGGAGGTAACTACAGAAGGGCATGAATAGCAGGAGGCAAGGTTCATTGGGGCCATCTTGGGGCCTGGCTACCTCATCCATTGCCTTCTGTCCCACTGTGGTTGAGGATTGCCTTTTGTGGGTTGAGCAAGCTTGAGGATGGGTAGGTGAAGACTCAGGCAGAGGGTTTATATATGTTTGTGGTAAGAAGCTACCAGCCTGCTGGGAAGTATTTGTGTGGCTGTAGGTGAACTCAGAGGTGGGCCTTGGGACTGTGGGACTGAGCCTCACTAGCATCTGCTACGTGCCCCAAGGCTGGCATTAATGGTATGGTTTTGCAAAAGTGAAAGTTGTTCATTTGTGTCCAACTCTTTGCGACCCCATGGACTGTACAGTCCATGGAATTCTCCAGGCCAGAATACTGGAGTGGGTAGCCTTTCCCTTCTCCAGGGGATCTTTCCAACCCAAGGATTGACCCCAGGTCTCCTGCATTGCAGGCAGATTCTCTACTGTCTGAGTCACCAGGAAAGCCCCAAAATACTGGAGTGGTTAGCCTATCTACTCTCCAGTGGATCATTCCGACCCAGGAATTGAACCAGATTCCATTGCAGGCAGATTCTTTACCAGCTGAGCTACCAGGGAAGTCCCCTGGTTTTGCAGGTCCACCCTTAATAATCAAGAGATATCTTCCACAGTTCAGGTTTACAGGTGTAACAAAATTATAGCTTGTTGGTGAGGTATTTATGCTTTGGTACATGCTGTAGGTGACTGCCAGATCAATGAGCTTTGGCCTTTTAGGTCCCACATCCTCCCCGAAGAAGAAGCTTCCAGAACAACAAAGCCAGCCTGCTCCTTGTATTGCTAAAGAGTATAAAATCACAGGGCAGCCCCAGGCAGAGGCCCAGCCACATTGTTGAAATATGGGGAGGGAGCTGGAATCAAAGGCAGGAGTCAGGATTTAGAGTCTCTGTGTGGTGAAGGTTCTTTTCAAGGTAACCTGGAGTAGGAGGAGGAGATGACAGCTCAGTGCCTGGCAGTGCTGCTGAGTGTGGGATTTAAAGCACTGACCTCAGTGGACTCCATCACTCAGACCACCTCACTCTGCTCCGCTGTAAGGAGCAACAGCAGGATGACAATGAGGGTGAGTAGGAACAGAGTCACAAAGGGAGGGAAGGAGGAGCCTGTCAACTGAGGTCCCTGGCTGCATGGCCAAAGCTTAGAGGACCCATATGACCCAGCTGGCCCAGGACAGTCCTAGCTTCTCCTGCTGTCCTGGAGCAGTTATTTATAGCACCTCCTCTTACTCTCAAAAGCATCCAGGTTCAGATGGCAATTACACAGTTATCCTACCCATAGCACACTATATTGCCTCTCACATAACCTTCCTCACGCAGAATCATGAATGCTGAATGTCTGTCTTGTCTACTGACCTATAATTTCAGGGAGGATGGGGACCATGTGTGACTTTTGCATTGCTGCAGCTGAAGCATTGGCATTTGTGAGGTGCTCAGTATAGACTATTGGAGAAGGAAATGGCAACCCACTCCAGTGTTCTTGCCTAGAGAATCCCAGGGACGGGGGAGCCTCGTGGGCTGCCATCTATGGGGTCGCACAGACTCGGACACGACTGAAGTGACTTAGCAGCAGCAGCAGCAGCAGCAGTATAGGCTGACATGTGGACTGAGTGAGTGAGTGACTGTGTGGATGAATGAAGGCACTAGGACTGTTTGAAAAGGTGTGGTGTGATTGGAATGACCGAAGGGGAAAGAAAGGGGATATCTTTAAATCTCTGATTCAGAGGGAGTCTTAGGAGGCGAGTTTTCAAGCCCCACGTCAAAGCTCTGTTCATGTAGATCTTCAGTTAGTTGCAGGGCTCTGGGGACAGATGGTGTATGCTCACAAACAGAGCCACCACTGCTGCTGTGAGTATGGGGCTGTCAGACACTCAGAAAAGCCCTGAGTGTGAATCAACAGGCTTGGCATCTCCCCTCTCCCTGGCTCTGCTCTGTCAGCAAGTGGTCTGCAGGCCAGGAAATTGTCCTCTCGGCAGCACAGCAACCATAATGCACATTTTCTTCAGTACTTCCTTTTTAGGCAGAGGGAGCCAAGTATTTTGCCACCAGACAAGGACCATTTATGGATGACTCGGTCACATTTGCTGAGAGCCGCTGGGACTGCCACGTGATCTTAAGCATAAACCTTAGCCCATCTCCCCGAGCCAAGAGCACAGGCTCAGTGCTCGACAGAGCAGAAAAAATGAAACTGAAAAGCTGAAGCCAGAGTTCTGCACAGATTGTTAAATGGTGGCTCATTTAAAAGGGAGACTTCACATCTCCAGTGGTGGGGCTTGATTTATCATCCCCAGCTTAGCCAAAGCTACTAAAAACGCCTTTGCACTTGGGTCTTAAATTCCTTAACAGAAGATTCACTTTCTTTGTGTGTGTTTTAGATCTTAGAAATCAAGTGAGGACACTTCTTAAGGAATGAGACATTGAGTCATAGTACCTGGCTTCTTCTTACTGCTCTGCCATTAGATCATTTGGTGTGGCTTTTTCTTCTAGGATGGGAATTACTAGGCTGCCCACATCATTTTAAGACTGAAGCCATGTAGTCTATTATTAGGAATATTTACATTCTCCCATTCCACTGCTTTCCAAGCATGATTCCAAAACATACACTTTTAAAGAATCCCCCCTGAAGTAGAACACTTCTTAGCCAATGGTTCAATATTTATCTAGCACTTACTGTGCTTAGTTGCTCAGTCGTGTCCAACTCTTTGCAACTCCGTGGACTGTAGCCTGCCAGGCTCCTCTATCCATGGAATTCTCCAGGCAAGAATACTGGAGTGGGTTGCCANCTTCTTAGCCAATGGTTCAATATTTATCTAGCACTTACTGTGCTTAGTTGCTCAGTCGTGTCCAACTCTTTGCAACTCCGTGGACTGTAGCCTGCCAGGCTCCTCTATCCATGGAATTCTCCAGGCAAGAATACTGGAGTGGGTTGCCATGCCCTTCTCCAGGGGGTCTTCCCAACCCAGGGATCAAACTCATGTCTCCTGCATTGCAGGTAGATTCTTTACCATCTGAGCCACCAGGGAGAATACGTGTAATTTTAGTGCAGTAACAGCAGGCTAAGACAGTAGATGATAAGTAATAATGTTGTAGCTGAAAGATAGAAGATGGACAGAATTTAAATAGGGGAGCAGGAGAGGGGGCTTTCCAGGAAGAGAAGCACCATTGGCAAAGTCACAGACCAGAGATTGGCAACAAGCAGCTGTTCAGCCAAACCTGGCCTGCTGCATTTTTGTAAATAAAGTTTTATTGGAACACAGCCACGCTCATTCACTTACGTGTTGTCTATGGCTGTGTTCATGCTATGACAGTAGAGTTGAGAAATTGTGAACAGAGACTGTACCACCCCCCAAAGACTGAGATATATTTATTACCTACACCTTTGTAACAGAAGTTTGCTGAGTGCTGGCATGGTGAACTGAGGATCATTTTTCCTTCTCGGATGGGGTATTCAGAAAAATGTGAGACTGAATGGGAGCAATAGGGCTTCAAAACCATTTGGTAGGAAATAGGGAGCAGGCTCAGCCCCAGACCCAGACACTGAAAATCAGGGAAAATGGAAACTGCCTAAATGTATCAAATATACCTATCCATCTACCCATCCATTCATCATCTTATAGAGCATACATTTATTAATTTTTACAGAATCATATTGTTACGTAGGGCTTCCCTGGTGGCTCAGATGGTAAAGAATCCACCTGCAATGCAGGAGACCCCAGTTCAATTCCTGGGTCAGGAATATCCCCTGGGGTCGGGATAGGCTACCCAGTCCAGTATTCTTGGGCTTCCCTGGTGGCTCAGACAGTAAAGAATCCACCTGCAATGCAGGAGACCTGGGTTCAATCCCTCAGTTGGGAAGATGCCCTGGAGGAGGGCATGGCAACCCACTCCAGTATTCTTGCCTGGAGAATCCCATGGACAGAGGAGCCTGGTGGGCTACAGTCCATGGGGTTGCAAAGAGTTGGACATGACTGGGCGACTAAGCATAGCACAGCACAACATTGTTACTCAAATATAACATCCCTGGTGGCTCAGAGGTTAAAGCGTCTGCCTGCAGTGCGGGAGACCTGGGTTCGATTCCTGGGTTGGGAAGATCCCCTGGAGAAGGAAATGGCAACCCACTCCAGTACTCTTGCCTGGAGAATCCCATGGACAGAGGAGCTTGGTGGGCTACAGTCCATGGGGTCGCAAAGAGTTGGACACGACTGAGTGACTTCACTTCACTTCATTGTAGGGAAAAGTATTTTTTAAAATATAGAAGGCCCCCCTGCCAAAGGAGTAAAAAAAACCATAATCCCACCAACTTTAATATCCCACATGCTGCAACTAGGATCCAACAGAGCCAAATATATATATATATAAATTTATTTATTTTAATTGGAGGTTACTTACTTTGCAATGTTGTATTGGTTTTGCCATGCATTGGCATGGATCCGCCACGGGTGTGCACGTGTTCCCCATCCTGAAGCCCCTTCCCTCCTCCCTCCCCGTACCATCCCTCTGGGTCATCTCAGTGCACCAGCCCCAAGCATCCAGTATCATGCATCGAACCTGGACTGGCGATTCGTTTCATTTAAATAAATATTTTAAATAAAAAGAAATAAAATGACAAAAAATAACCATGGTTACATTTTGTATGTGTACTTCTTACCTTTTTTTCCTACACAGAAAAGGAAGTCTTTATTGAGTGCCAACTACATGCCAGGCAGTGTGCTAAGTGCTGAGGATACAAAATGCTAGAAGCTTGGTCTTGACCTCACAGTTGGAGAGCAGTGACCCAAAGCTCAGTGACCCAGTGTAGGGTGAGAAGTACAGTAAGTGCCCTAAGAGATATGAGAAAAGCAGGGCTGAAGGAGGACGTGCCTCTTCCTGGCCTGTTATAGTCAAGGCAAGCCTTGCAGATATACAATACAGACCTTGAGGGATCCCTCTTGGGGAATCACCCAGCGTTATGCGATTTGAATACACCAAAGATGGAGCTTGCCAATCATTTGGTAGATCAGTCAACCGATTTGCAGGGCTTTGCAATATAACAAGGCAAGCTGTATAGTTCCCTTAGCTGTACAGCATGAAGGGAACTACGTTGGGTGACTCCCCAAGAGGGATCCCTCAAGGTCTGTCTAGAGGGCTGGCATGTGTACCTGGGGATCTGCCATGTGAGCAAGAATATTCCAGACAGTGGGGAAAGTAACTGACGTTTCCCACGTGCCTATGAGGTACCTAGGAGTTTTATAGAGAATATCTCATGTAATCAGCACAGCAATTCTGGGAGGTATATATGATCATTCCCATTTTACAGATGAGAAAAATTGACACTCTGAGAGGTCAAGGCATTTGCCAAAGCCCACACAGATAGCTCTAGGTGAAGGCAAGATTTGTCTATTGCCCATATGTTTTTTTCCCCTACTTATTATGCAGTCTCCCCATGATAACTAAATGGCCACCTTCATTTATTTCATTTAACATATATTTATTAAGCATCCAGTGTGTGCCAGATAAAGAATATTTGAGGATCACATCCTCAAAAGGTCCTATAGGACCACTCATCATGTGTGTGTTTGTGAATGTGTGTGTTGGAGGAGTCTGTGTGCAAAGTCAGGTTGTGCTTTGGCTTCAGACAGAACTTGAAACTGATCTAGACCCCAAGTGTTAATATATTCATTGGATTTTTCCCCCGGTTGTAGGACTCTTGGCCCCTTCTTGGAAGACATAGACCAGTGACATTGCATTGTTTGCCTGCTAGAGAGGCCATACCAATTATATGATTTGAATACACCAAAGATGGAGCTTGGCAATCATTTGGTAGATCAGTCAACCAATTTGCAGGGCTTTGATGGAGTTGGGCTAGATATACAAAGGAGAGGAGGAAGCAGCAGAGTAACACCCTTCCCTCATTGCTACTCAAGAGGAATGGTTGTCTCGTGGCCAACAGAATACAGAGGCTTGACAGTCAGCGCAGTAGGAGTTCTTGGGGAGGCGCCTCTCAGTGTGCGGAATGAATTAGAGGTGCCTTCCTGGAGCAGCCGCATCTCCCACATTTCTTCTCTTGACTGGTGGTTAGCAAGTAGCCCCATAGGAGCATGAAGAGAAGATAACCTCTCCTTTCAAAACCCGGGAGGCACTTTCACTTCCAAATTCCACTGGGAGGGGTGTGTGCGGGTTGCAGGGTGGGATTACAGCTCAGTCTCCCTTTTGCCAGAAGACACAGAGAGCCACCCACTGTGTTAGGGAGTTGCAGCATGAAATATGGCACGGCCATAAATGAGATTATAGAGAAGTCGCTTCCAAAGGCTTCACCTTGAAACCTTAGCTTTGGCATTGCGTGCACCATTTACTGCTGCGGCTGCTGGGAAAGGAAGCTGTTAGTGTGTGTAGTACAGAGGAGTGGAGCCAGTCTTGGGAGCAGAAAGTGACCAGATTTATTGTGGGAATAAAACCCCAGGCAAAGTGCCTCTTTAAGTATGTGTGTAGGGCCCAATGTCAAAGCAGTTCATGCCAGGCAAACACAGTGGTCTCGCTGGAAGATTCTCTTAACTGCTCTGTGCCTCTGTTCCTCTCTTTGTGGGATGGCATATTACATGGTTGTTATGAAAGGATCGGTCAATGGACAGAGGCTTGATTCTCTTTTAGGTTCCTTCATCCAACCATCCCTTCACCACTGTGCTCATGACCATGTCACCCGGTGACCCCCAAAATGGTGACGTTGATCACCTCACAGCTTCTCCCCAGCCCCCACCTACTGATGATCTGTGACAGTGCCCCAAGGATGCTGCTCATCACCATTCACTAGAGCTCTCAGGGGCCTCCTGTGGGCCAGGTCCTGGGCTGGGGACATGGTGACCAACAAGAGAGACCTGACCTTTCCCTCCCTGAGCTTGACTTCAGGTGGTGGTGGTAGTTTAGTCACACAGTCATGTACGACTCTTGCGACCCCGTGGACTGTAGCCCACCAGGGCTACAGTCCAGGGCTACAGTCCATGGGATTCTCCAGGCAAGAGTACTGGAGTGGGTTGCCATTTCCTTCTCCAGGGGAGAAGGACCTCAGGATCTTCTTGTATCTAGGAGGTTGTGCAACCAGCCAACTTAATCTTGGCTTTCACCAGCTTGAGGGGCCATCAGAACTTCCTTCCTTCCTTTTATTTTCGGGGAGATTTCAAGCCCAGGGTTCCAGCCTAACTACAGATCCTAGGGTTCTTTTCTGGCTTCTTGTCAACTACATCTCCTACCCATGAGCACTCTAAATTGGAGCAGATGACACTAGACCAGCAGTGTCCAATAGAACTTTCTGCAATGATGGAAATGTTTTACTTTGTGCTGTTCAGTATAGTAGGCACTAGCCACAGCTGGGTCCTGAGCACTTAAAGCGTGACCAGTCTGAATTGGGATGTGCTGTAAGCGGAAATTTTCAAAGCTATAGTATCTAAAATGCAAAATATCTCAGTAATCACTGTTATGTTGATTATGTAAAAACTCTAATAGTTTGAGCATATTGGGTTGAATAAAGTATGCTATTAAAGTCAATTTCACCTGTTCATTTTACTTTTGAAACGTGCTACTAGCATTTAAAAAAATTACACAGGTGGCTTGCATTACATTTTTATTGGACAGTGCTGTTCTAAACCTTTATTTTCTTATCTGGAAAATGAGGGGAATAGACTAGAGATCAGTAAGGTGTACTCATCTCCAGGATGCTATGGTTTTCCCCCACACCTGACTCATTGTGCGCATTGACTACCCATCAGTGTGAACTATGGTCAGGGTTAAGGTGGCAGGTGCTCTCAGGGCCCCACTCACATCCCCTCAGGCATCCTACTTCAAGCTTCATACCTACTTCATAGCTCTTCCTCTTAAGGTTCTCTGTGCTACTTCCATGGGGAGGCCAACGATGCCTCTAGGAATAGCCCTCAGCCAATGACAGATTGGAGTTGAGGGTAAATACCCCAGTTTTCATGCCCCTCAGGTGACATACTCCAAGATGTGTTCTGCAGTTTCCCAGAGTTCCCCAGCAGGAATGAGCTTTAGCACCCACAGTGGTACCCTGCTCAATAATCCTCCCTTTATTGGCTTTCTTCCCTTCTCTATCTTACTTCCCCATTAGTCTACAGGTACTTTTCTAGGATCACTTCCTATGTAAACTACCACACTTCCGTCCTTTCAGGAGTCTGCGCCTGATTACATGCAACCTAAAATAGTCAATTACTGGAGCTTGAAGAGAATGATGTTTAAGGGCACTGCCCAGGTTTCAGTGGCTTCTCCTGTTTTATCAGCTCATCAGAATCTCTAGCCGATTAACCAACAAGTAGAAGTTTAATGTTGTTCTTGAGTTTGTCCTGTCCACAGAACTACAGGCACAATGACTTGGCATTCTTTGCTTGCTCTCCCAAACATGCTACCTCAAAGGAATTGGCACTTTCAGCTACATTTTAACTACACTAATGATTTCTATTTCAGTACTAGTTTCCAACCTCAGTTTTCATCAGTCTGAGCTCCTGGTTTCATTTTCTCCTAATTGCAGTAAGATGCCCCCAAGACATCTTAGGCATGATGGGTCCTGGGTGGGTGTAAATTGTTTGCTGCTGTTGAAGACACTCTGGGAGGGAACCTTCTGGGATCTGACAGGAAGTTGTTCCAGATGTCAGAAACTCAATGCCAAAAAATAAAAATAAGCTCCAGTTACTAAACAGATCAGGGTCTGGCATTTTAGAAATAGAGCGTCTCTAAGATGAGCAAAATCTGAAATCTCTGGAAATGGTCCAGAGATACAGCACATACATGGCTTAGGAGCATTCTGGAAGTTGGAAGATGGATTACGGCCATTTAAGGAATCACTTTCTCATGTCAAATCAGGAATTAGAATCCTTGGAGAGCAGGAAGGGATCTTAGGAATTCTCTTATCCCCTCTCCACCCTCTAATTTTATAAATGAGAAACACTGAGGCCCAGAGAAATGAAATGATGCATCTGTAGACACACAGATAGTAAGTGTCCAGTGCTTTTCCTGCAACCCTGGAGCCCCATGCCTAGTCTTTGTACAGAAAGAAAAGCCAGTGACTCCAGAGCGACAACCCTTGCTCCTACCTCGGGACTGGAGAGTTAGGACAATGCAGTAAAAAACCAGACCCCTCAGAGCTGTCTTTTAGCTGTACAGCATGAAGGGAACTACGTTGGGTGACTCCCCAAGAGGGATCCCCCAAGGTCTGTCTAGAGGGCTGGCATGTGACATGCACTGCCCTAAAAATTAATCCAGCCTGCTGAAGCAGCATGAGAACCAGAAGAGTATTTTTGGCACACCTCATGACACTGGGCTCTGTGCTAGGGCCCCAGGGATCTGAATCAGTCGTAAACTTGGGCTCTGCTCGAAAACTGTTTCTAATTGAAACAGTGGAGACAAGACAGACAATGAACCAATTCAAAATATAGAAATGTGATTCCTGAGTTTCTCCCACCAAATATCTGGTTGCAGTCTGGCATGTGTCTTGTACCCTCTCCCATCCCTGGAATTCTCCAATAATTCCATGAATATGAATTGTATCTTATTACAACACTCATAAGTTCTTTAGGGACAGAAATCATGTTTTTATTCATTCATGCACACATACATTCATGCATTTATTCAACAAATTGATTGAATGCCTACTATGAGTCCCTACTGTTGAACCTCTCCTATGGATGGGAGAGAGTGCTCAGTGAAGTGGAAGGAGGGGCAGAAGATATCCGAGCCCCTCCAGTGCCTTCCCATTTGACTCAGAAGCCAAGCCCAGGTCCTTATAACCATCTTTAAACCATCTTTAAAATCTGTCCTGATTCCCCTGTCCTTTCCTACCCCGCTGGCATCTTGATATCCATAGGCTGGCTGGAAGTAGAGAAAGCTGTTATGTGAGGTTAGAAGGGGCAACTAGTTTTCATTCATTTAATTTCAGTGACTTAATTGATTTATTCATGCATTCACTTATTAGACACACATTTATTGATTATCACCTCCATGTCAGGGCCTCTTCTAAACACTGGGTTATTAGTGGTAGGTGGTGTTTCAGTTCTCATGAACCTTATAGTCTGTAGTGAGGAACTCAAGCAATAAACTGATTGGCAAATATCGAAGCAATCCTGCCTGGTGAAAAGCTCTCTGAAGAAAAAACGAGACAAAGAGTCAAGAATAGTGGGAGAAACCTGATTTGTATTGAGAGTCAGGAAAGGCATCTCTGGGGGAAGTAACCTTTAAATTGACACATGCGCAAAGAGAAAGAGTACCCAGAGGTAGAAGCGAGAGAGGTGGTCTTTCAGGCAGAGGTTCTGAAGATCGCTGGAGAGGTTCTGAACTTGGCACCCTAATAGCCCTCTGCTCTGCCCTTGAACTTTGGATCCCCTCTGCACAAAGCATCCTCCAAGGAGCACTCTTGCCTCCACTGTCAGCAGCACCCCCTCACCCCAGAGTGGGGCATTTGTTAAAATTAAGAAGCTTACACTGATATATCATTACCACTCACAATCCATAGTTTATATTAGGTTTCATTCTTGGTATACATCCTGTGGGTTTTGAGCATTTTAGGAAAATAATAGTAATAATTATGCTGGGTATTCTTCACCCCCCAACCCCAAGATGCATCCTACATCCTTGTCTGCCTACCTCTCTGCCCCAGGAGGCAGACTATATCACCCAGGTTCCCTGGCAGCTGCCTTCTGATTGAGTTCAGCCAAGGAATGGGCCCAGCAGGAGATCAGAAGGCAAGAGGAGAGAGAGACTGAAATATTTCTTCCCTGCTCTTTCCCTGTTTCAGCACCCCATCTCTGGCAAGAATTGCGTCCCTCTGTGACCACAGATCCTGACCAGTGGCCCCTTGTCCATGGTCCCAGCTCTCACTGCAATCCAGTGACTCCATTTCCTCCCCCTGTCCCCTCAGCACATGGTAATGGCTCCTTGTCATAGTCTCTGGCCTTTGACGTCTCTTGTTGGTTCCCTTAACCTTCCCACAAAGTAGTCCCTTCACTGGAATTTCTTCATTTGAACCATTTGGGCTGAGTTCTATTTCTTGTTGGCATTCTCATTCATCTAGTCATAACAACTCAAGAACAACTTTATTAAGTGTTCGCCATGTGCCAGTTGCTGTGTTAATTCCTTCAAAAATATTGGCTGAATTTAAGGTGAATTTTCAAAAAAGCTTCATCCGTGACTTTCATACAGATATAAAATGAACACGTGTTGACTGACAAAGACTCTCTCCTCAACCTAACTCTAGTTAGGCTCCTCTTACTCCTCAAGGCCCTAGCTTCGGGCGCTGTCCTTGGTCTCTTTATTTGAGAATCTCACTGCGTTCAGCCACAATCCTCCATTTGAATCCCACTGCTCTTATATCTGATCACATTTCTCATCCCCTCACGCTTGATATCTTACCACCCAGACCTGCCTCAGCAAGAATCCTGTCAAGCCCGCTTAGCCAGAATCTCCCTCAGCCCTCAGTTTCCTCTTAGTAGTTTTCCATCTACTGACCCCCACTCTCACCCCCACCCCACCTTTGGCTATAAATCTTCACTTGTCCTGGTTTTGGAGATGAGTCTGATCTCTCTCCCTGTACAAAACCTCATTGTTGTAATCCCCTGGATAAATCTGCCTTACTGTCTTTAAGAAGTGTCATGACATTTTTTCTTTACCATGACAGAAACTCTTTGACCAAACTTGAGACAGGCTCCTCTGAGGTCTCCTTTTGATTAGGCCTCATCTCTTTGGGCCTTGTCTTTGGCCTGCCTAGCCCAGTTTTAGCAAGAATCCTGCTAAATCAGGTTAGTGAGACTCACCCCATTCCTGATATCTGATTACCCTTGATATTTGATCAAATTCCTCAACTTCTGTCCTTGATATCTCATTACCCTCAACTGCCTTCACCAAGAATCCTTGTATGCTTGATGTTTCCTGTTGGTATTGATAATTTTATACCCACTGACTCCACTCTGATCATTGGCTATATATCCACATCTGTGTTTGCCAGTATTCCAAGTTGAGCCTGATTTCTCTGCCCTGTTATAATAGTCTGGACACCTATTGCAATAGTGATGATACAGTTTTCCGTATCAGTTTAACAGATGTCAGAATAACTTTTTCTTTAACAGTATTAAATATTTTGCTCATTAATGAAGGAATTGGTAGGATGGTACAACCAGTTCAAGAGCAGACACATTTATAGATCAGGAATATTGAAATGAATATGCAAATAGTGGCAAATTTGATCTTTTCCACAGGGCTGGAGGCACATCAAATTCAATCTCTAAAGGACAGAATTTGCATGTCTATAGACAAGAATGATTTTGCAAATACAGAGTTGTAAAATGGCTCAGTGGCAGCAAAAAGCTAGAATGGTAAAACCTAGGCACCTGTGCTGGAGACTGCTGCCCACAGGCCAAATGCAGCCCACTGCCTGCTGTTGTAAATAAAGTTTTATTGGAACGCAGCCACATGTATTCATTTGCGCATTTCCTGAGGTTGCTTTCATGCTTCAATGGCAGAACCGAGTAGTTGCAGCAGTGACCAGGTAGTCCACAAAACTTTAAATATTTACTCTCTAGCCCTTTACAGAAAAGGTTACTTGACCTCCCTGCTATGGAGACTGTATTGTTTTCCTCTGGAGCAGAATTTTTCCTACAGCTGATAAGAAACATACCAGTATTGGCTCCATTTTACAAGTTAAAAAACCTAAGACCAGTTAAGTGACACAACCTGAACCCTAACCCTGGTCAGCCTGATTCCATCACTAGTGCTAAGATCAGCAAGCAATTTAGCTGACCCTAATAACAAAAAGTCCTGAGGCTGAAGTACAGACCAAGCATCAGAACACCTTAGAAATTATTTCATCTTGAAGAAAGAAAATGTTGTCTTCAGAAAGGTATGTGTGTGAAGGGGTGTGTGTGTGTGTAGTTGGGGGGGGGGGTGATTAAAAAGAGTGTCTGCTTTGATAACTAATTTTACTTCGGCCTAATTTTACTTGTATTCCTTGGGTTATAACGACTTTCACAAGGGCACATGAACTAAATTGTAGCAACTTTGGCCAAGGCAGGACATGCGTTGTACATTGCTGAACAATAAATTGAGGCAGAAACTGACATTTTTTTCAGTATTGTACTGGTTTTCTTTAAGGTGTTTGCGCTTTCTGAACCTACCCAGCATCAGAGTCCTTCATAGTCAGTGCAAGTTAACATCAGTTGTCGCCTTCTTCAATAGTCAGCTCCTCCCTCCCTCCCCATTTATTACATTTTTCGTCTATTTTAAAGCTATTGAAATGCTAGTCTCTGAAAGGGATTAAGTGGGTTAATTAGCATTAAAAAGCCCCTTTATTTAGTCAGTCTTTAAAATCTCTAAACATCGCCGGACCGGCCACCCCTCCCCCCATTTTGTGAATGGGAAAGGGAGCTGGAAAAACTCCAGCTACAAGAGAGTGTCTGAGACTCAACTCAGCCCAGCCCATTCCCCAGTCCAATGTGGAAATCATGTCTTTCATATCAGGTTGCATGTGAAATCTTTGTCAAATCTTTTTCGGTACATGCTCCTGAATAATACTTCCCAGAGTATCACTAATAGTCACAAGACGCAGTGGGTGAATTTCAATGGCTGAACCGCTGGGGAGAAAATGAATGGACTGTTAATAGGATCGCTCTGGAATAATAGCTAAATTATTAAACTGTAGTGTGGTGGGTGTCACTTCCTGAGTGTGGCAAATTAGATTGGAAGGTGCCACTGAGAATGTCTCAGGAATATTACATTGCACAGGCCTTTGGAGGGATTTAAACCTTTTCTATAGCCTTCTCTTCTTTACCAGAGCTTTTCTTTGTCTTTCGCATTGGGTTTTATTAGCAGAGGGTGGAGGAGACAGTATTGGTTTTCTGCCACATCCCCTGGGTGTCCACCTCTACACTAAAGGCTCTTTACTACAAACACCTGCAAGGCTTGGCCAACAGGACCCTTTTGAGTCCTCAGGGGGAACCCAAATGCCAGAGCAGTAATCCCTCCATGGCTGCCCTCATCTAATGATGGATGGGAGTTGGCAGATAAAAAAAAAAAACAGCTGCCTCAGCCCTGCACTGGAGCCATGGTGAATTCTGCTCACTCCGGGGTACAGGGCAACCTCTGGGAGTTCCCCAGCAGGACTGTGCTCCAGTGACCCCCAGTGTTTGATAATCTTCCTTTTCTTGGCTGCTGTGCCTTCCTATCTCACTTCCTCTACTACTGTTTCCTGGAATCACCACACAAAGAAATAGTTTGTACTCACATTCCTCTCTTAGGTGCCACTTCTAGGGTAAGCCACACCAAGACAGTAAATAGAAAGATTTTTCCTCATCATTTATCCTGCAGCAAAGGTGCCACTTTATTCTCCCATTTCACAGAACCAGTCAGCCAAGTCCCCTGCTCTGACCAGAGGGTAGCACGTTGCAGTGGGAGAGCCATGAACTTGGGTGAGATTCAATCTGGAGTTCAAATCCAGCCTTTGCCATCGACTGGCTGGCTGACCTGTGTGACCTTGCTCAAGGTATTTTGCCTCAGTGAATCTTCATTTCCCCGCTTATTAAAGAGGGCTAGTAACACTTCCCTCCAGAATTGGGGAGAGAATCAATTACGCGACGTATGTCCGCAGCTCAGTACAATGCTTAGCAGGTAGGAGCAAACGAATAAATGGCAGTTCTTTGACTTCTAAAAGGCTGCGCCACAGTCACTACCAAGAGAATGTGATGTTCTTGTCCTTGTAGCTTTTGTCACGGGAGAATAAAGCAAAATAATATCCAGAGCAAGAATCTATCAAGATTTCAAGTTTCCTATGATTACAAAACAGTAGCAAAGACAACCATGAGGAAAACCTTATCTGGCTAACAATTTTTCCAGTCCATCTTTTAATTAGTTTTTGAGAAATTTCTGACCTCATAGACTAAGCTGCATTGTATTAATATTCTAGTCTTCTGGGTCTGTAACAAACAAGAAGAAATTCATGACCATAAAACCCCCAAATAAAACAAAACAGGGAGAAGCTTATAAAACTAAATATGGAACTCAGCTCTAACAGCTGAATGGAGAAAAGAATTAGAATAATTTAAAAGTCACAAGTGGATGGTAAAGTGTAAAGAAATGGAAACTTACAGACTATTTAAAACCTGGAAATGCTGACTGTTCAGAAACAACACAGATGGATCAAGAGTGGTGAACAGCCAGAGAGGATTATAGACGGATCTGCATTGTCTTAGCAGCTCCCTGTGCCACCTATTTCTGAGGACAGTTGGACAACTAGATATGGAACCAGGCTAATGCTGGCGGCAGATCCAATGATGGCCACTGGCCTAACGGTAGGTCCTTCCTTTGAGTTTACAATGATGAACTATGCCCCATGTCTGATGACTCTTACTGATTTGGGCACCCTAATGCAAGGAGATCCAACCAGTCCATTCTGAAGGAGATCAGCCCTGGGATTTCTTTGGAAGGAATGATGCTAAAGCTGAAACTCCAGTACTTTGGCCACCTCATGCGAAGAGTTGACTCATTGGAAAAGACTCTGATGCTGGGAGGGATTGGGGGCAGGAGGAGAAGGGGACGACTGAGGATGAGATGGCTGGATGGCATCATGGACTTGATGGATGTGAGTCTGAGTGAACTCCGGGAGATGGTGATGGATAGGAAGGCCTGGCGTGCTGCGATTCATGGGGTTGCAAAGAGTTGGACACGACTGAGCGACTGAACTGAACTGAACTGAACTGAACTGAACTGAATGCCCCATTGTGTGGTGGTAGTGGGTTTCCCTGGTGGCTCAGATGGTAAAGAATCTGCCTGCAGTCCAGGAGACTGAATTCTATCCCTGGGTTGGGAAGATCCCCTGGAGAAGAGAATGGCTACCCCTTGTATGGTGGTACCCATTAGAGGTCAATGAAAATGCTTGAAATGATGAGTCCATGAGTAGTCTCAGTAGATACATCTCTGGAGAGTGGAGTCAATGTCACTGAATCCAGGGTTGCCATGCCTCAGAGGAAAACAAGATTTTCACATTGCCAACAGGGGAAGCTTGGTCAAATGTGGCTGTGAAGTAGCACCCTTGAATTCTGTAGGCCTCCAGGGTTGAGGCACATGGATGGGCAGTGGAGTAGGGATGAGGAAAGCCCATGCCATCATTGCCTGTGTCTTATGTGTCCTGCTCACTGCAAAGATGACCAGAGAGCTGGATGGCCTTTGGAGTCAGGGTGACTCCAACATGACCAGAAGGGCTTGTCAGATACACTCAGTGATGGCTTACATCAGAGATTATAATGGCCTGGTCACTCGAGTAGGGAGGCATATTCCCTGCCACCTGGTCCTGAACCCCTGTACTCCCTTGTCATATTTTGTTGATCTCGAAACCACCTTTCCGAGTGAGAGAGCCACACTGCTAGCAGGGACCACCAGGCTCAGGGTGACCGGGGTTTGCTGGCAGCTATGCTGATGTCCTCCTCCAGTTCATCCACGATGGTGGCAAAGGCTTTAAAGGTGGCATTCGTGGGTCCAGCCAGAGTGGTCATTCTCTCAGCACAATTCCCTTTGGAGATGTTGATATGCACATTACTCTTCCCACACATCTTCTTAACTGATTCTCTGTTCATTCTGAGATACTGCCAACATCCTTTCCATGCATAAGGAGCTGTCTGGTGAAAGTGACATTCAGTCCACTTGCAGTCATACCCTCTATCCACCTGAAGGGCCCCTGTTGCCTTCTTGATAACCCCTATCATTCCTCCTCTGGCATTCTGCCCTCCCCATTCCCACTCTTTTCTTCTCCAATCTGCAGTTTTTGGCTTTGACTACCAGTAGTAGTCTATTTCAAGCCCAGCTCCTTGCAATACCACTGGACCCAGAGACAGGTATTATTACAGGTGTCACACTAAGAACTAAGCATAAAAGGAAAACAACTGATATATGTGATTATGTTTAAATGAAGAACTTCTGTTCAACAGTAGAGCCCATTAAGAAAGAGAAAAAACAAGCCAAAGAGCAACTCCTCTACCCAATAAAAGACTTTTACCTAGAATAGATAAAGAACTCCTCTCCATTAGGAGAGAAGTAGAAACCTCATCGAGAAATGAGCAGAAAGCTTGACCGTGAGCAGCACAAAAGAAGATATACAAATGACCAGTAAACATAATGAAATGTGCTCAACCTCCTTACTAAACAGAGAAATGCCAATTCAAAGCTCCCCTGTCCATTGAATAGATGGCAGAAATGAAAACATCTGCTAGTGAGCAACTGGAACTCTTGTACCCTGGTGGTAGGCATGTCTGTGGGTGCCCTTTCCCTCGATTTGGCAAAGACTTTGACATTATCTGTTAAAGTTGAAGATACTTACACCACCTTCCCCTCCAATAGGGAGCATATAATTCTATTTATATAGCATTCAAAAACACACAAAACAAATCTCCATTTTAGGTATATATACTAGGTGGCAAAACATTGAACACGGCAAGGAAGTTATTACCATAAATTCAGGGCCATGGTTCTCTCACGAGAGAAAGGAGGAAGCCCTGATGGATTAGGAGTGCGCAGGGGTCTAGTGGAGGTGTCGGCAGTGATCTGCTTGTTGATCAGGGTGGTAACTGGAGGACTGTTTGGTCTACAGTAATTCATTGTGCTGCGTGTTTGTGCTTCATGTACTTTTCCATATGTATGCCATATCTCACTGTAAGAAAGTTTTTTTTAAAACTTTCTCAAAGCATTCTCTGAAAAGCATTGGTTAATGAGGATTTAATATATGTTACTCACAAAAAGAATTCCATGGTCATATACACCTCAGCACTGGAATAAATGAAAACAATCAGGACTTTAGTATACAAGGTACATTGTGAAATTCCAAGAGGAATCAGGAGTACCTAATAATTTATATGACCACAGAACCCTTTTCCTAAGGGAGTTTTTACAGAGCGTATACTTAGAAAAGTAGATGGGAAAAAGTTGTAGAACAAGTTTCAGTTTCACGAGTCAGTTGATCTGATCCAACCAAGGGCTTCAGGAGCTTTGTGCAAAGCATGAAACGCAAAATACGAACAAATGAAGTTTTAGGTGGTGCTGAACTGGAGGCTCTCAGTGCTCCTAAAATCGTCATAATTTCAAGTGTCTACTCAACTGATCCCAAACACTGAATAGTGAAGGGTCAGCCCATCCCTCTCCTTTGTGACAGGGTGTATTCTGGTGTATTCTAGTTTTCCTAATCACCGTGATGGACCTGTGTATCTGTGGATGGATGGACCACCTGGTGTTTGCTCACTTTTGGTTGTTCTAGGTTCATGTCCTTCACAGCTGTTTATAAGCAAAACAATTCATATGGAGTCCAACCTCTGCCCCAGTGCTGATGCAACAACTCTGCTCTAGCTGGGCCACTGAGTCAGTTAGCTTTCACTGTATAACAAACCTCCCCACAGCCTAGTGGCTTAAAAATAGCCACCACAATTTTGTAATCTAGAAATCTGGACTGGGCTCAAATGGATGAGCTTTCTGCTGGTCTCAACTAGGTGTCACTCCTATGTGTCTACAGGTGGCCACTGGGTCAGCTAGGATGCTGGCTGGCTGTTAGCTGAGGCAGCCATTTAAGTTCCAGCTATGGATTTCTCTTATCTTTCATCAGACAGCCCCAGATGGGTTTATTCATGTTGCAGCTATAACAAGAGTCCTAAGAATAGCAGGAGAGGGAGAGCTCCAGTGTGCACGTGCTTTTCAAATCTTTGCTTGTGTCACGTTTGTGTTTATGCTGCGGATCAGACAATCACATAGCCAAGTCTAGAGTCTAAGTAGAAGGAGACTCCCCAAGGGTATGGATACAGAGAGACTTGAACAAATTGGGAGCCATTGCTGCATCAGTCTGCCAAAGGTGCTTTGGGCATCAGAGCCATTCATTATCAAAACTATCTCTAAAACTGCACTGATTTATGGTACTTCTGATACCAGTCAAATTCACTGCCGAGATGTATTTTTAAAAGCAACCATGTTCATCAGCCTTTCAAAGAAATGATCCAAGTAAGAAAGGTTGATTAAGATAGAGACTGATTACCTTTTCAAAGACATGATGAAATGTAAACAGTTTCCCCTAAATATACAAGATGGTTGTTCAAGGAGACATTTAATTACAACCCAAGGAACAGATGGATTCTCACATATACAGCTTATCATTAGATTGCATTTGATACAAAAATGATGACGTTTCCTTTCGTTTCACTGGTTTTTGTTTAACAAAATCTATTCCTTGGCTTTTTTCAACACGACTCTATTGCAGACTTCAAATTATAATCTAAGGCTGCACATATTAACCCTGTCTGTTGAAAGAAAAGAAGCGGGGTTATGTGGGGCAATAACGAACAGGCAGAACAGGTCCAGGCCAGCTTTCTATTGTCCTCAAGCATTGACAGTGGATGACTGTGGCCATGCTGAGTTGGGAAAGGATAACATCTCTAAGTCACAACAGTACTGGGGGCAGAGGGAGGGTAATTTCTCTCAGGAAATGACGAGGTTCATCAGGTGACTCCAGATGGAATTACCAGTCTTGATTACATTTGACCACCTGAGGCCACCATCTTGTACTCACTTGATGCTATTGAGACCACAAGAAAGATTTGTCACCAAAAACTTTAAACTCTCAGTTTCTGTCTTCCATGGCATAGATCTATGTCTTTGCTTCAGATGACATTGAAGTCTATAGATAATTTTGAATATGATGAAGTCATCATTTCTAAGCTTTTTATTAAGTTGAGATGTTGATGATGATGATTGAGAGAAGCAGCTCCGGCTGAATTCTTGACAAGAATTATATCACTTAATCTTTATGATGCCCTCCTATCTCTATTTGACACCAGGAGATTAACTGACTTGCCCAAGGACCCACAAGTTGTAAATGGTGGTGACAGGGTTTGAACCCAAGTCTACTCTGACCCTGAAGTTCTGCTTTTAACTAGTCAGCCACATCACCCCTCTTTTGAGCATTTGCTAGGTAATATGCCTGAGCCTCCTCTTCCTCCTCCTCATCTATACTTTTGTTGAACATTTGCTCTTTGTAGTGTATACAGAGCTGTGCTGGTAATGGGGTATAAAAATGCCTCTTGCACGATAGCATGGGATGAACAACCTTGGGAAAAACAACCTTATAAATAACTTTCTATAGTTGGTGGTCTTGATGGAGAGGGAAAACAGAAATTATAAGAACCTTGTCAGGTGACTGCTGCTAAGTCACTTCAGTCGTGTCCAACTCTGTGCGACCCCATAGATGGCAGCCCAGCAGGCTCCCNGAAAAACAACCTTATAAATAACTTTCTATAGTTGGTGGTCTTGATGGAGAGGGAAAACAGAAATTATAAGAACCTTGTCAGGTGACTGCTGCTAAGTCACTTCAGTCGTGTCCAACTCTGTGCGACCCCATAGATGGCAGCCCAGCAGGCTCCCCCGTCCCTGGGATTCTCCAGGCAAGAACACTGGAGCAGGTTGCCATTTCCTTCTCCAAGCAGGAAAGTGAAAAGTGAAAGTGAAGTTGCTCAGTCGTGTTCCACTCTTCGCAACCCCATGGACTGCAGCCTACCGGTCTCCTCCGCCCATGGGATTTTCCAGGCAAGAGTACTGGAGTAGGGTGCCATTGCTTTCTCCTGTCAGGTGACAGACCTGCCTTTAGTTAGAGGTTTCATGTTGTCTGTCTCCCTCAACAGATCCCTCTCAGAGAGTGACAGCAAGCAGCGCAATGGAACCATTTGACAGCTAGCACATCTTCACCACCACATCCACCATGGTGCTTTAATGCTTGATGAAATTGCATGAAGTTAGGAAACCTGCAAGAGACAAGGGAACATGCTGGATATCTCACAGCTGTAACTTTCAGACACCAAATAATTAAGAAATGATCTTTCATATTTATATATAGCTCTTTCTGTCTTATGCCAGTTAAAGGCACAGACTGCTTGGGATCAACCACAGATCTGCCATTTTACTAGCTGTATGACCTTGAACAAATTATTAGACCTCTCTGAGCCTCGGTTTCCTCAGCCAGAAGAAGGAAATGATAATAGTATTCTTTGCAAAAGAATGCAAAACACATGATGCCTTGGCATACAGCAAGTACTGTTTAAATGTTAGCTATTAATACTGTTACTCTGTTAGACAGCTTAAATCAGGCATAGGTTTTCATGTTTTATTTTTAAATATTTAAAAGATCGTTAAATTATTTTTATATTCTTGGTGGCAGCCAATTCATTATTTTATTTGGAAAGATTCATTTAGCATCCAGTGGTTGTATGCTAAGTATATCTTGGAATAAGTTTGTCACTTAGATATTGATTTATGTACATTATTGTTGCTTTTAGTGAGTCAACCATTTATGTCGTCTGTCTACTTTTCTTTGGAAGGTTCCTCTTTTAATTAGAAAGTTAATATTTATTGATGCCTTACAATGTGTTAGTATTCTAAACCCTTAGCAGTCATTACCTATTTTAATATTCATTATCACCCAATGAAGTTATTATTATTCTAATATTAGAGATGCAAAAATAGAGGCAGAGGTGCAATAATGTGTCCACCAGGATCTTGTAAGTGCTGTAGCCAGGATTCAGAACCATGCAGGGAGATCCCATAACTCAGTTTCTTAATCATTCTGATCTCTTCATTGTTCCTGTAGTATTTACTTATAAGAGCCTTTTATATAAGGATATTAATTTTTAATATGTATCGTACATTTTCCCAAGTCTGTCCTTCTACTTTTTTACTTTCCTTTTGGTGGTATTTGCTGTACAGAAATTTAAAAATTTTGTGGATGCAATTTTCTATATCAATTTTTCAGCTTGATTGTGGTTTAATTGAGAAATAGAATTGTAATTAAAGTGTGCAAAGTGATGATTTGATATACACATACTTTCCTGGTGACTCAGACAGTAAAGAATCTGCCTGCAATGTAAGAGACCTGAGTTCAATCCCTGGGTCGGGAAGATCCCCTGGAGGAGGACATGGTAACCCATTGCAGTATTCTTGCCTGGAGAATCCCATAGACAGAGGAGCCTGGTGGGCTAGAGTCTATGGGGTCACAAAAGAGTTGGACATGACTGAGTGACTAACACTTTTTTTTCATACATTGTGAAAGGATTCTGACCATTGAGTTAATTAACATGTGCATCACCTCACATATTTACCTTATCTTTGGTGTGAACACTTAAGTTCTACTCTCAGCAAATTTCAGTTACACACTATTCAGTATTGTCAACTAGTCACCATGTTATACCTTAGATCTTTAGAGCTTATTCATCTTATAACTGATACTTCTATACAGTTTAGAAATATTTAATATGGTCAAATATTTCATGCTTTTTCTCATAGTGGATTTTGTCTCTGATGTCATTTTCAGATGTTTCCTATCTAAAGGATATTAAAAATATTCATTCTGTATTTTCTTCTAGATAGAACTTCAAAATTGCCTGTATTAACAAAATATATGTGCTTATGCCCCAACTCAGACCTGCTGAATCAGAATTTGTGCAGTGAGAACTAGATGTTTATGCTTTTAAAAAGACACAAAATTACAACCAAGAGGGCTGGCAAATGCAGACATTTATCTCTTTTTATTTCCTTAAACACATGAAATTGACTGAAGAAATAATAAATTAGGAATATATCCTCAAAATCAATTCCAGATGGGTTAAGAAGTTAGTTGTAAACTACCAAACTTAACTTTTAGAACAGCACATAGGAGAATATCTGTATTAGAGTTCACCAGAGAAATGGAACCAATAGGATGTGTGTATATGTATAGATTGGTGTATATACCTTATTGATGTATGTGTGTGAATTTGTGATACATATATATGTATATGTGTGCATATATACATATTATATATATATATATATGAGAGAGAGATTGATTTAGTTATTTAGCTATTTTAAGGAACTGACTGACAACATTGTAGGGCTGGGACTGGACAGTCTAAAATCCCCAGGGCGGGCCAGCAGGGTGGAAATTCTGGCAAGAGTTGCTGTTAACAGTCTTGAGTCTGAAGGCAGTTTGGAGAACAAATTCCTTCTTCCTTGAGGAAGCTCAGTCCTTTCTTTGAAGGCTTTCAGCTGATCGAATAAGGGCCCTACACACTATGGATGGTAACCTTCTTTATCAAAGTCTACTGATATAAATGTTAAACCACATTTGTAAAATGTCTTCACAGCAATGTCTAGACTGGTATTTGACCAGATAACTGGGCACCATAGCCTAGCCAAGTTGAAGAATTAACCCTTACAATATCTTTGTGACCCTGCAGTAGGGAAGGATTTTTAAACACACACACACACACACACGGAGGCAGAAGCCTTGGTAAATGGTTTGGTTTTTTTTTTTTTTTTTTTTTTGGAAATGGTTTAAACAGGGGGAAATGTATTTTCCTACCTGTGCCTTTCTTCCCGTCATGTGAGATGCCCCCAAGCAGACCAGAATCCATGTTAGATAATATGCCTCTTTGTATTATTACAATTGCTTCCTTGCCAGAGAACTCTTTTCCTCTTTCACTTCTCTTATTCCAGACAAACACCAGGAAACACAGTACTAGAATATAAAAAGAGTGTTTTAATTTAGGTTCCATAAACCTAGATATTAGCTGTGGTCCCACAGTATCCCAAGCCAAAATACCAAACACTGATGGATTTATTGTTGCCCTAATTTAAAACAAGCCTGATTTATTTTTAAAAGTGGAACCTCAAAACAGAACTCAGCAGACATGATATGGAATGTATTATAGGCCTAACCAAAAAACAAAACACTGCTTGGTACAGTGGACTTGAAAATTATCTTGCTATTAATAGATCTCCTGGATGGCTGTGATCGCTTGGATTTGACATGTTCAGGTTTTTGGCAGCTGCTGAGGACTGAAAACAAGACATTCCATACATTATTGCTTAATAAAGAAACTAGGCCATGAAGTAGCCCTTTGGTAATTTTTAAAAAAGATTTTGAAGAGCCCAATTCCATCTTTAATAAGTCCTCGTCGCCAAGCATGTTGCTCAGCAGTCTGATGAGCAGATTCATCCAAAGCTGTGTGAAATGAGAGCAACTCAGGGCGCCCTGTTGCTGTCGTCTCTTCATCTGGGATAGATGCCTCAATGCTGTACACCCTTGGCAGATATTTGCTGAATCGTGACACGTCCCTCTCTTTCCCTTTATATTTTGAGGGCTTGACACTGAGGTAATGATTCAAATGTTTACGTTAAGGACCTCTGAAGAATGTATCTGTTGGGCAGAGAACACCATTTTCAAGAATATAAGGTAACACTGATCTGTTCTGCTAGACTCAAAAGATTTTTAAATGTTTAATTGGAAAATACTTCTGCCCACTGGTCTCTTGGAAAACAAGGTTAAAAAAAGAAAGATTACAAACAAACCAAAAAACCAAACAAGGAGAAGAAGCTGTAGAGGATTTTAGTTCTTTTTTTTTTTTAATTGTGTGTGTGCTTAGTCACTCAGTTGTGTCCAACTCTTTGTGACCCCATGGTCTATAGCCCACCAGGCTCTTCTGTCCATGGGATTCTCCAGGCAAGAATACTGGAGTGGGTTACCATTTCCTACTCCAGGGGATTTTCCCGACCCAGGGATAGAACTCATGTCTCTTGCATCTTCTGCAATGGCCGGCAGATTCTTTACTACTGTGCCACCTGGGAATCCCTTTTTGAGTGTAAGAAAATAGTTCTTTTAGATTGGATTCCTCAGTAGTAGACTCTGAGATGAAGGTTCATAAAAAGCAGTAAGGAAATGGAACTGGAAAGAGAAGAATTGCAAGGAGGAGTCATACTTCAAGTGAAGTCCCTGGAGGGTAACTCAGACCCAGTCCTGGTCTGGGGATAGTGTAAATCCTAATCAGGGGACAAGGGAGCTGGAGTAGTTATAGACCACCCACCTTGCTGTCTTGGCAATCACTGGATCGGAAGTCACTGCACTGTAGATTCCAGGCACTTCTGGATTTACTTGCATAGACAAAGCAGGTTCTTGAAGCCTGAGGACTTTCCTACAACAAAGAGTTGCAGGTCCCAGCTGGAGGGGGTTGAGGAGTGACAGATGTGCATGAAGATGGTGAAGGCCTCTAGGGGATGTGTGCAGACCTCTGACAGCATCTGCCTCACTATTCCATGAGGAGTAGTTTGTCAGGGTCTCTCCACAAATTCAGAGCAGGCCTAAGGATGAAGGGAAGAAGGGGTATGATGTCCATGATGTAAGGTTTGCAGCAAGTCACCATATTCTCTCTGGTGTCCTCACCCCCTGGTTGTCAATAGGAAAGAGATTAAAGATGAGTTTGGTTTGGAGATGAACAAACTCCGTGATCCTTTCCACTGATAGATCCCAAAGCCTGGGAGGTGGTGGACAGCAAGCAGGTCTGAAGAACAGATGCAAAATCAATCCCGTAGGGCAGTGGTCCCCAACCTTTTCTGCACCAGGGACCAATTTCATAGAAGATAATTTTTCCATGGATCATGAATGAGAGGATGGTTACAGGATGATTCAAGCACAGTACATTTATCATATACTTTATTTCTAATCTCATATGCTGCCACTGACCTGACAGGAGGTACTGGTCCATGGCCTGGAGGTTGGGGACCCCTGCTGAAAGGGATACTTGAGTCAAAGACAGGAAAATGGTCTCAAGTCAGGGCATCACTGGGGAGAAGAAGAGGATAGGGAAACAGCTGGCATTGAAATAACCATTCTGTGATTGTATCGCAATTATAAAGCTGTATTGAACAGCATATGTAATAATGCAACAGATGAGTTATTTAAGTAACTCTAATACATACTGGGGGGAAGGCAATGGCACCCCACCCCAGTACTCTTTTTTTTTTTTTCCCCCCCAGTACTCTTGCCTGGAAAATCCAATGGATGGAGTAGCCTGGTGGGCTGCAGTCCATGGGGTCGCTAACAGTCGGACAGACTGAGCGACTTCACTTTCACTTTTCTCTTTCATGCATTGGAGAAGGAAACGGCAACCCACTCCAGTATTCTTGCCTGGAGAATCCCAGGGATGGGGGAGCCTGGTGGTCTGCCGTCTATGGGGTCGCACAGAGTTGGACACGACTGAAGTGACTTAGCAGCAGCAGCAACACATACTGAATGCACTATCCACATTGCAAGTACTCAGTAGCCACATGGGGTTAGCAGCTACTGTATTAGAAAGCATGGCTGTAGAACATTCTATCATCATAGAAAGTTCTGTTGGACGGTGCTGGCCTAGAGCTTACTCAGTGGATCAATGGTCAAGATGTATTGGGCCCCATTCTCATTTCAGACTCTTATTTTCTTCCTTCCCATATTCAGCTTATGAAATTTGCCCCTAAGACTTTGCTGAAAAATTTGGAGGACAATCATATAAAGATGATTTTAAAATTTGATGTCTGAAGTTACCTTTGTTAAATGACTTTTGCCTCCATGGGTCTAACCTGAGTTTTTAGCAGTTACATGTGAACTCAGATTTAGTATACACTGAGCCATTGTAACACCTCAACAACCATGTTCATTTTCATCTTGGGTTGCAGCTTTCCCTGATCTTATCATTTGTATACATTTTAATCTTTACATGGAAAAGAAAGAAAATAGATCTTAAGAGGCAGGAGGCAAGAAGTCGCACCAGAGTAGAAAAAAGGGGTAGAAGCTAACTTGCTCACTCTATCTTTGGTTTCCATTTTCTCATGACCAGGGCTGGGCAGTTCTGCTTAGCTGCTGGGACAAATTCTTCCCAGACCCAGTGACCCACTCTGATTTGGGCGGAGTAGCTCCAACAGTGTGGGATCTGCTGCTTCCACTGCTATCCAGGAGCATTTTTCTTTTTGGTGCAGATTGCTTCCTGGGCCACCATCAGAAATCCATATTTGAGGAGATCCTGTATTATAATTGCACACCCTTTCCCCCAGAGTTGAGTTCCAGAGTATCTTAATTGGGGTACCCCTGAAGAAAACCCTCACACAGAGATTCAAGTGCAAGTACTTTGTTTATGGGGTAACTGCAGGAAATACCAGTAGGGGAGTGGTGGGAAAGAGGAAGGATAAAGAAGGAGGCCTACTAGGATATACTGTCCGGCAAGTCTCCCCATGGGAGCTCTGGGAGCCAAGGCCTCAGGATTATCCGTGAAGGGTGAGAAAACTGGGGTATTCATCCAGCATGTCTCATGAGGAGTGGGTTGAGGGATACTGGAGGAGAGGCAGTTCAGGGCCTATTGCATGCACGAGCTGAGAATGCCCTCAGACAAAGAAATACAGATCCAGACATTAGGGTTGATGTGCAGGGAAATGAGAGTGTGGAAGGATATATGGGCGGGGGGTGGGGGGGAGGAGGACATCTACAGTGTCTGCTGCACACTTATTTTTCATGGACAAAATACACCTGAGACTCTTAGAGTCCAGCCCATCCACGTCCATAGAGGGCTGATGTACTGCCGCAGGGGGGATAATGAATCACTGCCAAATGGAGAAACAAAAGGATCTTTAATGAGCAAATTGACCTCTGGTCAGAACATTCCAGACAGTGGAGAGTGAGGACAGAGCCTTTGGTCTTGAATGCCTCTGGACTGAAAGAGCAGGGAGGCAGCTTTCCCGCTTTCACACTTAAGACAAGGAACAACTTCTTTTAACCACTTGTCAGAGGCTACATGAGCAGCTCTCGCGTTCTTAAATTTTTGAGACAGACTTGCCAAGTGCTTTCTGCTGAGGCTGACGAAGCCAAGCTGGGGCATCTGTGTGCCAGGAATATATGGTTGCATATGTGCCACTGTTTATCTGTTTGCAAAATATGCCATATGTTGACAGCCTGACATATGTTGAGCTATAAGCAAGATTAGTCAGAGAGAAAGAAGAGCCAGAGTGTAAGAAAGAGGGAGAAGAAGAAACAGGGAAACGGATACAAACCCTGGTGACTTTGGCAAGATGGTGAATTCCTCGAGCGTGAGTGGTGTGTCTCGATCACCTTTAATCCCCAGTGCCCACAGGTACGTAGTAGATGCTTAGTTTGTGCATCCTGAGGATGAAAAGAACACATGCAAGGCTCCTAGAACCACATCTTCTGTCATGTATGATGCATGGTAAGTGTAGATTGAGTTAATGCATGAGAGGATGCTTAGAGCTATCAAGACTTGCAGTTTCTCTCACTCTTTTACACAGTAAAACTGATCCTTGGATGTTGGAGCTGGTGCCTGTGTCCCAAGGAGTTATCCTACATCCTCTCTGCTGCACTGCTCTGGTATCTGGACCCGTGTGTTCCTGCTGCAGTTGTCCCTGGTGCCCCCGGGCTTCTCACGGCAAGCCAAAGCCCTGTGCAACTGGGAAGTTTACAGGCTGGTGACATACAAAATGATAAAACTCCTGGAAGAAAACAAAGAGAAAAGGCTTCATGACATTGGATTTGGTAATGATTTCTTGGACATAACACCACAAGCACAGGCAGCAAAAGCAAAAATGGACAGCCTGGACAGCATAAAACTTCACAACTGTCGTTCATCAAAGGACGTAACCAACAAAGTGAAAAGGCAACCTGCAGAATAAGAGAAAACAGTGCGAATCATATATTTGATAAAGAGTTAATATCCAGAATATATAAAGAACTCCTACAACTCAAAAAAAAAAATCAAATATCCCAATTAGAAAATGGGTGAAGAACTTGAATAGACATTTCTCCAAAGATGATATACAGACAGACAACAAGCATATGAAAAGATGCTCAGCATCACTAATCATCAGAGCAATTGCAAATCTAAATCACAGTGAGATATCCCCTCACACCCATTAGGATAGCTGCTATCTAAAAACCAGAAAATACAGATGTTGCTGGGGAGGTGGAGAAGTTGGAACGCTTGTGCACTGTTAGTGGGAATGTAAAACAATGTAACCACTATGGAAAATATGGTGGAGGGCCCTCCAAAAATTAAAGATAGAGCCACCATATGATCCAGAAATTGCACTAGTAAATGTGTGACCAAAAGAATGGAAACCAAAGTCTCAAAGAGATAGCCATGTCCAGTGCTCTCCATTCCTAAGTGGAGAAACTGAATCCAGAGGTCTCATGGGCCAGTGAATACAAAGTCAGGAGAACACCCAAATTACTGACTCCAGCCCCAGTTTGTGCTTGGCTTCCATTTCTCACAGGCCCATAGGCCAGCCCGCCTGCATCCTGTCTTGTGCCTTGTCTTCTCCCATCCAACCTTCCAGGCCCTTAGGCTCCCGTCCTCCCTGATGCATATCGTGCTCCAGCTGAGCTCCTGCCCCCTCTCTTCCCCAGGCATGACCTTGCCTCCATTTCCTCTGGGCCTTTGTCCCCTTTGTTTCCTTCCCTTCTAATCTGTCAAAATTCCAACCATCTTCTGGGTCAGTCCAAATAGCACTTCAGCATGCAGCCTTCCCTAGAATACCAGGCTGGAAGGAATTTCTCCATCATCTGTATTTCTATGACACTCTGTAGTCCAGTCAGACCATCCATTAGTTCTGCCTTGTATGATGGTAGTTCACGCTAATTTTTCTCTATAAGTTACAGTCCACTTGCATGCAGACATCTTTAGAAGCTTCAAGATAGTAATAATTGTTACTGTTCAGTTGCTGTGTCCTGTCTGACTCTTTGCAATCTCCTGGGCTGCCACATACCAGGCTTCCCTGTCCTTCACTATCTCCTGGAGTTTGCTCAAACTTATGTGCATTGAGTCAGTGATGCCATCCAACCATCTCATCCTCTGTCATCCCCTTCTCCTGCTTTCAGTGTTTCCCAGCATCAGGGTCTTTTCCACTGAGTCAGCTCTTTGCATCAGGTGGCCAAAGTATTGGACCCTCAGCATTGGTACTTTCAATGAATATTCAGGATTGATTTCCTTTAGGATTGACTGATTTAATCCCCTTGCAGTCCAAGGGACTCTCAAGACTCTGCTCCAGCACCATAGTTCGAAAGCATCAATTCTTTGGTGCTCAGCCTTCTTTATGATCCAACTCTCACATTCATGCATGACTGCTAGAAAAACCATAGCTTTGACTATACAGACCTTTGTTGGCAAAGTGATGTCTTTGCTTTTGAATATGCTGTGTAGGTTTGTCATAGCTTTTCTTCCAAGGAGCAAGTGTCTTTTAATTTCATGGCTGTGGTCACCGTCTGCAGTGATTTTGGAGCCCAAGAAAATAAAATCTATCATTGGTTCCACTCTTTCCCCATCTATTTGCCATGCAGTGTTGGGACCAGATGCCATGATCTTAGTTTTTTGAATGTTGAATTTTAAGCCAGCTTTTCCATTCTCCTCTTCACCCTCATCAAGAGGCTCTTTAATTCTTCTTCTCTTTCTGCCACTGGGGTGGTGTCATCTGCATATCTGAGGTTGTTGATACTTCTCTTGGAAATCTTGATTCCAGCTTGTGATTCATCTAGCCTGGCATTTCGCCTGATGTACTCTGCATATAAGTTAAATAAGCAGGGTGACAATATACAGCTTTTACATACTCCTTTCCCAATTTTGAACTAGTCCATTGTACCATGTCCGGTTCCAACTATTGCTTCTTCACCTGCATACAGGGTTCTCAGGAGACAGGTAAGGTGGTCTGGTACTCCCATCTCTTTAAGAATTTTTCCACAGTTTGTTATGATCCACATAGTCAAAGGCTTTAACATAGTCAGTGAAGCAGAAGTAGATATTTTTCTGGCATTCCCTTGCTTTTTCTGTGATTGAATGGATGCTGGCAATTTGGTCTCTGATTCCTCTGCCTTTTCTAAATCCAGCTTGTACATCTGTGACGTTATCAGTTCATGTACTGCTAAAGCCTAGCTTGAAGAATTTTGAGCATTATCTTGCTAGCATGTGAAATGAGTGCAGTTGTACACTAGTTTGAACATTCTTTGACGTTGCCTTTCTTTAGAATGAAAACTGACCTATTCCAGTCCTGTGGCCACTGCTGAGTTTTCCAAATTTGCTGGCATACTGCGTGCAGCATTTCAGCAGCATCATCTTTTAGGATTTTAAATAGCTCAGCTGGAATCCCATCACTTCCACTAGCTTTGTTCATAGTGATGCTTCCTAAGGCCTGTTTGACTTCACACTCCAGGATGTCTGGCTCTAGGTCAGTGACCACACCATCATGGTTATCTGGGTCATTAAGACCTTTTTTGTAGAGTTCTGTGTATTCTTGCCACCTCTTCTGCTTCTGTTAGGTTCTTGCTGTTTCTGTCCTTTGTTGTGCCATCCTTGAATGAAATGTTTATCTTTTAGGATTTTAAATAGCTCAGCTGGAATCCCATCACTTCCACTAGCTTTGTTCATAGTGATGCTTCCTAAGGCCTGTTTGACTTCACACTCCAGGATGTCTGGCTCTAGGTCAGTGACCACACCATCGTGGTTATCTGGGTCATTAAGACCTTTTTTGTAGAGTTCTGTGTATTCTTGCCACCTCTTCTGCTTCTGTTAGGTTCTTGCTGTTTCTGTCCTTTGTTGTGCCATCCTTGAATGAAATGTTTCCTTGGTATCTCCAGTTTTCTTGAAGAGATCTCAGTCTTTCCCATTCTATTGTTTTCCTCTATTTCTTTGCATTGCTCACTTAAGGGTTTCTTATCTCTCCTTGCTCTTCTCTGGGACTCAGTTGGGTATCTTTTCCTTTCTCCTTTGCCTTTCGCGTCTCTTCTCTCAGCTATTTGTAAGGCCTCCTCAGACAACCACAATTGCCTTCTTGCATTTGTTTTTCTTTAGTCACTGCCTCCTGTACAGTGTTATGAACCTCTGTCCATAGTTCTTCAGGCCCTCTGTCTCCCAGATCTAATCTTTGAATCTATTCATTACCTCTACTCTATAGTCATAAGGGATTTGATTTAGGTCATACCTGAATGGCCTAGTGATTTTCCCCACTTCCTTCAATTTAAGCCTGAATGTTGCAATAAGGAGCTGATGATCTGAGCCACAGTCAGCTCCAGGTCTTGTTTTTGCTGACCGTATAGAGCTTCTCCATCTTCAGCTGCAAAGGATATAATCAATCTTATTTCGGTATTGACCATCTGGTGATGTCCACATGTAGTCATCTTTTGTGTTGTTGAAAAAGGGTGTTTGCTATGACCAGTGCATTCTCTTGGCAAAGCTTTGTTAGCCTTTACCCTGTTTCATTTTGTACTCCAAGGCCAAACTTGCCTGTTACTCCAGGTGTTTCTTGACTTCTTCCTTTTGCATTCCAGTCCCCTATGAGGAAAAGGACATGTTTTTTGGTGTTAGTCCTACAAAGTTTTGTAAGGTTTTCATAGAACCATTCAGCTTCTTTGGCATCAGTGGTTGGGGCACAGACTTGGATTACTGTGATGTTGAACGGTTTGCCTTGGAAACAAAATAATCAGTAGCAATTATTGAGTGTTTATGTTAAGCACCACATGAATTGCCTCATGTACTTTTCCCAGTAACTCTATGAAGCAAATATCATCATTAGTCTCATTGTACATGAGGATCCTAAAACACAGAGAAGTTAAGAAACTTCCCTGAGATAACACAGTTGGGGAGTCAATCTCAGAGTTGCTGATGCCATACAAGCTATCATCCATAATGCTACACTTCCTTCTAAGGACTATCTGAAGATTTGGATTTATTTCACTGTTAAAAATGCTGAAAAGGTAATTTTTTTAAAAAGAGGTTCAGTGTTCAAATTTATAAGAACAGTTGTCCTGCCAGAAAGAGCAAAAATGAAGCATAAAATAAAACTTAATAGCTCAGATTTTCTTCAGTAAATAGTTAAATGAGCTTCATCAGATTACTTAAAATTTTAACATTCTCCTCTCCCCATCTAAAGAATAATGTGTAAGTCCTCATCCTCACTGCAAAATGATTTTATTAAGTGTCATGTTATTTATGAAACCTTTATAATCTAAGGGAAGATAGAGAAAAAATATGAGTCTATTAGTTAGCTTAAATTTTGTGAGACCTCTTATGGCCTCAGAAGGGGAGGAATCAGCTCAGAAGTCTGTCACTCTTGGGTGGATGTAGGCTTATTAGGCTTTATTTCTTATCACTTCAAGTTGACCATAGCCAGCTACAACAGTGTCAGTTCTGTGGGAGCCTAAAGGCTAGTATAGCACTCCTTTCCTCCTCAAACTCCTAATCTACCAGCTCACTGAAGAGATTTTAAGTGCAAGGATATATAGGCAACCACTCCTCAAAGCCCAGCCTTGTAAAGTATTTGGCCTGAAAGAAAAGAAACTCAAGGAGTTAGATCCCAGTTGTCCAGAGTTACTATTATATTTTTCTTGAAGGAATGACAAAGTGGTGGGTTGGAAGTGGGATACAGCCTCGTGTTTACCTGAGAGGCTGTGTGGCGAAGTTCTAAAGCAGGATACCCTCCAGCCATTTAATAGTTGGATGATACTTGCTTAGCTCTCCAGACTTGTGACAGTGCAGTTTCCTCCTGTGTCAAATGGGGAGAATGATACTCATCTTAAAAGGTGATTAGGACTGAAAAGCACAGTTCAGCTTCCCAAACTTGAGCCATGTGCATATATCACTGTATCAGTCAGGGCAACTTGGAGGAAGGTTTAGTAAAAGGATCTGTTACAAAAGCATGGGAAGGCTCAAAGAAAGCAGCTAAGGGACAGTGCAAGGACCCAGGACTAGCAGTTGTGGGGAGCTCGGATCATGCCATCTTGAAGAAGGCAAGAGAGGCAAACGTGGAGTGTTTAGGAAAGGCTACAAGACTGGGGCTCAGGCAGCCTGCAGTGACACCCATGGGAAAGCAAGCAGGAGACTGAAGCAGTCACAAGCCTCACTCTTCTCCACCACCCCCGTCTCCTGCTGGGACTCCCCATCGGCTGAACCCAGCTAGAAGCAAGGGAGCCCACCAGCCTTTCGGGAGGAGGACTGAGGAGAATGGGTGGATGGGGCACAGCAAATGGAACCCCGGCTGCTCACCGCCTCTATCATCATTTTTCCCATTTCCCTTTTCAGCACAACCCTCTTTCCCCCTTTAACAACTCCCTCTTAGTAACTGAAATACAGTTACTTTAAAAAGGTGACTTTTACATTTCATCCTAAGCAGAGATACCTGTGAAATCACACATTGAATGTGCTGGGTTTTTCTCGGTTACATATACGTTGGAGAGCTCTGCCACAATTCAGTACTTGAAATATGTAAAGATTCAGTAAAGTCACAGATGAGTCTGCAGCGGAGCACATTGTGCACATTGAAAGTAGCTTTTAAAAACATATCAATGTATGCCAAAACCAATACAGTACTGTAAAGTAAAATAAAAATTAATAAATAAATAAAATAAAATAAAATAAAATAAAAAAAAGAAAGTAAAAAAAAAACCCATATATTACTATTAACAATGCACTCTTTTTCCCAATATATTTTCTAATTGGAGATGGCTATTTTATAGAAAAGATGATAGAATTTTGTATATATTTTTTATAAATGGCCCACCATAATGAATTTGATTCTGGCCCATTGGTTTTTCATTAGATTCTTTTGGTTTCTCAGGGCAAACAAGTAAATTATCTGGGAATGTTGATAAGTTTTTCCACTTTTTACTATTTAAGGTCTTACCATAGTGGCTAGAACCTACAGGGCAGTGTTCAATGACTGTGAATAATAATGGTGATATTAGGACTTTGTTTCTTCCTTGCTGTAATGAAATGCTTCTAATTCTTGTGTCACCTGTTTGGTAAGATTAGACATGATGTTGGCTATTGGCTTATGAGAGAGATTCTTTATCTTGTTAAGGAAGTGTCCATATAGTCTTAGTTGACTAAGGATTATTATTAATATCAAGAATGGGCATTATGTCTTAAGAAATACTTCTTAAATGTCTGTTGAGACTTTAGAATCCTAGAATAAATTCTGCTGGATTCAGTTCAGTTCAGTTCAGTCGCTCAGTCGTGTCCGACTCTTTGCAACCCCATGAATCATAGCATGCCAGGCCTCCCTGTCCATCACCAACTCCCAGAGTTCACTCAAACTCACGTCCATCAAGTCGGTGATGCCATCCAACCATCTCATCCTCTGTCGTCCCCTTCTCTTCCTACCCCCAATCCCTCCCAGCATCAGAGTCTTTTCCAATGAGTCGACTCTTCACATGAGGTGGCCAAAGTATTGGGAGTTCAGCTTCAGCATCAGTCCTTCCAATGAACACCCAGGACTGATTTCCTTTAGGATGGACTGGTTGGATCTCCTTGCAGTCCAAGGGACTCTGAAGAAGTCTTCTCCAACACCACATTTCAAAAGCATCAATTCTTCAGCGCTCAGCCTTCTTCACAGTCCAACTCTCACATCCATACATGACCACTAGAAAAACCATAGCCTTGACTAGATGGACCTTTGTTGGAAAAGTAATATCTTTACTTTTCAATATGCTATCTAGGTTGGTCATAACTTTCCTTCCAAGGAGTAAGTTTTTTTTTAATTTCATGGCTGCTATCACCATCTGCAGTGATTTTGGAGCCCAGAAAAATAAAGTCTGACACTGTTTCCACTGTTTCCCCATCTATTTCCCATGCAGTGATGGGACCAGATGCCATGATCTTCGTTTTCTGAATGTTGAGCTTTAAGCCAACTTTTTCACTCTCCTCTTTCACTTTCATCAACAGGCTTTTTAGTTCCTCTTTACTTTCTACCATAAGGATGGTGTCATCTGCATATCTGAGGTTACTGATATTTCCCCCGGCAATCTTGATTCCAGCTTGTGTTTCTTCCAGCCCAGTGTTTCTCATGATGTACTCTGCATAGAAGTAAGCAGGGTGACAATATACAGCCTTGATGTACTCCTTTTCCTATTTGGAACCAGGCTGTTGTTCCATGTCCAGTTCTAACTGTTGCTTCCTGACCTGCATATAGGTTTCTCAAGAGGCAGATCAGGTGGCCTGGTATTCCCATCTCTTTCAGAATTTTCCACAGTTTATTGTGATCCACACAGTCAAAGGCTTTGGCATAGTCAACAAAGCAGAAATAGATGTTTTTCTGGAACTCTCTTGCTTTTTCCATGATCCAGCGAATGTTAGCAATTTGATCTCTGGTTTCTCTGCCTTTTCTAAAACCAGCCTGAACATCTGGAAGTTCGTGGTCCACATATTTGCTGGATTAAGATGTTTAATTATTTTAGTATATTGCTCTACAGTTTTTTTTCTAGAAGAGTTCCATCTTAGTGGGACTAAAGGAGGATTTATATGCCTAAAATCATTTTCTGTATTTTGAGGAACTAAACAAAGTGCATATAATTAAAATTTTTTTCTGATAAAGAAAAATATGTAAAATTGTATATTATTCATATAATGATTTTTAAAAGAATATTGTATGAGAAGTAATTATACTTGTAGGCTCCAAACAAAATGGGAGCATTCCCCAATAGTCTGTAAGTCACTGAGTCTCCCTTTACCTCCAGTACTTTAGCAGTTTCTCAAAGGATATAGAGACTGAAAAGTTGGAAGATTCTGGGTATTCAGTATGAATACCCAGCTGAATATTCAAGATAGAATTCCTAGCAGAGATGAACTGAGCCTTTGCAGATCTGCCCCTGTTTCTGAAACTAGATCCAACATAAGACTTTTGTCTTTACTTAGGAGAGGTAAATTTAGCCCAGTATGAGCAAGCACAGCTAACTAAACAAGTGAGAAGCCAAAATATAAGAAAGTTAAGCATATGTCGTAACATATGTGGCATGGGGGGAACACTCTAGACTTGTAATCTGCATAAATCCTGGCCACCCTGATGTCCATCTCAGCTCAGTGCTACATCCACAGGAAACAACACTCCAGCAACCCAAAATAACTAAAAAGCTATTTAAATTTTTTGTGTCATATCAACAAAACGTAAAGAAGGACTCACATTTGTAGCACACAGCCATCTTCTTCCCTTATCTTTCTCCCCAAAACTCCATTTCCTTTCAGCTCAAAATTTGCTCCTCTTTTTCCCAGCATCTCTCTCCCAGTGTCCCTCAGCTTTCTCTCCAATTCAGTCTGACCTGGCCTTTGTCCTCTCTCCTCTTCTAGATCCATTCTTTACTTTGCCCTTCTCATTGTGAAGCAGTCAAGTTCTTTTTGGTTCCGTGCCTCACCCATTGCCCAGATCTGCACATTAAGGCCCAAGAACTATCAGGCAAAGGCAAACCTTTTAGTGGGCAGGATTTTCATTGTGTTTTGTTTTCCTCTCACACACAAAGAAACAAAATTCCCAAGCATTTCCCCAAAGCTCTGCTTTCCTGGGACTTTCATTTTCCTTTCCCAGTGAATAGTTCACCATGTTCTAATCTAATCTCCCTACCCCCACTAATTTGATGACAGAACTAATAAACAACAAAGATGTCAAGAGCAGGGAGACAGAGAGACCTGGGTAGCCCAGGACCTGGGAAAGGAACTCTGTGAGTAATGGAGGGTTGGGTCTGTTGGCAAAATTATGGTCACAAAAAGCGCCGTCTCTTCTACTTGGCCTGGTTCCTCTGAAGCTGAAATTTCCCCAAAAGTATTATTAAGGCCTCAAGAAAGAGGTACAGGAGGAACAAGGCGGCATTAAGCTGTCTTTCTGTTTCTTAAAGCTGGAGGGTTTTCCACGGCTGAGATGCAGGGAGATAGAGGAGGAGGGTTGGTCCTCCCAGCCTTGGGCAGTCCGGCCCTTGCCCTCTGCCACCAGCTACGTCTCTAAAGCCCAGACACCCCCTCCAGCAGAGTGACGAGCCTATTTTTTAAAGACCAGGCATACTCTGAATGAATAATGACTTCTCTTTTGCTCTACCCAGTGCCAATCAATGACTCATCAACCATTTTCTAAATGACTATGTTTTCATTCCCCAGTTTCCTTCACACTGCGATATTAGAGAAGATTAAATGCAGCCCCTAGTTGCCTCTGCTTTTCTATGTCGTGTTTTAGAGATGGTAATGCCCCCAAAATAGAAGTGTTTCATTGAATGCTGATCATTTAGTGACAAGTGAAAACACGGATACACCCCCCACACACACACACACACCCACACACCCTGCGGCATTAGGGAAAGCGCTGTAGGACTTCCAGGAGGACATTAGGTGAAAGAGAAGGAAGTGAAGTCTTGGACTATGAAAAATGTGATATCTCAACGGGAACCCATCCCCTGCCCCCCACATCACTCCCTGATTTCGGGCCACAGCCCTTTATCACAGACCCCAGCTACACGTTGTCCAGCCACCTTCTACTCCCTGCTATTCTCTGCCCAGTGTTTATTTTCCTTTATGAGCTCTTCTGCTTTCCCCCTCCACCCTGGCACCTTTTATTACCCCCTGATAGTACCTTTTCTAGTTCCCTGTGGTCCTGTTAGCACCCTTCCCCCAGGAAAACTCTGCTTCTTTGCCAGCGTGTTCTCTGCTTATTCCTATATGTGGCTGTTTTCAAAATGAGGCTTGTCTGTCACCCCAAGAGTGAAGAGAGTGTTTGGATGATGAATATAAACCCATTATCATTTCTGAGATAAACTCAGCCTGTCCTGCTGCCCACGGGCTGTGGTCTTCTCTTTACACACACACACAAATGTCAAAAAAAACCCAATACAAGTTTCTCCACTATCTGAAAGTAGAGTGTTCCTATGAAAACTTTCAGGAAGCGATGACCTTCAAACACACCTTGCTAAGGGGTGCACCCAATAAATCGAGGTAAAGCCCAGGTGTTCCCAGACCTGGGTGAAAGCATGACCACTGGCTGCTGAGATACTGAGCACAGGTCCCAAGGAGGAGTGTGGCAGCGACCCTCTCACCTCTGGGGGTGCTTGCTGTCTCTGTAACCTGCTCCTTGCAAAACAAACGCTGAGCACTATTTCCCCCTTTTGCCTTTTCTTGTGAAAGTGAGAATCTCTTTGGATTTCTTTTGGTTAGGGAACACAGGTGTGAATGTATGTCTTTTGTAAAAGCAAAGTGGCCTAAGGCGAACTTCCTAAAGCGGGGCGTGGTAGGGGGGAAGTAAGGTGCCTTCTCTGTGGCCTGGGTGCTCTGTGGATTATGTCAGCATGGTTCCCTTGTGCAGAGACTTCCAGCTAGGTTTAAATTATTGAGAGTTCTGGAAGTAGATCAGAAGGTGGGAGGACCGTGAGGTCCCGACGTTGATTCTGCTCAGTCACCTCTTTGGGCTGACTGTCCCTTGACCTAAGGTCACTGCTTCTTTTAGGGAAGCCTGTGTGACCGTCTCCTCCAGGTAACTTCTCTCCCCTCATCCCTGTAAGCCTGGGGATAGTAAAAGCTCTGCTGCCTCTTGCTCTGAGTTCCTGCATTTTCCCACCCACTGCCATTGGCCCTGCCCTCTGTGAAAGAACCCTCTACAAATCATCCTCATTGGAATATCCCGTCTGTTTCCTGTTGGGACCCTGACTGGCCCTATCCTCTCTTCTCCATTTCCATCCCACCTCTTGGCCCTGTTTTGCTCTGATTTTTCTCTCGCCTCCTGCAGCATCTTCTGCCCTCCTCAGGCAGTGGTCTGAGTGCGAGTTATATGAACATCAGTTGGCCAGCATACACTTGCTAGAAAGGAAGGCTAAGGACTGATTTGGAGCTGGATTATTGACTGTGTCCTCAAACCCTCCGCATTATAATCTACTTGTGCTAAGCCTGCGGGGCTTCTTCCTCTGTGAACCATTCTAGGATCATTTAAGGCCACAAGATATCTATAGCAACCGAATCTCAATAGTCATAATCATCATAACCATCATCATGGCTGCCAATTGCTGATTGCCAACTCTGAACCAGGCACTGTGCCTGGTGTTCTGCCTCTGTACATCAAATGGAAGTTTCCATCTCACTCTTCAGGGTTGCCTCCCCATGGTATATGGGAAAGGGATGGATTGATTCCCAGCCCCCTCTCAAGTTGTCCACCCCTATCACTCCACTTCTCTGTGTATTACTGTGAACTCCACCAGGAGGCATTACAAACATTCCCAAGGATAGATGTCCGGCTCTGAGACGGACCTTCCTCTTGGTAAGTTGCTGTTCTCTCTGCAAGGATCCCTGGGAGCTTTAGGAAGTAATTGGGAGTCCCAGCTCTCACATTCCTCCCTTGCACAGGCACACCCTTATGTGGGGCTCTCAGTCTGTGCTCAAGGTTGGAGGAGCAGCAAAGAGGGAACAAACGTATGTGAAGGAAAGACCGGAACCTCAGAAACACATGAGAAGTTGAAGTTTTCTTGGAGAGGGTAAAAACACTTAGAGGAAGACCTCATGAGGTTCCTCAGCTAGCACCCTTGCCCTCTCTGTGGAGTACCGTCCTTCCACATGCACCTCCCGCCTTTTGGAAATGTTTATCCACTGGAGCTATTCTCACCCAGGATATGTTCCTTTCTCCAAGCAGGACCTTTCCCCCAGCATGAGTCAGTCAAGCACTGATGTTCTGTCCACCAGTCCTCCAGAGCTGCCCCCCAGGAGAGAGACATGCATGTGTTTACTCTTCAGGTTATCCAACAGTAGATGTGGATCTTGTTTCTCTCTTTCACTACTGCTCCCCACTCCCCCGCGTGTGGCTGCAGGCTCTTTAGTGGCCTCACCATTAGCCATATGAAGACCCAGCCCAGGTCTGGAAATGACCTCTTGTGAGAATCATTGCATTTCTCAGCTAGGGTTCCGCCTCTGCCCTGAACTCTGTCTGAGATGGCAGTTGCTTTCATTGCCCCAGTTTCATATACTTTAGCTCTAGACCCTTACAACCTTCTGGGTTGGCTATGGTTCTTCTTTCACATTCTGCCCTAAGTGAATGACGCTCAATCTTGGGACCTAGGAATTGGCCTTCTTCTCTTTCTCTCTCACCCTTCTATCATGTCCATCACCAAGTCCTGGAGATATTATCTCCTTGACTTTTTCTTATTGGCTTCCCTGAGATCTCAGATGGTAAGGAATCTGCCTGCAATGCAGGAGACCCAGGTTCAATCCCTGGGTCGGGAGGATCAGGAAATGGAAACCCACTCCAGTATTCTTACCTGAGAAATCCCATGGGCAGAGGAGCCTGGTGGGCTGCAGTCCATGGGGTTGCAAAGAGTCAGACACGGCTGAGCGATTGAACCACATGTACCTCTCTCCTTTCCCCACCTTCTCCACCCCTCCTCCTACTGCCTTCATGTTGACTGCCAGACCCTCTGGTTATCTTCCCACCCTTTTTATGATGTTGCTCTTTCATTTTCACTCCCTTATCTATAAGCTCCACAAGGGCAGGGAGTCTGTCCATTGAATTCACGGCTGTACCTCTGGTACCCTGCCTGGTGTCCGGCAGATAGCAGGCCCTCAATACTCACTTGCTGAATGAATAAATAAATTATTGAGTCTAATTCACTTATCTTGGAGGCTGTAGAGATAAAGTCCCTAGCACTTTCTTGCATACAACAAGCTGCAAAGGAATACCTATTGGATAAATGAATATTTCTTTTGCTCAAGGTCACAGAGCTAATTAGTGACAGTACTTAAGTCAAATCTTGTAACTCCAGTTGATTCTTAGCCTTGGTTGAATCTTAGAAATATCTAGGGGGTTTAAACAATTCTCATGCCCAGGCTGCACCCTGGACCATTTAAACCAGACCTTCTTGGTGGAGTTGGTGATAGGAAGCCAGGTAGCAATCATTTTCAAAGCTTCCTAGGTGATTCCAACGTACAGACAAGGTTGAGAACCACATAAAACCCTGAAGTAGACCCAAGGTAACCCCCTGTTTCTCATCCTGCATCTTATAGAACATTTTTGAGAAGAATCGAAAACCTTACCGAGTGGATTGAACCCTGGCATCACATGTGAAGAAATAGTGGTAGCCGGGGGAGAAGGGGAGCACACCCTCATGTTGGCTTGGAATCCCACCATGGTAAGAAGCAGTGTGTACTCATTTTCAGAAGTGTATCCTGAAGACAGAGAAGTGGTCTTGTAAGGTGGGTGGAGGTACTGGAAGAAGTAGTGGGGATGTGTTTGGGACTGTTTACCTTCTGGGAAGCTGCTGCCTAAAAATCCTCTTAGACCACAGAAGAGTAACTCCAGAGAGTTAGTCCAGTTCAGTTTAGTTGCTCAGTTGTGTCCCACACTTGCCTTGAGAACCCCAGGGTTAGGGAGGATCCTTTTGTTTGCTCATTTGAAATGGGCAAACCTCCAGGCATGTTTGCAAAGGAAATCAGTTTAGACAGTTATGGAGAAAAGGCTAGAGGAGTCATTTCCTCCTTGGAAAACATCATACTGGAGATAGCAGTATTTGGCGGTTCATATCACCCCCAAATCACCAAGCTCTTTTGTTGAGGTTTATTTTCAGAACTGTTGTATGTAAAGATGAGAATTATGACTTGAAAGAGAAGCAAGAAAAGAAAGGATGAGTAGCTTACCCAAGGAATGTCGTTGAAGTCACTGAGAGAGTGCTGTTTTCTGAGATTCTGATTCTGAGTCCCAGGCTCCACCCTTTGGATCCTACCCTAAGCATGGAGGGCTAACTTCATACCAGTTGAACTCCTCACAGTGACAACTTTTTAGACTCATTACAGGAGTTCTTAAAATGTGAGGAAAGAGGAAAGTAAACCACCCTTCAATAGGAAAGATTTGAATTTGCTTTTGTTTATTTACAACATATATAATAAATAGATGTCAACATTGATATATAAAGAACTCATATAAAGTATTAAGTTTGGTTTTATAACTCAGTATAATGTTTAATCAAAATGCTATCTTTAAAAAATAGATCCAAACCTCTATTTACAAAAAATCACCCAGGGGGATTTTGCAGAGTTTTGGCAGCGCATGGGCAGACCTGTCAATTAGTTCTAGGTTTTAGCCTCTCGGCTGGCATCTGTGGGAGAAAGAGACGAAGGAGGAAAAAAGGTCATATGAGTTTCAGGGCTTTAATAAGACAGAATCCCATGTTTTGGGTGAGAAAAAAACACAGCAGTTATTATAAAGTTGCTGAGTGAGCTTCTCCAAATGGAAACGCACTTTGGGTGTCTTATCTTTCAGATCACAGCTCTCTCTGGTCATCTCCATTTGTGCACTGCTTTGTGCTTGTGGTCTAGACTCTGTCTACACTGTGCATGCATTTCATGGGCTTTAACACTGAAGACATAAAGCAGCATGGGACAGCTCAGCTTGGATTACTATTGAACACCAGTGGTTGGAAACATGTAGTCTTAGAATTGAAAGGGTCATTTAGTTCATTTCCTTCCCTCTAAATATCTGAATGTTTAAACACCAGATGTTGAGATGAGAGACATTCTAATATAGTGCTAAAGCTGGAGATTCCATAAACTCAGCTCAGAGTTTTTCCAGTCAAGAGACTTGTTCATCTCACATCTTGTGTACTTTTTTCCTTGAGTAAGTCCATTACTACTTGTTCCAAAAACTATAGTATGACAAGACAGGTTCTAGGAGAGAGGAAGGCTCCATGAGTTGTGGAAGTTGTCCTGTGTTTAAGTACATAAGGACTGCTATCTGAGTACCTACTAATATAATGGCTGATAAATCAAGGGCCCCAGGCATGCTATAGCTCCCAGATCAACTTAGAACAGGACAGTCACAGTTATTCAGATCATGTGCAACCCCAGAGATCAACTTGTTTTAGTATTTCCATCTTATGGATACTTCAACCACTTTGAAAATGACCTGCCATCTTTTCAGTCCCTTGATGTGGGGTGGGAGGTGGGAGGGGGGTTCATGTTTGGGAGTTCGTGTACACTCGTGGCAGATTCATGTCAATGTATGCCAAAACCAATAGAGTACTACAAAGTAAAATAAAATAAAATAAAAATAAAAAAGAGGATGAGAAGAAAAACTACAGACAATGAGAAAATATTGGGAAAGCATATATCCAGCAGAGGACACTTTCAAAACTCAATGGTAAGGCTCTGGTGAGAAAAGGGGCAAAAGGTATGAAGACATTTCACCAAAGAGGATGTACAAATGGTAAGTATGCTCATTCAAAAATGTGCAATGCTAATTAACCCATGATTAGGCATCAATACATATATATCAGAATGACTAAAATTAAAAAAAATAGCTAATGCTGGCAGGGACAAGGAGAAAACAGATCACTCACACATCACTGGCAGACTATAAAATGGTGAGACCTTTCTGAAAAAAACCGGCAGTCTTTTAAAACCAACAAGGGAAACTAGTGTACAATTCACTAAGTGTGCTCCTGGCATATATCCCAGGGAAATAAAAACTTAGGTTCACACGAAAACCTATGAGTGAATGTGCACAGTAGTTTAACTCATGAAAACAACAGCTGGAAACAATCCAGATATACTGTAAAGACTGAATTTTTCCACAAACCAAGGTATATCTTTGCTATAGAATAGCAGTCAGAGACGAAAAGGAATGGATGTGGATACACAGAACCACGTGGTTGACTCTCTGGAGAGTTAAGCTGATTTTTTGAAAAGTATTAATCTTTTTGTGGCTGAGTGTATATATATATATATACACCACATCTTTTTCCATTCATCTGTTGATGGTCCCTAAAGTTGCTTATACGTATTGGCTATTGTAAATAGTGCTGCAATAAACATTGGGGTGCATGTATCTTTGTGAATTAGAATATTTGTGTTTTCCAGATATATAGCCAGGGGTTGGATTGCTGGATCAAAAGGTGATATAAAGGAACTTATTTACAAAACATAAATAGACTCACAGATATAGGAAACAAACAATGGTTACAGAAAGGGAAAAGGTAGGGGAGGGACAGATTAAGTATTTGGGATTAAGAGATATACACTACTGTATACAAAACAAACAACAATGACCTATTGTACAGCCCAGAGAACTATACTCAATATCTTGTAATAACCTATAATGGAAAAGAATATATATATGTAATATACATGTATGTATATATGAATCACTTTGCTGTACACTTGAAATTCTGTAAATCAACTATACTCCAGTAAAAAATAATAACTGTTTTGAAAGTGCCAGTCTCAAAAGGTTACATAGTCTATTATTTCATTTATATGACACACTTCAAATGAAAAATTATAGAAATGGAAAACAGACTCCTGGTTTCCTGAGGTTAAGGAAGAGTTGGGGTGTGAGGGAAGTAGGTGAGGCTAATAAAGTGCATCATGAGGGTCCTTTTGATGCTAGAATGCTTTGTATCCTGACTGTGCCAGTGGTAATATCCTGGCTGACATATTGTACCATAGATCTGCTTCTGCTGCTGCTAAGTCACTTCAGTCATGTCCGACTCTGTGTGACCCCATAGACAGTAGCCCACCAGGCTCCCCCGTCCCTGGGATTCTCCAGGCAAGAACAATGGAATGGGTCCGTAGATCTGTAAGATGTTACTATTGGAGGAAACTGGAAAAAGAGTGCAGGGGTCTCTTTGTATTGTTTCTTATAACTTCATGTGAACCTATAATTATCTCAAAATAAAAATTCTAATTTAGTTTTATAAGTTATAGAATTTTCTACCAGAATACAATTTATTTAGTAAGGTTACACATCAGTTTGATCTCTAAAAATCAGTGGCTTAAATCTTTAAATTTCTTATACATGATGATTTTTTTAAAGCACTGAAAGTATAAAATACTACCACTGCCACAACCACTATCACTAGTAATCATCTCATCGTCATCATCACCAGTGTCCAACCACCACCATCATCACCATCACCATCATCATATTCATCATCGTCATTGTTAAAGGCAGTTGCTAATTAGTAAGTATCGAAAGGTCAGAGTTATCTGAAGTTGGGCTTCACATGTTTGATAAAAAGTAACTTTCCTTACATGGACATATTTAGGCAGAGATTAGGAAACTGTCTTTCAGGAAGGTTTTCAAGGATAAATATGCATATATATTACACACACACACATATATATAAATTATAAAGTAAACACTCTCTATTTCTAAGATTGCATAATCATACAAGGGCGACTAACTAAATGTTTGGTAAAGTGCAAAACAGGAAGACTGAGAGAACATGAACAGAACATTCTGTCCACTCAAGTGCACACACCCCTACGAGAGGGTCCCCCTCCACTCTACTGGAGAACCCTAAATGATAGGCGCAGATGTGAGCACTGAAGCAAGCAAGGGATTGTCACCGTCATGCAGTCACTCGTGGCAGAGGTTCCAGTTAGCCCCAGAACCGTCACAGTTGCACTTGTGCTCAAAGGGCAATGCACACAAACAATGAAGACAAGCAGTCATTATCCTGTTGAGGAGCTTAGATAATAAGCAGATCGCAATATCTCTTTTTGCCTTTTCAGCAGTATCAAATTAAATACTTCAAAACAATGCAAAGGGATCTATTCCTCTCAGTGTGTAAAAGCAGATTTTGCAGAAGTACCTACCAACACTAACCTCAAAATTATTCTGGCTTTTTCTTCTTTTAAAAACATACTTTGTCCTCTCTCTTCAAGTGCAAGCTGGGCATAGTGACTTTTTTTCCCCAAAGACCACCATACTGAAAGGGAGGAAAGAAAAGTAACTTTACAGTGCCATGAGGTCAAGTTTACCATCAACAGGGACTGCTCATGTTGAGAAATCATACTGAAAGGGCATTTCACCTCTGTAATCTTCACCTCCCAAATCCATAACCTCATCCTAATCATTAGGAACAAAAAAAATCAGATAAATCCCAACTAAGGGAAGTTCTACAAAACTCCTGATCAGTCCTTCTCAACCCCATCAAGGTCATCAAAGACAAAGAATGTCTGTTCCAGCCAAGAGGAGCTTAAAGAGATGTAACAGGTACATATAAGGTAATGGAGCAGAAAAAGGGAATCGGGGGGAAAACTATAGAGATATGAATAAACTAGACTTTAGTTCAGAATAATGGATCAGGCTGGTCTATTAGGCTTCCCAGGTGGTGCTAAAGATAAAGAACTCACCTATCAATAAAGGAGGCTTAAAAGGTGCAGATTTGATACTCTCGGGTCAGGAAGATCCCCTGGAGGAGGGCGTGGCAACTCCAGGATTTTGCCTGGAGAATCCCGTGGACAGAAAAGGCTGGCGGGCTACAGTCCATAATGTCTCAAAGAGTCGGACACTACTGAAGCAACTGAGCACACACACATGCACATTGTTCTATTATTTGCATCAAATAGACCATATTAATGTAAGCTGTAAATAGCAGAAGAATGTGGGTACATGGGACCTCTCTGTACTATTTTTGAAATTTTCCTGTAAACCTAAAAGTATCTTAAAAATAAATTTCATTCAAAAATTTAATCGAGCCCACAGATCAACAAATTCCAAAGGTCTCATAGAAAAAGCAGAATGTATGATTCCATGTTTCCTCATGCGCAAGATGTGAACAATATCTCCTACTTTGTCTTGTCTAGTTTAAGTCCATAGGAAATATTCCAAGTAATGCAGTTTGTGGAGCGCTTTGTAATAAAACAGATGTCCACTGAAAGGTGGCTAAAGACCCCAAAGACCATTCAGTATATGCATCTTAATACTCTGTTCAAGTGTTTGTGCAAACTTCAGACTTCGGTGTGCCTCACATCCATTGGGTTTTATTCTTTTGTGCACTCCCAGCTTCAAGAGGATGGGGAACACGTGTACACCTTGTGGTGGATTCATGTTGATGTATGCCAAAACTAATACAATACTGTAAAGTAATTAGCCTCCAATTAAAATAAGTAAATTTATATTTTAAAAAGTGTATCATTGAGAATGAAGGCCAGTAGAACTAGAAAGCGTTTTCTAGGCAGTGCCATGCGCTAACTGTCAGTTCTCTCCCATTGGAGGGGTGGGGTTCTCCACTCCAGAAGTCCTGCGCACATGCGTCTCTCCAGGGCGTTCTCCCCCAAGTGTCCTCAGGCAAGCAGGTTGGATTTTGGAAGAGTGACAGGAAGTACTATGTCATGTGCAAACAGTTCCTCATCTCACTAAGTGACCCCCTTGGTGGAGGTGGGAGGGGGGTTCATGTTTGGGAGTTCGTGTACACTCGTGGCAGATTCATGTCAATGTATGCCAAAACCAATAGAGTACTATAAAGTAAAATAAATTAAAAAAATAAATAAATAAAATAAAATGTTAAAAAGTCATTTTATCTTTTTTTGTGTAGTGAATGATGAAATATCTGAGTTTAAGCAAATAGTGTTTAATATGGGATTAACAGATAATTCAAACTCATACTAGGAAATTCATCTTAATGCAATTTTAACACTTCAAAAAGCTATAAAGATAAATTTTGATATTTTTCTACTTGACAGGTGACATAATTGATTTACTTTTAAGTTGTTTATATAAAAATGTCAACAAATTCATTTTAAATTGCCATATTATTTCCTATGTGGTCTTAGACTGAATGTATATTAAAGTTTAGTGCAAATTTATGTTCAAGCATCAAAATAGACAAAAACTATTTTCATGACATAATGTTAATAATTCTTTCATTTTTTGCTTTTTATTGACACATTGGGGAGTTTTTTTTAGGGGGGGAGTTTTAAAAATAATATGTAATGGTACTTGGAGTTAAGGTCGTTGGGAAGTGATATGGTTAACCTGAAGTCATGAGGGTGGAGCCCCCATGATGGAAATCAACCCTGAATGTTCATTGGAAGGACTGAAGCTGAAGCTCCAATCCTTTGGCCACCTGATGCAAAGAACTGACTCAGCTGGGAAAGACTGAAGGCAAAAGGAGAAGAGGGCGGCAGAGGATGAAATGGTTGGATGACATCGCTGATGCAATAGACATGAACTTGGGCTAACTTCAGGAGATGGTGAGGGACAGGGAGGCCTGGTGTGGTGCAGTCCATCGGGTCACAAAGAGTCGGACACAACTGAGTGACTGAACAACAACAAAGGAAGAGAAGGGCTTCCCTGGTGGCTCAGATGGTAAAGAATCTGCTTGCAATGCAGAAGACCCGGGTTTCATCCCTGAATCGGGAAGATCCCCTGGAGAAGGGAATGGCTACCCACTCCAGTAGGAAGAGAAAGAGACCAAATAGCCCTTTTCTCTCCACCATATGAGGACACACTTAGAAGGCAGCCTACAGATCAGGAAAAGGTTCGTCACCAGAACCCAACCATGCTTGCACCCTTATCTCAGACTCTCAGCCTCCAGAACTGTGAGAAATACATTTCTGTTGTTCAAATCCCCCAGCCTTTAGTATTTTGTTATGGAAGCCTGAGCAGACCAAGACAAAATATGAAATTTTTGGTGCTATTGTTTATAACAAATCACAGTATGGATAGTATTTGTTCCCAACAAATGCAAAATGGGTATAATTGTCATGATACTGTTAACATTAATTTCTGAGGTACCAGCCGCATACTAATGTGTACCTAAGATATGAAATCAGTTGAATACTGATCTAGAGGAGATTTTCATAACTTTTCTTGTTTTTATACTTTTCATGACATTCTTCAGGATTCAGAAGCTTTATGCATCTTATCTGCTGATCAGTTGAAGGTGAAAGATTAATGACTTGTTATTAGAGATGGTGCGGGACCGGGGGGCCTGGTGTGCTGCAGTCCATGGGGTCACAAAGAGTCAGACATGCCTTAGCAACTGAACAAGAGCAACAATTTATTAGAACAATTAGGGTGTTGTACTGGTCAGAATCAACATGGTAGCTAGCTGTATTTAGTTGAATGATAATAAGCTCTGAGTTATAAGTCAGCCCTTCTAATTTCTATGAAGCTTAATTAAAATTAGAAAGTGGTCAGATGGTTTGTTCAAGCAGGGGAAATGAAAAAATTATACTCTTTATCAATGAAAGAAAAATGGAGGCAGATCCTGTCGTACGTGGCGTTCTCAGCAGCAGAGCCTGAGGAAGGGAATGTTAGGTGCAGATGATGTCATGAGAGCGAGCTCTCAGGGATTAGTGGGTGAGGGAAGCAGGGCTGGCAGGGGAAGGAGCTAAGCAAAGATGTAGATTCAGGACAAGGCAGCCTCAGCCTGATGCCACAAAGAGCTCTGGGGTGTGGATAGCAGCACAGAGGGTATCCCACCCTGTACCACTGAGTCATTGGCCCTGCCTGCCCTTCCAGAGGTATGTAACCTCCCGGGTAGCTCGAGTGGGACACAGGAAATCCTCCAGAGCAGGTGGCAACTGTGAGCAGCCCACATCTACAGCCGTGTGAAGCTGAGTGCTCCAGCCAGGTGAAGGCGTTCTGCAAGGGACTCAGCATCACCTGCTACAGACATCATTTCTTTTTTATTATTTTAAGTATATGAACCCAGTAGAATCATCTTTTTTCCTTCCACTTTTATTGAGGTGTAATTGACATGTAGAATCTTATATGTTTAAGATGTACTGCATCATAATTTTATTTACAACCATCATGAAATGATTATTGCAATAAGTTTAGTGAACATCTGTCATCTCATATAGATACAAAATTAAAGAAATAGAAAAGTAGAGTCTTTTTCTTGTGATGAGAACTCTTGGGATTTACTCTGACAACTTTCATATATAACATACAGCAATGTTAATTGTATTTGTCATGTTCTGCATGATATCTGTAGTACTTCTTTATCTTAGAACTGGACTAGCACCATGTTTTGAATATGTAAACTGTTTGTTATTGGACAATGATGAGTTAATGCTGTTTAACTGGAAGGGAAACACCTTGAGGGCATGTCTTTGTTTTGTTTAATTCAAAGGCGATTCCTTGGTTCCCAGAATAGTCACAAACACATAGTAGGTATTTGTTTGTTGCATGACATCTGTGGAATGAATGAATGAGGAAGATTCAGAGCTCTGGTGCTGGACTGTTGGAGCAATGCTTTTGTAAGGAACTGGGACTCCTGTTAATCAGAGCTACATCTGACCACGTGTAGTAATTGGCTGGTATAGAGGGTTATTTTTTTCACAATGCAAGAAATCTGGAGTGGGGGAAGCCAGGCCTGGGGCATCACTCTGCTCCGTTATTTACACTCCGAAAGGCTTACACCTTTGCTTTCATCCTTGCGTCTGTCACAGTGGCAGGACAGCCCTTCCCTCTCAGCCTCCAGTCTACTCCCCAGGGCCAAAGACGAGAAGGGAAGTCTTTATCCAGAACTGCGTCACCTGGACCATCCTGAAAGCAAGGGAGTGTAGGATGGGGAGCAGATTGGCTGCTGCCATTGCCGCCCAGGACACAATGGAGATGCTGTTAGAAAAGGAGAAGGGGTTAGTGGAGAGGCAGATGACTGTCTGTCACAGTAGCAAACCTGAGCAAGGCTGTGGGTGGTTAAAAATGAACACTGTCTCTCCTAAGGGCAAAGAATGGCAAAATTCAAAGAAAAATGGAAAATGACTTAAAACTCTCAAATCCTTTTTTCTCCTTCCCCATCCATTTTCTTATGACTCTCATAGCAACCAGGGTTGAGCTTCTTCCCAAAGTGAAGTGAAGTCGCTCAGTCGTATCCGACTCTTTGCGACCCCATGGACTGTAGCCTACCAGGCTTCTCCGTCCATGGGATTTTCCAGGCAAGAATACTGGAGTGGGTTACCATTTCCTTCTCCAGGGGAACTTCCTGACCCAGGGATCGAACCCGGGTCTCCCACATTGGAGGCAGGTGCTTTAACCTCTGAGCCACCAGGGAAGCCCTTCTTCCCAAAGCCCACGGGAAATACTTGAAAGTGAATGTCACTCAGTGGTGTCCGATTCTTTGCGACCCCATGGACTGCACAGTCCATGTAATTCTCCAAGCCAGAATGCTGGAATGGGTAGCCTTTCCTTCTTCCAGGGGATCTTCCCAACCCAGGGATCAAACCCAGGTCTCCCGCATTGTAGTCGCATTCTTTACCAGCTGAGCCACAAGGGAAGCCCAGGAAATACTTGAGATTTCCTGACCCAGGGATCGAACCCGGGTCTCCCACATTGGAGGCAGGCGCTTTAACCTCTGAGCCACCAGAGCTGTGGTAGTTCTCCTTGTTAGTGAGGAAAGCAATGGGAACAGACCTTGGTCTCACTTGCCATTTAACTTGTGATACCTCACTCTTACATAAGGTCTATGAATATATGTAAATTAAAGAATTATGCCATGTCCAGCTGAATTCTTTTATTCCTAATCACGTTTGGGAGGGAAGCAGAGTTTTCTGAAATTCTTTTAGTGGAAGGAAACAAGGCATAGACGCATTTCTACTGGTAAGATTAGTTTTCTAAGTACTTTGTAAAATGAGGACATGAGGCTAGATTATCTTTCAGATATTTTCCAGTACACAAGCCACAAGATTTACAATGTATATATATCGCTATTTCCTCTCTTCTTGGTGATGAAATAGATAGATCTTGAAAATTTATGAGCATGGGGAGGAACTGCATATACACACACATTTCTTTGTCTGTCTCTTTCACACACACACACACACACGCACGTGTGCATTTGCCCAAATTGATACAGCCATTAACAGGTTAGAGCAAGCTATCTGATGCCAGATTTTATGGCTGACACTAGAGGATCAACAGAAAGGCCTGGAGACGAGGCGGGAACAGTAAGAGCCCAAGTCACACCACCCTTATTCCCAAGACTGCATTTGGTTGCTCTTTCTTGGCAAGTGCTAACTGCATTCTCCGTCTCTGTCTTTCTCCCTCTCTTTCATTTACTTCTTTCCAAAGGCATTTTGAATGTTTTCTTAGTCCATCTCTCTGATTCCAAAAGAGGATAAACACACAAGATGAATCCCATCTGTATTTCCTATCTTGTTCCTTTGTTTTCTTAAAAGTAGATTTTGGAGAAGTTAACAGGATAACGTGGAAAGGACTTAGTTTGGTTTTTTAGTTTCTTGGTTTGTAATTTGAGAATGATAAGACATCCCCTGGGATTATTATTAGTTATGTAGCCCCTCTTGACGCTTTAGTACCACAAGACTGGTATATACTTCATCACAGAGGGTCATCTTTCCATAGTGTTGATAAAATGGAACGGGGAAGACTTGGGGAAAGAGGAGATGTGGTTGCCTAGCCCATCTCCTCTTTCCCCAAGTCTTCCCCATTCCGTTTTATCAACATTATGGGAAGATTACCCTTCTCCGCAAAATGCTGACACTTGCATATAAAATATGCAGAAGGACTGGAGAAGGCAATGGCACCCCACTCCAGTACTCTTGCCTGGAAAATCCCATGGATGGAGGAGCCTGGTGGGCTGCAATCTATGGGGTCGCGAAGAGTCAGACACGACTGAGCGACTCACTTTCGCTTTTCACTTTCATGCACCTGTCTCTTATACACATCTCCCCTAGTGGTCCAGGGGTTAAGAATCAGC
>SJYX01008452.1:7076-17896 GCA_006410675.1 Oreotragus oreotragus | reverse complement strand
AGTACTCTTGCCTGGAAAATCCAATGGACAGAGTAGCCTGGTGGGCTGCAGTCCATGGGGTCGCTAACAGTCGGACAGACTGAGCGACTTCACTTTCACTTTTCTCTTTCATGCATTGGAGAAGGAAATGGCAACCCACTCCAGTATTCTTGCCTGGAGAATCCCAGGGATGGGGGAGCCTGGTGGGCTGCCGTCTATGGGGTCACACAGAGTTGGACACGACTGAAGTGACTTAGCAGCAGCAGCAGCCAGTGTTCTTGCCAGCAGAATCCCAGGAACAGAGGAGCCTGCTGGGCTGCTGTCTATGGGGTCGCACAGAGTCGGACAGGACTGAAGCGACTTAGCAGCAGCAGCAGCCTATGTAGTAAGAATATCAGTTTTCCTTTACAGTGTATATTGCTATTAGCAGAAGAAGATATTCTTTTAAGGGATATACGATCCTGTGGAGGGTCTTGCTGTGAGCCATCTGGACTCTTACATCTGGTGCAGGTGTAATTGAAGGGCTCTGTGCCATGCCAAGGCACATCCAAGTGGCACCACCATCTCTATTTTCACATGTTGCTCAATATCTCCTTGTTAACAACAAATTATGGTTATGACCAAGTCTCAACTGGCATTAAAAATCTTCAGGGAAATGATGAAGATTAAGAAGTAGTGTTATTGGAGATTTAGATGTCACCACATATATTCATTCCCTTGTTTCATATTACAAGGATTGAATCATTTCTTTATTCATCCAACATTTATTGAGTATTACAATGAATCAGTAGCAATGGAATAAACATAACAAACAATGACAACTAACATTCATTAGGTGTTTCCCATGCCAGACTTTTTATATTTCATGTTTTATAGAAATGTTGATTATATAGTTCTCACAACAAACCCATAGAGTAGATACTGTTATCATCCCATTTTAAAAGTGAAGAACTAAGCAGGGCTTGAAGATTTAAAAAAGTTTATACTTTAGCAGGGATGCTTAAATAATAAACAATTGGAAAATGAACTCTGTAACAGTGTTTATTATTCCACTGTAACACAACCTCTTCCACAAGAGTGATTAACTCTGACTAGAGGCATTAAAACAATATATCCAACTTGAGTTCATTCTTAAAGGATGATGTGAAAAAAAAAAAAATATATATATATATATATATATCACCTGGTAGACAAAGCAGAGAGGAGTATGCAGACTGAAGTGCTATCTCTAATAGGCATGGGTAGTTAAGAGAAGTGTGGCTTTTGCAAGGAAAACGGAATTAGTTCAGAATGGTTCAATTGTAAGGATATATTCAAGCTAGAGAGATCATAAATATGCCTATCATTAAAGGTTTTGAGTTGTAGAAATTCAGATTTTTATTCTCTAAGCAAAGGATAAGAGCTGTGGGGTTTTTTATGACCACAGGACTGACACAATGCAACTTAAAATTGATTAAAAGGCAAGGGGGTGAGGATAGGGGAATCTCTTAATAGGACTCTGCATTAATCTTTGTGAGAAATAATTAGAAACAGATTGGTAGTTATTGAATTAAGAATAGAGAGGAAGGGGCAAATTTAACAGACACTTAAAGAGTTAAAATCTCCTAAACTGGGTTAGTAGGAGGAAAGATTGAAGCCGAATTGCAAAAAGAAGCACAGTCAAGAGACCAAGAGTAAAAAATCTTGATCGTGCTTGATTTTGTAGCCTAATTGCTGAAGCTCAGCTGTACCCCTGCCTCTGTGGCTTGGTTACATAAATTCCCTTTTTGTTCTAAGCTAGTTCAAATTGGGTTTTTGGCATCTTCAGCAAAAAAAAAAAAAAAAAAGATTTTTGACTAATATACCCAGGAACCACAAACATTTAAGTTTTAGGAAATGGAAGAGACAATCCAATACAGGATCTGACCTCACAGATGTGGATTTTTGAAGTTGAATGTTCAGCCGAATAGATCATTCCACTTCCAAGGTATGAAAACATGATGCTCTTATGCATCTCTTGATATCATCTGGGACTAGAGCTGCTGATCCTTAATCCAAGCTTGTCCCTTTGCATAGAAATGATGTGAAGAACAGAAAGTTTCCAGAGAGTTCCTCGTCAATTCACTGCTGTAAATTGTGGTGCTATGATTGATGCCATAATGAACTAGATTAAAAGGTGGGCAAAATTTGTGAAATATTGAGCGAGTTGAAATCATTTAGCTTGGAGAAAGGAAGGCAAGAGCACAAAATTACTGTCTTGAGTTATTTGAAATGTTCTGAAATGGAGTTCCATGACAAATGTTTCTTTCTCTCCACTGAGACCAGAGCAAGAGGAAATGGATTCAACTTGAAGCCGGATCTATTTAGGTGAATTATATTAGAGAGCTTCCTGACCTTGAAGGCTATTTGGCATAGGAATGGGTTGCTAAGCCAGGTCAAGGAATCTCTTTCTCCAGAGAGAGAATCAGAAGGATGAAGGGGATTTGGGAAGTCATTTAGGCAGATGGAAATTGATCCTCATTTTAAAAACCAAGCCCCCACAAGGAAGAAAAGCCGTGCCTTCATACCAGTACCTAACAACCTTCACTTTGCTGTCAAACTTGCCTTTGCAGCTTTAAACCATTTTCTCATTTTCTCTTCCCAGTTAAGGTAGGGAATAGTTAGTCAGCATCTTTAAAATACTTGGCTACTCTAAAGGTCAATATTAAACCACCATTCACATCCTCCTTGCACGCTAAATAATCCATTTTCTGTAGCCTTTTCTCTTAAGTATTACTTCCTAATCCTTTAATTGTCTTTGTGGTTCTCCTGTAAAAAGTCTCCAAGATTTCATATCTGTCTGTCCCAAACTGGACACAATCGACTAGTAGGGATTTTAAATGCTGAATACAGCAGACCAGTTGTTTCTGAGTTGTTACTTTACTCCTGTTCATGTGATTCAATATAACTTTTGTGTTTCGTTTTTTTTTTTTTTTTAAAGCAGTGATACCTTGAACAATGCATGCTTACATTGAGCTTGTCACATTTGTCTTGTGTTTATCTTATTTTTACCCCAGTGTTAACTCCTGGCATCTCATAAAATATAGTTCTAATGACAACATTTTGGAGAGCTAGTTGTGTTGCTGGGAAGATCCAATTAGTTCATTTTTCAAATTTTCTTTTTTTTTTTTTTTAACTTTTGGCCCTTGCCTCACAGCATGTGGAATCTTAGTTCCTTGATCAGGGATGTAACCCACACCCTCTGAATCGAAAGTGGGGAGTCTTAACCACTGGATCACAAGGAAGCTCCCAAATTAGATAATTTATGATACAGTTCTTCATCACCTGAGTGCATGCTTTTCTTTCACTGAAAAATTTGTGTGCTTCTAATTTGAATATATTCCTTCCGTGTTCTATCATATAGTTCAAAGTAGTTTTGAAATCATTTGTTTTTGCAATATGTATAGTCAAAATCCACATTTTCTAGTTTGTTTATTGTTGGTCATTAGAAGTTATTAATATAATGGCAAAGAAATACAATTTTATATAACAATATAAAGTAAAATTAAATATCACCTTTTCCCCAGAGCCAGCCAGAGCCCAGAAGTAATGACAGTCAAGAGTTTTCTATTCTGGGGCTTCTCTGCTCGTCCAGTGGCTAAACCTCCAAGGTCTCAATGCAGGAGGACGGGGCTTGATTCCTGATCAGGGAACTAGAGGCTTCCCTGATAGCTCAGTTGGTAAAGAATCCACCTGCAATACAGGAGACCCTGGTTCAATTCCTGGGTCAGGAAGATCCCTTGGAGAAGGGATAGGCTACCCACTCCAGTATTCTNCTCGTCCAGTGGCTAAACCTCCAAGGTCTCAATGCAGGAGGACGGGGCTTGATTCCTGATCAGGGAACTAGAGGCTTCCCTGATAGCTCAGTTGGTAAAGAATCCACCTGCAATACAGGAGACCCTGGTTCAATTCCTGGGTCAGGAAGATCCCTTGGAGAAGGGATAGGCTACCCACTCCAGTATTCTGGCCTGGAGAATCCCATGGACTGTATAGTCCATGGAGTTGCAAAGAGTCGGATATGACTGAGTGATTTTCACTTTCAGGAAACTATATCACACATACCACAGTTAAGAGCTCACATACTGTAACTAAAGATCCCACATGCAAAAAGTAAGACCTGGTGTAGCCAAATGAATAAATATATATTTTTTAAGAGTTTTTTTTTTTAATTTCTTCTCTGTTACACAAATGATATCTTACTGCATATAATATTTATTATCTTTTTTTTTTCACTTTTCTCCCACTGGGTATGGTACTTTAAAATATAGGCAGAATCTTATAATCCTTCTAATCCTCTTGTGTCATCATTTTATCCCAAGCCACATCATCTCTTGTGAATTATTGCAATTGCCTTCTAATTTGTCTCCTTGCTTCTATTTTTGCATCCGGACTCTATTCTCCTCACAACAGGCAGAATGGTCTTTTAACATAAGATGGGTTTCACCATCCTCTTGGTTTTAGCCCATGTCACCTAGCATTAAAGACAAATTCTTAGAGTAAGTACCATTGCTGTTATTTATGCCCCACATTTACTCAATCAGCCCAGATTCCTTGCTATCCTGAAACGTGCCAGGTATAATTCCCTTAAATCTATGTGCTGGCATTTCATCTTCCCAGAATACTCTTTCCTCTTAAGTCCACAGAGCTATTTTATCACTGCTTCCACATCCCTTATCTGATGCACCTTATCAGAGAGGATTTGATTAATAGCACCCTGCTGCTGCTGCTGCTAAGTCACTTCAGTCGTGTCCGACTCTGCGTGACCCCATAGACGGCAGCCCACCAGGCTCCCCCATCCCTGGGATTCTCCAGGCAAGAACACTGGAGTGGGTTGCCATTTCCTTCTCCAATGCATGAAAGAGAAAAGTGAAAGTGAAGTCGCTCAGTCTGTCCGACTGTTAGCGACCCCATGGACTGCAGCCCACCAGGCTCCTCCGTCCATTGGATTTTCCAGGCAAGAGTACTGGGGTGGGGTGCCATTGTGTAGATGTTAAGCCTTCTCACCCATATTTTGGATCTGCTTCTTCATTTTGGAATGGACTAGGGATAAGAATTTTGCTTACCCAAACCCCATGACTTAGAAAAATACTTAGGATATAGTAAGTGCTCAATAATTGTTTGATGATGTAATAAATGGTCTTGATAACCATATGGTATGGGCTTCCCTGGTGGCTCAATGGTAAAGAATCCACCTGCCGTTACAGGAGACATGAGTTTAATCCTAGGTCAGGCAGACCCCTTAGAGAAGGAAATAGCAACCAGTATTGCCAGGAAATACTAGAGAACCAGTATTCTGGCAACCCTAGTTGAACCAAATGGCAACCACTCCAGTATTCTTGCCTGGGAAATTCTATCGACAGAGGAGCTTGGCGGGCTACAACCCATGGGGTTGCAGAAGAGTTGGCTATGACTTAGCAACTAAAACAACAACAAAACCATATAGTATGGTGATCATTCTGTATCAGCAAGTATGAGCTCTACCTTATTTGGTTTTTAGTTATATGGATGTATCATAGACTATATGGATATATCAGATTATTATGTTATTAGCCATTTTTGTTTTTTATTTTCCTATTAAAATATGCCACAATAAAAATGTTAATCTATTTTCCACTGTGTATTATTGCAATAATATGAAATATTGTCTTTAGGAAAATATTGACATCAAATAGTCAGAATCCAGATACTATGAAATTTTAATTCAAAATTTAATTCTTTGGTATGTTGCCAAATTTTATGGTAAAGAAACTGTGGTGATCTAGAAATATGAGTATATGAGCGCCTAAGGAGAGGGTATGAGCATGAACACCACAGAGAAAGAAACATTTGAGATGCTTGATTTGCCAAAGAGACATGATACTTGAAGTTGGGATTGAACTGGGAAATCTGAGGAAAATGTGTGTGTCTGTGTGTGTGTGTGTGGAGATGCTGACCCTTTCCATGTGAATGAATGTGCCTGACAATGTGACCATTCTCTTGTTAGTGAAAAATATGTGTAGAATCTTTTCTGGTGTTTGATTATGATCAGTACTTCTCAAATACTGCTCTTTTAACATAATTTGCATGGATGCCGATGAGGCCAGGCAAAAAGGTCACACTGAAAAAGACTGAGCCTCTTCGTCATTCAGAAAGTAGGTTATTACCCTTGTTGCATAAAATTCCACTATGTACATTCTGTACATCCCTTCCAATTCAGGAGATTGAACTGTTTTACTCATTCTGAGAAAGAACACCCCAATAAGTTACACAGCAAACAGTAAGTGATTTGCCTAAACCCACACAGGAAGCCACCAGTATACAGGAATAGAATCAAAAGTTTCTGATTCCCTTTCCTTTGCTGATGCCACTAAATAATGTGTCAAAACACTGCAATGTCCTTCTTTCAAAGTAAATGGAAAACTTTTCATGAAAGTCAGTGTTTCTGAAATTCACCTTCTAAAAGAAGAATATTTTAAAAAGAGTTGCTAGAAAACAAATATTGCAGTTATATGTTTTCCAAAGCTACTCTTTGGAAGTACTAGCTTCTTATCTCTCTTCTTCTATCCCTTTTGTTTACTGTCTTTCCTTGGGGCAGGGCTTCCATGGTGGCACAGTGGTAAAGAATCCATCTGCCAATGCAGGAGATGCAGGACACGTGGGTACAGTTCCTGAGTCAGGAAGATCCCCTGGAGAAAGTAACGGCAAGCCACTCCAGTATCACATGGAGACTCCCATGGACAGAGGAGCCTGGCAGGTTACAGTCCAAGAGTTGGACATGTACAGAGCACACACACTTACGGCAGGGTCGAGAGGGAGCCATTCCAAAGGAGGGATCTGTGGGTCCCTCTGGGAAGCTGCTGTATCTGTCCACCTGACCCAGTGCCAGGATATAGGAGGCACTTGAAACGTGGTCATTTAATAAATAAGTGAATAAGAAAAAAGATGCATTAAAAAGTATTAATATGGAGAGTGACTGGTTCACAGGGTACAAGATTTCCCTTTGGGCTACTGAAAAAGTTCTACAACTAGATGCTGGTGATGTTTGCTCAACATTGCGATATTCACTGTGATAGTCATTGTGATACTTAATGCTCTTAAATTATATACATTAAAATGATTACAATGGTAACTTTTATGTGTATTTTATTATGATAAAAATGTTAAAATATTTTTAAATTAAAAGTTGCCTTGCTCATTACCTCTTAGCTGAGAAATTTTATCTGCCAATAGACATCCTTTTTGAGTATCAGCGATTAGTTCAGGTGAATTTGCAAATGAAGACATCTGAAGTAAATTAAAATAAGCATCTCATTCTCAGTCATAAAGCTTTATGAATACAGTTGGCCCTTCATATTCATAGGTTCTGAATCCATAGATTCAAACATTTTCTTGTGGATTGAATATATGTGTAAAATTCCAGAAAGTTCTAAAAGCCAAAACTTGAGTTTACCATGTGCTGGCAACTATTTAAATTGTACTGACAACTGTTTCATAGCATTTTACATTGCATTAGTAGATATGACTATGCGAGGATGTGCAGGGGTTACCTGCAAATACCACACCATTTTATATAAAGGATTTGATCATCCCACGATTTTGGTATCTGCAAAGGTCCTGGAACTCATCCCCTGCAGATAGTGAGGGATCCGTCTACTTTGCCACTGATTAGTTTAACTTCTTCTAGAACTTCCTCTAGATGGACTCACTCATATGTACTATTTTGTGTATGACTACTTTTACTCAGCATATTTTTGAGATTCAGTTTATACAGTCATATTTTTTCAAGACTAAAATGGAACTTACAAAAGCAAAGTTTGAATGAGGTCCTCCAGTGCTTATAAAAATGGCATTACTTAAATCTGTTGACTCTGAGAAACACCAGCAATAAAATCTAGACCTCATCGAGGGATATAGAAAAAACATTCAAGTGGCTGAGCACTCAGGAAACACATATTTAGGAATATTACATGAATCATACTGACACTGAACAGTACAAAACACATTCCTGTTTTGCTCTGTGCCCTGTGGAATTGCACACAGGAGTTTGTTCTGGAGTCAGAGACGTAGTGTTCTTTCTAAAGTCAGCAAGAGCTCCTGCTCAGATCAAGTCAGCGAAGGATGGAGCAAAACCAGATACAGGCAGATCTTCATCGTTAAAAACCATGCATCTGCTTCCAATGATGGGTACCAAATCATCTGTCTAGATATTTTATATTTTCTTACCTAAAGTGTGAAACGTCGTATACCTAAAAGCAACAGGATACATTTAACGAAATCCTGCAATCTGCTCTTTTCTAGATGAAATGGCCATCACAGGGAGAGCTGACAAAACTGAATTCTATTGCTGAGCAGTTATATTTCAAGCTTCAATTCAAGTGCTTTGAGTTTACTTTAAATGACCTGATGCAAACATATGATTTAGATCTTTAAGTAAGAACTATAGAAGCTCTGCCAGGCTCCATTATTCAGTCCTGAAAGTTCCATTATTTCCAGACATCCCAAAGGCAGAGGCTGCCAAGAAATGGGAGGCACAGAAGGCCCTATCAAGAGATGTCCTGCCAGGGAGATGACAAGATAGATATAATTTCAACACCATTCTAATTTGCTTTGCTGACCAGAAGGAGAAGATTCCAGCTTTCTCCATCAACAAAATCTTCTACAACTGAGAACTCTATTTTAAATCCTGTCAGCTGAATTCTCCTCCCACTCTCCATGCATGCCTGTATTTTCCAGGTGCAAAACACAAGTTAAATTTTGAAAATGTTTTGCATAGGTTGAGGGGGAAGTGAGCAAATATGTGAAATAGCAACAAGTAAAATCTTTGAGAATAAAACCTACTTGTTTTTTACCTTTATATAATTCATTTAAAAATTAATTCAATAGAGAATTTGAAAGAAGTCCTAAAGCTATCTAGAACTCCAAATTGACTCTCAAAGTAATTTCTTAAAGAATGTGAGACATCTTTGTTCCTGAATTTACTTAAAACGAGATAGAATTTTCATCTGTCTGAATGTAGAATGATATGGCTGATGGTAGGCTAAGGAACTAGATGATATCAATATTTATTACATTTATTAAATAACCTTTATAAATCCATTGAAATAAAATAATTTAATTTCGTATTCAGTAATAAATCACAAAAATATTTTATATTTTCTGGAATGATAGCAATTAAATTCTCAAATTTTAGAACTATGTGCCAATTTTTAAACAGTATTTCTTTAACTGAGTGTAGATTTCAAACAATAACTCACAGTTAACCTATTGACTTCTTGCTGATGGTAGGCTAAGGAACTAGATGATATCAATATTTATTACATTTATTAAATAACCTTTATAAATCCATTGAAATAAAATAATTTAATTTCGTATTCAGTAATAAATCACAAAAATATTTTATATTTTCTGGAATGATAGCAATTAAATTCTCAAATTTTAGAACTATGTGCCAATTTTTAAACAGTATTTCTTTAACTGAGTGTAGATTTCAAACAATAACTCACAGTTAACCTATTGACTTCTGTTAAATTTAAAGGAGGGGTTAAATTTTAATAAAGTCAAGATTAGAATTTTTAATTTTAAAATGACCATTTGTTTTGCATTTTGCTCTTTCATCAGAAATTTTCCCTTGTGTTCTTTTTTTTCTTGTGGATTTTATTAATAGTATCCTAGATAGTAAGCTAAACTTTGTGCATTTGATCTTTTTTGCCTCCGTTTATTCACTTACTGAATGAATATTTATCAAATACCTTCCAACTGTCAGGTTTTGGGCAGAACAGCTACTGGACTCCTAGAGGTTTCACTCAGGCAGGAAGTTCATTGTTATTATATGAAGATACTCAGAGATTGGTCTTACCTTGTGCATGCATGCTCAGTTTCTCAGACATGTCTGACCCTTTGCGGCTCCATGGACTAACCAGGCTCCTCTGTACATGAATACTGGAGTCAGTTGTCATTTTCTTTTCCAGGTTGTGCCTTAGTTAAGCAATATTTGAAAATGCTGCAAGATTCTAGGTATTTACCCTCAAAAGTCAACAAAAGTGTTTATTCCTCAGCTGAATCAAAATGAGCCCCTTCTAACTGAGAAAATGAGAATTATAAACACAGACCTTAGTAGGGCTGTGTTCCCCAAGAGCTCATACTTTGTCAGAATATTGATCAAATAGTATGCATTAACACAGACTTGAATGCAAAGTCACTTTCTTTTTGACTCATCCAAATCACTGTTCTCACATTTTCAATATACTGTGTACCAATCACTCTTCTTGAATTTTTGGAATGTTTCTTGTCAAATGCTAATTCGACAAGAGAATGCATTTTCTAGTATTTTTAATTGCTCTTTTAAGTGTCATTTTCTGTGACAAATGAAATTTGAAAAATACAGAAAATAAGAAAAGAAAAAGGTCTTTCATAGTTGAATTCTCCTTTCCTTCTAATATTTTTCTAGCATAAGCTTTACTTTCACATGCATGTAATCCCAGTTTATATTCAATTTATGAAGTAATTTCTCTTTGACTGTAATATTGTTAATGTTAAAAAATTTAATACACTGATTATAATACACTGATTATAATACACTGATTTAATACTTAATATCCTACTGAGTAAATCCTTCAAAACGTGTGCTTAATTCTTAGGTCACCACACATTCATACGTTATATGTCTTTCAGATGGAGGCTTCCTGTTAAGTAGTGGCCCTCTGTATCCCTAATAATTTCTTTTGCATTTAACTCACTTTTATAAGTGCATGTAAATATATATAACTTTGTTTTAATAGTAATTGTCAAGTGTATTGTTCTATACCTTTATCTCCAGTTTTCCTATCAATGTAATTTAGGCCCAT